>JAUESF010000001.1:3694524-3707203 GCA_032274765.1 Malacoctenus tetranemus | reverse complement strand
CGCCCCCCCCCCCCCCCCCCCAGGATCAATGTGGCCGTCGTGTTCCTCCGGAGCTGCCTCTGGTGGGCGGAGTCTTTTTAAGAGTCGGCGCTGTAAAGCGACGCCGAGGTTCTGTTTCACCGGCATTCAAGGGCTTCTTTATAGCTCGCTAAGTGCCTGTTCTTCTTGTCAACACCGAACGAAATGGCCTTGGGTTGCTTTTATATCCTCTTTTGATGAGTGTCCCACCTGGTAGGTGGCTGGACAGCGCAGCTGAGGAAACCTGACGTTTTTCTTCTTTTTCCAGGACCAAGTCGGACAGACGCTTGTGTTTCTTTCTAACAAACGCCTCCAGGTCATTCATCTGATCCTCTTATCTTCGAGGAGAGTTGAATGACAATGTGAAATATCTTCCAATCTAAATAGCTGTGGAGACAACAACAGACGGTATGACAAGAAATAAAAATTGAGTGAATCCCTTCAATCAAGTTTTTGAAACACTGAATCGACCTTTTTTCACCATTTATTTGCCAATTGTGGTTGTTCTTCAGGAGGCAGTGAACCAGGAAGCACTGGCAGAGTGGGGACACCCCACCCCCCCCACCCCCCCCGGCACCAAAGACTTCTTTGAGAAGTGGAGCTGACTCAGGCTTCCAGTGAGGGCGACCGCAAAATGGACATGACGACGAAGACGGATTCCTGATGGCAGGAACCAGCGCTCAGGTGTTGGTTTGTTTCCACAACTTGTGAATCTGTATCGACACTGATGGAACTAAGTGCTGTTTGACTCTTCAAGCTGCTGTGTTAGAGGAAACAGAGCTAAAAAAAAAAAAAAAAAAAAGAGAGACCGGTCGGAAACAAACTCGTCCTTCTCAGCAGGTTAGGTTCAAGACGAATATTGTTGGAAAACAGTCTCAAAGCGACTAGGGGTTAATCAAGACTGTTTGTGAGCTCAGTCTTCTGCTGCTTGAAAAACCCAAAGCAAAAATATCTCACTTGATGTCACTGAAATCTGGCACAAAATTGCTTCAATAGCAGCCAGGTGACATTTTCCACGCTTATTTTTACTGCAGCAGATGCTTCTTTAAAACCCACACTAAATATAAATGGATATTTGAACAACAATCAGCAAAATCAACACCAGCTCCCATGACTAAAACTCCTCTTTGTGATGATTTTTTTTCTCAATATGAGTGAAGCAGGTTTTGTAACAGTGTAATCAGCCACCAGGGGGCAACAGGAACATTTTAGTGCAACATTAGCCTCCATTTTTATGACGCTTCCCTTGTAACTCAAGAAGGTTTGAGCAGGACTCAACTCACATTGAATAGTTTGAATGTTTTTGCACCATTAGGAAGGAGCAATGTCTTATCAACGCTTTATCACATTTAACTCTTTAAGCCACAGAGCCGTCCAATGGGCATCTTCTGTCACCAGGCGATCTCCACCCTGATAAAGCAACACAGACCTTCATTCTGACAGGGCTGCAGCGATCCCACAGGTGTTTCCTTTGTTTACACAGGACTTTACATGCAGCCTTTCTTGTGGCGAGGACAAACTCGCAAAGTCCAACTTTGTGAGTTTCCTTTCTTCAGGCAGGAAGCACAAACAAGGCTCAGGAGAAAAGCAGGTGCCAACGAGGCGTTGGTGTTTACTCTGTGTGGTATGTTTGGTGACCGGCACGCTCAGGAGCAAATGATCAACTGTTTCAGCTCCTCTTCACGTCACTCCTTGTCGAAATGATTCATTTTATCTTGCATTTCAATCAGAAAGTTAGTCTCGTAGACATTGATAAACTGGACAATGCAAATTTAAAACGGATCATGGAGTCGACATGAGCTCCGGATGATGGTGCCACTTATCATAGTGAGGAGGAGGTTTGTTTTGTTGACAGGTCTAAAAGTAGGACATGATTGTGCTTTGATAGGATGGTAATAAAACTGTTTGAATGGTGACAACTGAGTTTGGTAAAATCACACATTTAATTCTGCAAATCATCATGTCACTTCTCTCAAATTCTAATATTAACGAATTGAAATTAGACAGTTCAAGCATGTTTATCTGACAAATTCATGTAAAAACACAACAATGATAGAAAGGTTAAGTAGTCATTGTGACATTGGGAGGTCTTGATATCTCTTTTTGCCACATAAAGTCAAGTGTCCATGTCAACAGGTCAAACAAAACAAAGAGACACAATTCAAATAGTTGCTGCTGTAATTTCTACCTCAAAGAAGAGACAAAAAAAGTCCATTGAGTCTGAGTTTAACACATGTTTTATTTTCGGCATCAGACCAAAAATCCATTTTAAAGCCCGTCAACTCGGGTGTGAGGTAACTGGAAGTGCAAAAATACACGGCTGCCTCTGGGTTTCAGGGCTCATTCGCGCAGCTCTCCAGAGGGAAGTGAATACCAAACTCAGAGATGGTGCCTCAGCTCACTTCAAAGAAAAATAATTGCCTGGTGCCCATGAATAAAGTTTTCCTCGCTCGCAGGCAGGGGGCGGAGCTATACGCGGTGGCCAATGGTGGCAGGCACGCACACACACACACACACACACACACACACACAGATAAACACAGGTTCATTTGTGTTGCTGTTTTACCCCTGCACAGAGGTGCATTTCTTAGCTTTTTGTTCTGAATTCCAAGAGAATTTGTGTTGATTACTTCTGCACAGGCTTTGTGCACCTTTTCACTTTGATTTACTCTTTAAATGTGGCTCTGCGGCCTGATCAGTGAAGGTCTCACTGAAAAGAAGGGTTTTGACTTTGCATTTTAGCCTGCAATACCACAAGTGGCCACTCGGTAGGTCAGAATGCAAAAGGTTGAGATTTAAAAGACATGCAGCCTTATATTCCTGATGCGCCCTCAATGCGGCCTTGATTTAAAGCTGTAGAGCCCATCTTTAATCTTTGATTTGACAAAACATTACAGTGAGGCCAAACACTGGTCGAAACTCGTACTCACTGACATCCTTTGCAGAAGCCCTCAAAATAAAATGACTATTTCCCTTTGTCCACTCAGTGATTTCTGGCTCCGTCAGGGCCAATTCAAACTTGGTCCGTTTCTGCCACCAAAAGAAAAGTAGGAGACAAAACAAGCAGAATAAATTAAGATATTTTTTAATTGGTAAACATGAGTGTTGCAAAAGAACAGCTCGTCTCAGCCAAACATTCAATTACGAGGAGAAGCAATTGTCTGTAATTTCATTTCTGGTGGAGAAAAGTCCTCCTGCTTGTTGCGATGAGGAAACACAACACCTGCGAGTCCACAAACTTCCCTCTCTCAGGTAGGGAGCTCCACTGTCTTCTTTTCTCATTTCATTATTGCCTCTTTCTCTCATAGTTTCCTGCTCCTCCGACTCCCCCCTCGTTCTCCCCCCACCGGCTCTCTCTCAGGCTCAGTTACAGGTTGAAGGCTGTGCGACGGACCTGGTTTTTCTCCTCCCATCAAGTGGTTCTTGTCGCTTTTTTTGGCTCGTTGAGATGCTCTCATAAACATCTAAAGCCTCCCGAAAAAAGCCCTCAGTGCAGCCAAGCCGTCAAACGGCGACCCGAGACTGGAAAGCGGCTGATCAGCAAATTGACTGGGCCCCTCCGCCTCCTCTCTGCCGCGCCCTTTTCTCTCCCCCGCCCCCCTCCACCTCCTTCTCACCACCGCAGTGCTGAGCTGTGGACTTGTGGCCTGTAAAGAGGTTTAGGTGCAAACAAACAGCCCATTTAGTCGCATCTCCCCTCCATTTAGGCCGTCATTACGGCCCTCAAGGCCCTGGCTCAGCACTGAATTATGAATTAAGTTGTCAGGAGAGCTTCTGCTTATGAGCTGAGGGGGTCATTTAAATTTAATTTGAAAAGGGATTCTGGTAGGAATGTATGCTCAGCAACCTCCTGTGGAACTTCTCCATCAGAGTGGAGAGAGGTAAGTACTGACGAGGCCGGCTGGAAGGAGGAGGGGGGGGACGGTCGGGAGAGGATCGACTGGCCGCAACGATGCCGGCGACGCGTGATGGGGTGAAAGCTACAAGGCCCTGACATCACCACCGGCGCCGTTCGGAGTCATTACCGGAGTGCAGGCCGGATAAATGGCCGCAGTTAAACTTTTTTTGCGCTGTTATTTTTTCCATGCCTCCTTCCGTGAGCTGTTGCTTCAGCTCGCAGCGTCTCCGCTCTCGCCCAGCTCTCGCCGCGCCTCCGGGACCTCGCGTTTTTTCCTGACGACGCCGCTGTTGTAAAATCAGACTAATAATCGTACACGATGCGTTCCGATGAATAGCGCTCCGGTCTCCGGGGCACCGTCGGTGCTTCTCTACTATTGCACATGTGGATCGGTTACGCTGCATAAAAGTAGTTAAAGATCCCCTCCAGACATGTTACAGGATGTACTGTATATAAAAACGCTCCGCTTTGAATAAGAATTTGTCGCTGATTGTTGGTTTTTTTTTGTTTCATTAAACGGTTCTTAAACAGACACCTCACTCCACATCACTCATTAAAAAAAAGAAATTCACAGAATCCATGAATATATGAATACGTTTTATTCCTATAGTTCAACTGCAGGACAGCTCCGACATTCAGGCTGCAATTTACAACACAACTGAGCCGGTGAATTATTCAGTTAAGATTCAAATCTGTTAATTTTTCATCCACTGTCTGCATCAGCGGTTCATCCGGGTGAGGGCTCGCCCCCTGGGGGGTCACCAGAGAACACCGGGTGGGCCCGAGGCTTTGCCTGCTCTGGGGTTGTCATTAGAATTGGAGATTTCGGAGAAAACCCAAAAATAAAACACTAGGAAGAAAAAAGACAACAACGATTTCCTTGTTTTGATGTTTTAGTGTTCGGCTTCTCTCTTTCTCTCATCGCTCCAGGAAAGAAAGGTTGAGAGCCGCTGCGATGGACCATAAATACAACAAAAGGCAAGTTGCAGCAGGAGCTCGGCAGTGGGACAATTCCCTACAGTGACCAGGTGGGGGCCACGGCCACCCTCACCTCCGCTCGGCGGTCTTGGTTTCCTCTTGAATTTCTCAGTGCGGGCCAGCCTTCAGGCCTCTGCTGTGACCCTCCGGGACCCTTGGTTGGAAACAAAGAGCCTCCAACAAACCACAACAAACCTTTATCTTCATGTCTGTTGGATTTAGATTCCTCCCGAGCTGCCTCCTCTCGTCGTCTCGCCTCCTCTGCCGCATGCTGGATGTCAATGAGAGGAATCCGCATGTTTCGCCGATCGACTGCATCATGAAAGTCCTCCTCTGTGTCATCGCAGGCTCTCCTCGCAAACGAATCACACCTTCCTCCCAGTGAACGATGACTCTCACGCGACACCACTGACTCAGACGGGATCTGAAAAGGCGTTGACGGAGGATTCAAACACACGGACAGAGAAAACTAAATGTTCTGCCTGATTGCTCTTGGGGAATATGTGGAGGTGCAGCAGACAGGCAGCTGGGGCAGGGGAGGGGGGGACGAAAAGAAAAGAGAAAGCCACAGTGCGGCTGGCATGTGGGCCGCCACTACACGCGTGCACCGTGCAACGCAAGCAAACACCGTCCCCAAGGCCTCCCTATCAAAAACCGTCGTGTCTTTCATCATCGCAGGAATGTTCAGCAGCACTTTGGAGGAAGGATACAGGCGAGTCGTCTGTCTGGGGAGCGCCGCGCCGAGCTGTTTGCGGATCCTGTTAACAATGACAGCTCCATCTTACACCGTGCCCGCCGCCGCCACCGCCGCCGCCTCCTAAACAACCTTCCAGGACAAGACTTTGACTTTCCTACCTGTCTTTGCCAGATGTTTGGTCCTGCCCGCCACAGCAGCTGCTGTCCCACCGATCTCCAGGGGAGGAGGGGGGGGAGGCGGGGGGGGCTCGCAACTGGAGCCGCTGCCAAAGCGAAGCTGTTTGCAATCCCCTCTGGGACCGTTGATCGTCATCGGGAAAAAGGTCTTTGGAAGGGGACTCGCCCCTTCACAGGCCAGTGCCAGCAAAAGCATCCGCGGCCGTCAGCGAGCAGAGCGCCCGTGTGGAGGCTTGAAATTTCCTGCACTGAACTTTGGATCCAATGGAAAGTCACCTGATTCATTCCTCTTCTAGTTATTGGATTCTACATATCGCATTTCTTTGTTTTTATTCGATGGAATGTCTTCTGTGTTTTTCTGTGACATTTCTTTGACATTGTTGCACTGTCAAACAGGAGGCCTGCGGGGCCCAAAACAGGCCAGAGGGAGGTCCGAACCAGTTCTACACTGCACACTGTAAAACAATACAAGCGGATGTTCTTTGCTGTTATTTAAAAAAAAAAGAAAGAAAGAAAGAAAGAAAACAACTGCTTCTCCTTAATTTGGCTGCTAATTGGGTGTTTGAGACAGATTGTCAAACATAAAACATCCCTGACATCTGAAATTGAACAGCTGATAAACTGCAAGACACTTGAGCGTCAAATTTATACTGCGAGAGTGAAGGTGTGAAAACATGCACACAGAGGGGCAGAGAAAATGGATTTCAGATGGTGTCTTATTTTCCTGGAAGTCACATTTAAGGCTGCTAAAGTACTGATATCAAAATTCATTATACATGGTCTGATTGAGATCTATCTATCTATCTATCTATCTATCTATCTATCTATCTATCTATCTGTCTATCTGTCTATCTATCTATCTATCTATCTATCTATCTATCTATCTATCTATCTATCTATCTATCTATCTATCTATCTATCATCAACAGATCATTTGCAGTAAGTTGCACAGCTCACACATTTGTTCCAACATAAAGACAGAACCAGTGTTGAGGCTCAGGCTTGCTAGCAGCAACATGTTGAGTTGGGACGGCAGCTTGTTCGCCTCAGTTGCATCAGCTTGGTATCCCCCCCCCCCCCACCTCCCCCTCCCCCCACTGACAACACTCTGGAAGTGTTTGGGAACTGAGCGAATCAATTGTTCCAGTCTTAAAAGTGGGGGAAAAAAAGAAGAAGAAGAAAAAAAAAAAGCCAAACGTTTTTTTTTTTTTTTCCCATTCTTGCCTGATATTGGATTTCCGCTCCCCGGCAGACCAGGGGTCTCTGTCGCCATATTTTGGGTTTCATAATGTGTCAACTATTCTCAGTGGGTGAAAGGTGTGGACTTCAGGCGGGCCAGTTTAGGTGCTTTTATTACACAGTCATGCTGCTGGAATAAGTGCAGAACGGTGAATGAAGCAATGCCTTCCCTGAAGTGGACTCTCTGTGGATGGCAGTTTTTATGGCTCAAAAACTGCTATTTTTTTTAAGATATATATCTATATTTTTTTTTTATTGTTCAGAAGTGATGGAGCCTTCAGTCATGTGCAAGTTACTAAGCAGGAACATGACTTCCACTCTTGCAGCAGGGATGGATCACAGTGTTTTGTCTTGGTCCTTCCTGGTGTTTTGCAGGGTCGTGCCTGTGTCTCTGGCTTCCGTTCACAGAAGCAGGTGTTACGGGGGTTATCTGGTAAACTGGTAGAAAGCATTCTGTCGTCCTGCTTGGAGCCAAAGTGTCGGCACAGCTGAACAGAAAAAAAACACACGTGGACGTGCTCGGGCTTCTCACGCTGTGCGTTGGGCGTTAATATCGAAAGACGGATTGATGTTTCCAATCGGCGGTCCATGATGGGGGAAGATAAATAACGTTACCACCACTCCTTCTTCTTCTGGGCTTCTCCTAACAAGCTTTCACATCCATCACATTATACGGTAGTTGTTTTTTTTTTTCAGGGGGAGGCTGGGTTATCAATAATTTCCTTTTTTTTTTTTAAACCAATGTTAATTTCCTCTCCCTGTCAACAGATATTGGGAGAGGCTCATATCGTTGAGTTTTTGACCACAACACAACTTTATCTTTCATTAATGTCCATCCGAAAAAAAAGGAGCTCCGCTCTGGAGAGGAAAGCAGTTGTTTCCACTTCACCGTGCAACGCACGATATCCTCTTTACGTTGTTGATGTCGAACAGCGTTTTGAAAGCACACAGAGGGAGAACCGACAAAGGTTTCAAGTGTAGAAAGGAAGCTGGCAGAGTGGCGTCGCCTCGTCACCTCGCAGCCCAAAAAAAAGGGGTTCAGAGCTTTCTGCATGGACCTTGAATGGCGCCCTTTGTTGTACTTGTTTGTGTTTTCTTTTCTCCTGTTTTTCTCGCTTGCGATGTGCTCGTTAGTATAAGCTGCGACAGCGAGTGGTCTGTAAGTGCTTGTGTCTCTCTGTGTTGGCCCCCGTATGACGGACGGGTGACCTGTCAAGGTTATTTCCTGCCTTCGGCTGAATGTTGACAAGGATGAACTCAAGCCTCCGCGATGGTAGCCGAGAGAAAAGCAAATAAACAACTTTAATGATTATATTAAATCTACAAATCTATAACTTTATGCTACTAATTAATGATGCTCGGAGGAATGTGTGTGGAATTTGCAACATTTTTCATTTAATACCACATTTAAAGGAGCGCCGCATCATTGCATTCTGGTTTTATTTACACTTTGGCGTCTAAACTTCTCTCTGGCTGTAGTTTCAGTGAGTGTTGGCCATCTTTGATCAGTCGCCTCCTTTGCCTCTTTCTTCATTACTACACAGCAGTGAACCAGCAAACTGGTTCCAGCCCCCTTTCCATATGCTACCAATGACCCGGAGGTGTGATGACGCTCGCATCCAGCTGGTGGTTGGTGGTGAACCGCTAACCCCGTCAGCCAATCAGACGACCTGCGGGCGGGAGGACGAGAAAGAAGTGGTGGAGGAGGAGGAGGAGTGGCACAGGCGATGGGGGCAGGGTGGGGGGGGGGGTGATGGTGATGGAGGAAGCCGGTGTCAGCGCGAGGGGGTCGCCCGCCCTGACACCGTGCCATCTTAGCACACAGCGGGACGTGACCTTAACCCTCCTGCTGTCCATTCACACTCCTCATTTCCTCTTCCTCCCGCCCGCCCCCTAAACCCCACACGCCACTTGACATCCATCCATCCTCCACTCCCCCCTCACACACACACACCCCCTCCCAGCCGCCTTCTCTTGGATTGACAGCACCCAGGGAGGAAAGGGGAGGGGTGGGGGGGAGCAACACGAAGGAGGTGGCAGTTTCAGACAGTCAGAGAAAGGGAGGAGGGCTCGCCCTGCAGGCCGGAGGTCTGGCTGCCAGACACAGTATGAACGGATCTGTGAGTGTTGGTGGTGGGGGGGGGGGTGAAGCTGGGACAGAGACGGGTGAGGGGAGGCTGTCGTCAATGTGTTTATGCAGAAGAAACAAAAGAGGAAAGAGCGGAAGGAAAACGACAAAATTAAATCATATACATATTCAACCAGCCATCGAAAAAGGCTGCGCGGATGCCTAAATAAAAATCTCCATGAAGAGATAAACAGCGCGCCATACGCGGCAGAGTCACACCGAGTCTCTTCAGAAGAAGCGATATTTGTTATGCAGACGACTCGCGGAGACACACAGCTTCAGATGGAGGGATGGGAAAGGAGGAGGGCGAGAAGGAAGGATCGGCGGAGGTGTGGAGGACTAAAGCTTCCTCCTGCAGTCTGGGACAGGAGGAAGCAGGAGGAGCGTCTGCCATCTCCAACTGTTCCATCCCAACAACGTCGCACACAAGCTCTCTCTCTCTCTCTCTCTCTCGCCTAATGCATGCAGGCTCAGTCGAGCTGGACTCGCACAAAGCAGGAACAGCCAAAAGTGAAATATGAAACATTTAATTTGATGATTTAATGCGTTGCTCCGACGAAAGGCCCGGCATCACAGCACACTAACTCTGTCGCATATAAATCACTCCTCAAGAAATCCATATTCACGCATAAAATCACACGTTTGGATTTATTCTTTTTCTGACATCGAGTTTATTCATTGGAGAAAAAGGCAGAGCATGAGCTATAAAAAAAACTAGGACAGTCCAGAAAGGAACTCAGTTAGAACTGACCTCTGTGGATGAGCCACGATTATGGCAAGAGGTTATGAAGCATAGCTTTAGAGCTAGTATTTAGTGCTGTAACGTGCCTCTCAACAGAGAAGAAGACACAAGGTTTCAAAGTGTACAAAGCGAAGTTGGACGCAGGCGGAGAGAGGAAGCGGTGCAGGTCGTCATGGTTTCAGTGTTTTCACCTCCGACTCAAGAGACGAGGCGGATGGATATCAGGAAGTGTGTCCACCCTGGACCCGCCTCCAAAATGGATGGGATTGGACCTGTCTTAGCTGACGTTGGACAAAAGCAGGATGCACAATGGACGAGTGAATCCACTGTAAAAGTGAGTTGACGGACCACAGCAGCCGCCAACTTGATCTTGATGATTTGCCATCAACAGTCAGTAAATTGATTCCATCAGAGGCGCGGCGAGGTCTTTAGCTTGTTCCAGAGAATAATAATGGTGGACGCGTCGTGGTGAGAGGAGCGGGTCAGGCGTGTCCTTGGTGCCTGAGCGGCTGTCCGGCCAGCAGCAGCAGTGGAGCGGACCTCCCACACCGTCACAGCTCCTCCTCCTCTGCGCCTCACAGCAGCCACCGCGCCATCTGTTTGACCTCTCCTCGCCACACAACACGACGGGTCCGGCGGAACATTTCAAACATGGAGTCACCGTTGCGAGCGCAGAGTTTCTGAGTGATTGCAGTGTGGCTGCAGCGCTCTCACCCCCCCCCCCACTCCCCCTCTCCCTCCAGTCTCTTCCAGGAATGGATTGGTTGCAGACTTTCGCCATTAAGACCAGTTTCTTCCTCGGCGTCTGTGCGAAGCAATAACGTGGGATCTAATCTGAGGTGCTGCTAACTCATGCGGATGGGAGTCCTAATGAGACGCTCCTTCCGACATTCTCCTCTGTGTCTTGCTCGAGGGCACTTTGACAATTTGGGACAGGGCCGGATGGGAATCAAGCCACCACACCGTGTGACTGAAAAAAACAGCTCACTCTGCGAGAGGAGCCGCAGTCGCTCTGGCAGCAGCCCTAAGAATGGCTGCCGTGTGTTTTCTTGGACTGGGAGGTAATTTAACAACACAGCAGACGAGCATCGATCAGCTTCGAGCAAACATCGAATTCAGGAGGGTTCAAGGTTCAAACTCGAGGAGAAAAAACCCGGGCCCGGCCTCAGCCCAATTTTCCAACACTTTGCCCCTAAAATGATCCCACAATTTTTTATTTTATTATTTTTTTTCTTGCTCCATCCCGGAAAACATCCTCTCACTTTGACAGTCCGTCCGCGATCGGTGATGAAGATGTTTTCACAGCCGCTGAATGGGGGAGAAATTGCATCTCTGCCACGGGACAGACTTCAGAGCGCGATAGGTCGCTTCAGTATCTACCCCCCCCCCACCACCACCACCACCACCACCACCACGACCCCACCCCCACCCCTCACTGCTGTTTGTCTGCCCCCGTTGGCGCCTCTGCAACGTGATGGATGGTTCGGCGAAAGATTCAGGTGGCTCACAGATCGCTGCCTTCACAGTGTACATCACCTCGTCCCACCTCCTCCTCCTCCTCCTCCTCCTCCTCGTCATTCTGGTTTGTGGGGAAATGTCCTCGGCGGTGCAGCAGGAGCCACATTCGTTCCACATTTCCTAAAGAGTGTCGCCGTTGCAGGCGTCTGCCCCCCGTGTTAGAAATACGGTGCTCCGGGGGTGTGAAACCGGCTGCTGGGAAGAAAATTGTGGGTTCTGGAGCAGTCGCACAAACTGACAAAATGACAATTCAAGACAGTCAAAATGTCACTTTTGCTGAAATGCATTGCTTGAAGGTATGCACGGCTTTGTTTCAGATTGCCAAAGATTTTTTTTTTCTCCCCAGCCAAGTTTTAGGTAATAAAGTTTCAAGAAAAATATTGTGTAAAAATTCACTTTTTTGCTCCCAGCAACAAGAGGAACAGATGTTGTTGCACACCTGTCCCATAAAGATCCAGAAGTTAGGGCCTTCTAAGCCTACTTTAACCTGGAGAGGTGTGGAAATTGGTACAAAAGAAAAAATGCAGGCTTGATATAAACTCATCAGGAATTAATGCATTCTTAATTTGCCTCTCGATCTGGAAAAGCCAAGCACACTTGTCACCTCTGCATTAGTTGTGCAGTATGTGTCGTTGATAATCCCCAAATGAACCAAGAAATGGGCATAGGAGGCCCCGACCATCACACAGCTGTGGGACAGATGCCCCCACTAGGATTTGAACCTTCACACTGAGAGATGAGAGCAGCGAACCACCTCGCCAGTGTGCAGCAAATCATACATGAAAGTTTTATTTTCTGTTGTGTTCATAAAGCCATTTTCTGTTGGATTAAATATAATTAAATACAGACTCTTTTGAAATAAGTATCCATTGATGTCTATAAATTACCTGATGCTATGCACACTCCTGCCAGTGCTGCTGCTACTAATACTACTGCAGGTTGATCTACCGCTGCTCCTATGCGCAGTAGTACTACTACCGATACTCCTATCACATTGCTGTTCATGCTCTTAGAAGTAATACTCGTAGTGCTACTACCACAATCAGAAGTGGTGCAATTAAAGTTACAACTACTATTACTCCAACTGGGAATACTATATTTACTGATCTAATTCATCTCGTCTATGTTGAGTTGCTTGTTTCCAGCTCATCTCACCCAAGATCTTTAACATAACCGTATATTCTTTTCCTAACTTTGAGTCATTAACTCCCACCACACACACACACACACACACACACACACACACACACACACACACACACACACACACACACACACACACACA
>JAUESF010000001.1:3612281-3624953 GCA_032274765.1 Malacoctenus tetranemus | reverse complement strand
CACACACACACACACACACACACACACACACACACACACACACACACACACACACACACACACACACACACGCATGCGCATAAAAGGCAAACTTAGAATCTTAATGAGTTACTGAGACCAAAGACGCTTCACTTGCTCAGGATGAGGAGTAAAGTTGGTGCTTTACTCAACAACAGAATGTTACTTGTACATTTTAAACTGGCAAACGTCTCCCAAGCAGGACCTTGACGCTTTTCTTGACTTGTTTTCCTGTTCTGCAGAATCTCAGTCTGTCAGGTTTGTTTAGCTGCTCAGAGTTTTTTGTGTCTGTGTTCGTCTTTCTTTGTCAATCTTTGTCAAAGGGTTTTTATGCTTTCTGTCAGCTTTCTGAGCTGCAGCAGTGGTTTAGCAGTCGCACCTCACAATGCTAAGGTCCTGGGTTTAATCCCGAGTGGGGCCTTTCTGTGTGGACTTTGTATGTTCTCCTTGTGCTTACCTGGGTTTCCTCCAACAGCACAGAGAACATTCAAAGCTGGTGACTCTGAATTGTCCACATGTGTGAATGTGTGTAATTGTTTTCTGTGGTTGCACTGTGAAGGACCAATGAACTGTCCAGGGTGAACCCTGCCTTCACCCAATGAATGCTGGGATCAACTCCAGATAGAGAGAGAGAGAGAGAGAGAGAGAGAGAGAGAAAGAGAGAGAGAGAGAGAGAGAGAGAGAGAGAGAGAGAGAGAGAGAGAGAGAGAGAGAGAGAGAGAGAGAGAGAGAGACTGTAGTGTCTCTTCCTCCACGTGCTGAGACAAAGGAGGAATTGTCACAAAGAGCTGTGGAATTTATAGCTTTATTTAGCCTAAAGGAAGAGGGTCAATTTAAGGAGATAAGGCCAGCACAGAATGGTCATCCACAGATAAAAGGAGATAACCTGTTTGTGTGCATTCCAAAGAATGTCTTGGAGAACTAACGGGACAGAGTCAGTAACCTATGTAAACTGAAGACCAGGAAAACTTATTCAGAAAGATTTTGGCTGCTCTTTCTCCGAGTTGGGTCCGGACAACTCGCCTCGACACTGTACTTGTAATAAACGACTGAAGAAACTACAAGACTGTGTCAGCAGAGACTTTCTTCATCACTCCTCACATCAACCAGAAAAGATACACAGCAAGACAAAGAAAGAGAGAGAGAGAGAGAGAGAGAGAGAGAGAGGGGGAGAGAGAGAGAGCTGAGTCAATTGAGTCACTGGTAGAAAGGTGTGGCTTGTCATCCATAATCAAACCACGACTTAATTATTTCTTATGGCATTTAAACACAGTTCTGACTTATTCTACCACGAACTGTTTGGTTGTCTATGACTCCAACAATTTGATTGTTCCTGGTTGCTTTTCCTCGTCTGACCTCACTGCACTACTTTGCATTCACCTTCATCGTTTGTTTTATATATTTCCAAAATAAGAGGAGCCTCACGTGGTAGAATAAAGTCATCCTCAGCGAGTTTGCTTCCTCGCAGCTTTTCCTTGTTAACCTCTGACCTCTGGGTTGACCTGTGTGGACTGCACTCATCTGTGGGAAGGAGATAACAAGAGGCTAAATCTCATTACCATAGTAGGAGGATGCTGAGTGAAAGTGAATAACATAAACAGTGGGAGTGTTCTTCAAAGCCCCTGCCCTTTGCATGGGGAAAGTGCCTCAGGAGTCCTAATCGCTCTCAGCCCTCCAGGTTCCCTTCCACGGTGGGGCGCAAACATTTACTTTAAATTAAGCGGCTTGAAAGAAAGTCAACATGCCTGTGGAGCGTTCACTTGATTTTCCTTCTCTTTTTCTTTTTTCTTTTTTCTTTTTAATCCAGACACTTATGTCAGCCGTGACATCCTC
Organism: Malacoctenus tetranemus; assembly: GCA_032274765.1. NCBI lineage: Eukaryota > Metazoa > Chordata > Actinopteri > Blenniiformes > Labrisomidae > Malacoctenus > Malacoctenus tetranemus. Next base: position 3,623,102 of record JAUESF010000001.1, on the reverse strand, counting down.
CTCTCCTCCGCCCCTCTGCACCAACCATCGTCTGTTTAACTCCCTTCAGTGCTCCTACGTAGGAGAGGAGGGGCTGTGTTTCGGTAATCGTTTGACATCCATTCACTGCTGCTCAGCACTTGCGTAGACATGTACGTCAGGCGAGTGTGGCCTCTGCAGAGTGACGGAATGGGGGGGGGAGAGGATGGGGGAGCAGCAGAGTTAAGCAAAGGCTATATACTGAGCATAATAATGATATTTACGTATGCTGAAACAAAAGAGCCACAGTTCCTTCATTGTTTATCACTGAAAAATAATACTCCATTTATTGTCATTTGAGTTAAAGCTTAATTAGAAATTTAAAGTCTTACCAGGAATTGCGCAAACCAAGTCCTACATGCCCCCCCCCACACACACACACACACACTCACTGGACAAAATACTTTTTCAGATATTTTTGTGGAATTACCAACAAAGATACAGAGACACAAACTCACTCGGAAAAAATAGCTCAAGAGAGTAACAAGCACACATAGATAGAATACAGAGAAATACAAAGTGACAAGAAAAGCAGCACAAGACGACAACAAAAAGACACAAATGGGACACAAAAGGACAACAGAGAGAAAAAAACAGCAACAGAAGAGAGCACGTATTGACTCGAGGTGGCAACAAACCAAAAACATCCACAAGGTGAGAAAGAAAAATCTTCCTGAAACATTATCAAGTAGGGATGCAACAAGATGATGACAAAAGTGTCTCAGACAACCAAGGATAAGAAGATGATTACTGGAGAACACAGTTAAGTCTCCTTTACAAACAAATCTGAATTACAAACTAAAAAACCCACAAAAGCACAAACAGCATCAACATTAAAACGCAGAGAGACACAACCAAGTGTAAACTATTTGCTGTTCGTGTGTCCCAGCGTTAAAAGGCTTTTACACATCTGTGTCCAGCATTTCCAAATCCTCAGTCGATGTATTCGTGCGCCGTGGATTTGGCTCCGCAGATAATGAACGCATCAGATGGCAACATGTTGCTGCAATCACCTGCAGTCCAGTTGCCCTCAGCAAATCTCCCCCACTGCACAGCCACCTGATGCCAACATCTGTTTGTCTCTATACCCACACATGGTGCTGACCTGTTGCCAACTACCCAAATGGCTCGGGAAGGCTTCTTTGGATGCAAAGACGTGTCACACAGCTCAATGGAAAAATGGAGAAAATGTGGCATTTCCTTATGAAGCTTTTTCATATTACACAAAATGAGAAATATGGGAAAAGAAAGTGTGGGAATGGAGTTCAGTTAAAAATATGCAGCTATCGTTAGTCCAGTTGTACAATGATGAACTGTCATACTCCAGCATATTAAAAAATACTCATACATTTAGCACAATGACTCAGTCTTGCAGGAATTGGGCTGTAAGAATTTTTGGAGATTATTTTTTAGATGCTACTGAGAAACACTCAAATTTATCATATCAGCGTTCTTAAAATGTCATGTTCTATTTCAACGCCAGATGGCGCTACTCTTCCAATAGCACCAAATATGGTTCTAATCGTCTCGCAGGCGCAAGAAAAGAAGAGGACTTCCTGTCTTCCCAGTCTCTCCGAAGATGGCGGACACGTGTGGTCAAGTACTTCTGGGATCAGGGCTTACTGTCCTGTCTCACCCGCTTATGTACATAAAAGTCCTGATCCAGGTAAGAGTCGAGGCATCGGTGGGGCCGGTATGAGGGTGTTGGTGGGGTCCCGCGGTCCGCTTCGGTCGTCCTGAGCCTTGCAGAACCAGGAACTGGCTCGTGGGCTAAAAGTGAAACAGTCGAGCTCGCCCGAAAGATAACACCGGTTAATGTCGCCGTAAATAAATGCATTGTTTACTGAACTAGCTACAACCCCTCCTCGGGTCACCGTCAGTAGTAACCGGAGCTTAACTATCACTGTAAGAGCAGCTGGTGTCCCACTGACAGAGTAAGCTAGCCGCTGCTGCGCTGTCGTCCCGATGACCTTCTGTTTCCAAAATACAGAGCGTGAGGCGGAAGCTGTCTGATGTGTCTCAAAGTTCACCGTTTTCACAAACTGTAATGGTGCCTTTTGATTTCTGTGCAAGATGGACGCGGGTCATCAGTCCTCCTGAAACTAGCCTCCGGTGAAGCCGCACTTTCTAACAAACCCGAGGAGTTTGGTTGCAGTGCGCCGAGCAGCCGGTGATGGCAGCTAGCTAGGAGCAGACTCAGTGTAGCAGTCCGGCTAACGCGACTCTCCCAGTGATAAACCCGCATATCAGCGCGGTCTTGTAGACACTTTATAGTTAAATGTGTCCGCTTGGCTCTGAATATCTTCCAAAACCGACTGTGCTCATCCGCTCCTTGTTAAAGCTCAGGGACGAGCTAATGAATCCAGCAAGCTAACACACTAATATTTGACTGTTGCAGCCAGATTTTCTGTCCATATCTGCTCATGACGTTAAGCAAAATGACACAAGCGGTAAAACAGTCGTGTTCCTGTTGTGTGTCTTCTTTGGTGGATGCAAGGAGTGATGAAGAAAGTCTGCTGACACAGTCTTGTAGTTTCTTGTGTCGTTTATTACAAGTACAGTGCCGAAACGAGTTGTCCGGACCCAACTCGGAGAAAGAGCAGCCAAAATCTTTCTGACTAAGTTTTCCTGGTCTTCAGTTACTGACTAACTGACTTCAGTTAGGTTACTGACTCTGCCCCGTTAGTTCTCCAAGAAATTCCTTGAAACACGCACAAACGGGTTATCTCCTTTTGTCTGTGGATGACCATTCTGTGCTGGCCTTATCTCCTTAAATTGACCCTCTTCCTTTAGGCTAAATAAAGCTATAAATTCCACAGCTCTTTGTGACAATTCCTCCTTTGTCTCAGCACGTGGAGGAAGAGACACTACATTCCTTATCAGTGTGTGTTGTTGCAGGATCTTTGGCTCACTGGTCGCTGCCCTTTGGCCTGCTGGGTTAATTGGTAACATTGGCATCCGCTAACACTATAGCTAAACTCAACCTTGGGCATGTTTGAAGGATCTGTCGTCCTCAGGCAAAGGTCGTGTAAATGTACAATTGTTTCTATTTTTTCTTGAGCTGAACAAGTGAAAGTAACTTTGAAGTAAAGTGTCAACACACACACACTCGTGCTGATAAGAAAGAAAGAAGTGTGTGACAAAGTTCAGTGTCCCAACAGTGGTTTTCACATCAGAGTTTTACTGCTGTGTTGCTGTTGTACACCTTTTACAGTGAGCACCTTCATGTTTGCACTATTTGTTAGCCTTGTGCTGTTGTTTACCTGTGTTGGCACTGTGCTGTTACTACTGTGTGTTATCACTGTGCTGCTGTGTCGTGCCACTCGCAGTGCTGCTCTGGTTGGTCTTATTTTGTATGGCTGTGCTGCAGTGACGCCACAGTTTTGGTGCCACTTTGACTGCCTGTTCACATGGCGCCGATGCTGTTGCAGAGGTTAAACTGTGCTCTCAGTCCCATTTGGCAGCACCTCACTGTGCTCTGCTGTGTGTTATCAGGTAGGACACGAGCCACTCCCTCCCTCGCTGGGCAGGAACCTGTTTGGAAGACAAGTGTACCAGCTGCCTGGACTGTTTGCTTACGGTGAGTGGGATGTTTTCAGGCGGACCTCTGGCCCAAACAGAGTCAGAGAGTGTTTACATGGACCTACATATTCAATAGAGTTTTTTTGTCTTTGTGAACATCATATCCCAGTCCTAAAAGCATAATTGAGCCTCAGTGTTGATTCTGCTGAGGCCCCCAAATGTAGTCATTAAAACAGTTCAAAAACAGTTTTACAGTATATCTTGTTTGTGTATGATATGTGATTTTGTGACAATCTTTCTTACTTAATGTAAAACATTTTGTGTTGTAGAAGTTATGAGTGTGAATAATGTAGCAGCAGTGTATTTTATTCCTTTGTTGTTGTTTAGTTGCCAGCTGTGTTGTCTGCTGAATGCATCAATAACCTGTACCAGAGTCCACCATGAAGCTTTTTACTGTTCCGACTGTTAAACCATCAAAGAAATGACGATGAGCAACTATTTATTTTAGTAATGGCAACATTAAAGTTGACTGGTAGGACCCCAAAGAAGCAAATAGCTGTAAAAAATTCTGTGTTTGTACATTTAACATTTGATCTCTGAGTCACATACATCACTTTTTTTATTGGCATGTTTTTATTACACCTCTATTACTTTAATGTGCCTGCGTATTATTATTCTGGCCGTTCTTTTTCTGTTGTTAACAACTCGCTGTGTGCTTCCTCCATGTTTCAGCAAAACACATCATCAAGATTGATGGAAAAGCCGGTCTCTTCAAAGGCCTGGGGCCCAGATTGTGTGCCAGCACCATCGGCACCATCGTCCACGGCAAAGTCGTGCAGGTGGGCCACAGTGTGCTGTCTGCTATAAAGTGAAGCAAAACCCCCACCTTCCTCTTCACTTTAAGATAGGATAACGAGGAAGTCACATGATCTTGGAAGATCGTCTTAGTGGTGCTTCGACTTAATAAGAGGCTCTTTTCGGAACTGCCTTGAATATATGTCATGTCTGTGATGCGTCATGGTAACACTGGCTTGTAATTTCTTCCAGAAATGCCAGGAAGAATGCACACCTCAGGTAAGTGCTGTACTCAAATGGCAATCCGGTTTGTTTAGAGACCCTCAGGTTTGTCCCTGGTGGTGAGATGCGTGAGACCTGTGCTTGTTTGCATCTTTCTTGGAGCTGACATGTCAGATTGTAAACTCCCAGAATATTTTGTTGAGTCAAGCAAACTGACGGTGAAAGCTTCTGACTGAGAGCCCGGGTTGGTTGTACTTCAGACAACTGAAACAGTCAGACTTGGACTTGAAGCTGGAGGGGAAATAAGCTCATGATGCTGAGGAGTGTCTCTGTTCGTCCAGGTCCTGGGCGGCCAGCAGAAAGCTGTGGAAGGCTCCCTACAGCACGTTGTTAATGAGGTAGGACGCAAACACGTCGAGTAAGAGCTGTCCTCTAACACAGACCAGGCGCAAGTTAAACCTTTTGGTTCATTTTAAGCGAAACCCAACAGCTGAGCTGGACCTGGAACCAATGTGGAGGAAAAGCTCCTCTCAAATTCAGCTGTTTATTTGTGAATTTTGGAATAAATAGACAAAAGCTGATACCATCGTTCTACTTCTGATGACTTAAAATGAAAACCAGTTTCAACAAGTCAAAGTAGAGAAACAAATGTACATTGTTTATATTTTGTGCTTGCATCCATGCAGTCTCAACTGTTCTCAAAACAAAAAGCTGTATTGTTTGCTCAGCAACAGTTCCTCTGCCCCTCACTTCTTCTCTGCATCCTGTTTGAAGGAAACATGAAGCACGCATTGTTGTTTTTCTCATTGTTCTTTATCTTTTCTACAGACAACCAAAGAGATGATCGCCCGCTCCTGCGCCACCATCGTCACACATCCCTTCCATGGTGCGTCACCATCATGCTCACATTCATCCGGTGGCTCTGTAACTGACTGACCATCACTTTGTCTCACTGTTTGTTTCCCTGCGCTTGTTTCTCAGTGATCACTTTGCGATGTATGGTCCAGTTTATCGGGAGAGAAACAAAATACGGGTGAGGTTTGACGCACACAGTTGGAGGAGGAGAACCGCAGTGATGTTTTCTTGCTCAATTTCGTGTTCTTTTTTCCCCTTTTTCAGTGGCGTGTTTGATTCCATGTTCACGGTGTACAGAGAAGAAGGCATACTGGGCTTCTTCGCGTGAGTTCGATCGTCTTCGTCTTTCTCTGTCGGACACCAGCTGGGTGGCTTGATAGCTTATTATATGAGTGAAGCACAAACCGAAGAGTTACAAAGCTGTCTGAACACAAGAGCTTTTGATTTGACTCCTCAGCTGGTGAACAACCAGCATGACTCTCGCCTTGCATGAAAATCATCCCACAGCGTTATAGTGAAACCCTGATTTGCACGCCTGTTCTCCTCCAGTCCAAATGCTCTAACAACTTTCCTCCTGTTTCGCAGTGGACTGATCCCTCGCTTGCTCGCCGACGTCCTCTCTCTGTGGATTTGCAACTTGCTGGCCCACCTCATCAACACATACGCCATCGATGACTCGGTACGCCACCTCACACGGTCTATTTTGGGGGGGGTGTATTCTGGAGGGGGCTCGGCATCGTGCGCTGAAGTTCTCCAGGTTGCCCGTCACCACGCGCAGCCGTCTGAGTCACTCCTCCCCAGACCGGAGCTCCCTCCGCAGGGTTAAAGGGTCCCCGGCTCAAACATGGCGCCTCATGTCAACACTTCGATTTGACAAAGTGATGAGTTGAGCCGGGCGCTCGCTGCCTCCTCACGGCGGGCCTTTGTGGTGACGGCTCCCGTCGGCCCCACTTAACGCTGTCCCACTTGTTTCTGTGCAGATGAGTCACACGGGAGAAATCAAGAACTGCTCTCAGGCTGTGACGGGGGTGAGTGTGACCAGCCAGTCCGCTGCCTCTGCTGCACCTTCAGCCCATCCTCTCCTCTCCCGTGTCAAACTCTATTTTGGCTTTCAGTTCTTTGCCAGTATGCTCACGTACCCCTTCGTTCTGGTGTCCAACCTCATGGCCGTCAACAACTGCAAGTGAGTTTGCATTGAATGTGTCGCTGTGACGCCTCTAATGTGTGTCAGAACAAACAGACTGATCATTGTGTTGTCCTGCCAGGCTCGCCGGAGGGATGCCCCCCTATGCATCAGTATATCCCACCTGGGTGGACTGCTGGAGACATCTAAGCAGAGAGGTACATCCCTCACCAGACGTCTTTCACACCAACGGTTTACACCAACCATCCAATGGCTGATCTCATAACAGCTGGATGCTTTAGGGGAGCAGCGTGTCAATAAAAATCTTTAAATCTTTTAAAAATAACTGAAATTACCACTTTGCACCACCAGGGGGCGCAGAGACTCACTGTGGCTGTCCTCCATCTAACAAAAGGAGAATAAGCGCCATGAACAGTGTCCCTAAACACAGAAGTTCCTCCTTTTGGTTATTTCCTGTTTACAGTTGTGTAACACCTCCCTTCCAGCGCCAAGGAGTTAGAATGGTTCTCAGAAGTGATCCACATGGTTCATTCATTAATAGGAATTCACCTGTGTTGTTCCAGTTGAGCTCAGCCGTCACTGACTCCCTCTGTCTCTTCTTCGTTTCAGGGCAACATGAGCAGAGGCAACAGTCTATTTTTCCGGAAGCTCCCAGCAGGGAAAGTGTACGTTGTCGACCAGAAGAGATTTTTTTAAAACCTCAAAGAGAACTGATCAGAACTTAGTTGTGATAATAATAAAATTTAAAAAAAAATCAACTTTGCCTGATCTGGAGGCAGTAAGGTCATCTAATTTTTTTTGTATGCTTTTGTTTATCATGTTTTTTTTTGGTTTTCTTTTTTTTTTTCCAACAACCTGCCATCATGTGAAATAACATTAAAAAAAACGACTACTTTAGTTTCCAGTTAATTTCAGCAGGTTTTCTTTTGATTGGCTGCAGCAGTTGTGTAAATCCACGTGTACTGGAAGGGAAAGTAGGATGGCCGATGATGTCACAGCCGCCGCCGCGTGTCGGCACCCCCTCCCCACCACCCACCCACTCACCCACCCACCCACCCCACCCTGCGTTGATAGCGAGCCCCCTCTGTTTGCGCGATGGGACGCGTTCCGTCTGCATGTGGTAGCGACCAATTCTTCACACGTTCATGAAACAGTGGGACCTTTTGTCATGTGGTATTTCTTGATGTACTAGTTATTGTAAAAGTTGACCACTGAAGGGGGGGAGGACGTTGTAATGCTGATGATGAGAAGGGGGGAGGGGGGTTGTAGGTTTGGCTGGGAGCATGTGTTCATGAGCAGAGGCATGAGGAGGAGCCTGAGCTGACTGAAGTACTCAGTCCTGTGCTTGTATCAACTCATTCTGATTGACCCCGAATAAACAGACTTTTTGGAGCTCGCCTCCCAGCGTCGACTTTGTTTGGATTCTTCTCAGGAAAGAACAAACTCACGCGGTCAAGACTTCGCCTCTTCCTCTGCGAGCCAGCGTGGTGCTTCTTGAGTCTTTGGTGTTGGTCAAGCCACTGACAATGATGATTTAGTCAGTATTAAATGAAGAGTGATAGAATCTGTTTGTACTCATCATGCAGTAAATCTTGAATAACTGCTAAATAGCAAGAGCACCTGGTCACAGGACACGTTCTCATCATTCTAAAGTTTGGAATAATCCAAGGGTGAATGTTAGAGGAAGCATTTAGTTCGGGGTTATTTCACTGGTTTTGACTATTTCTTTTTTTTTTAGCAGTTTGCACATGATTGTGATCTTTTAAACTGTTTCTGAACCTTTTAGTAAAAAAATATTTTGTATTTGTTTTTAGTGGCATAAAACGGTTTGAGAATCCTGTACTTTCAAAGCTTAACACTTATTTATCTGAAGTAAACTGGAAACAGGTACTTTAATAGTAGAGAACACCCACATTTTCTGAATGTTTTTTTGCTAACATGCAGTTTCAGGTGACTATGATTACAAACAGAAAGCAATGATTTACAACATGAACTTTATTCGTTGAAAAAATTAGACGACAAGTCAACGGTTGAAATTATAATCCGACAGACACTGAGGTCACATTAACCTCAAGTAATCTGGTGTTCATCCCATCTAAACATTTTAGCTCAGACTGGATGTTTGCTCTTCACATTACTAACACATTGGAGGAAGTCACGTGACTGATTCAATCTCAAATCAGTGTGACTGCATCATCACATTGTTTCCTGCTGCCGCGGCTTGTTGTGTTCAGCTGTTACTCAGCGTCTCACACACACACACACACGCACACACACACGCACACAAAATGAAGGCAAGCAGCAAAGCTGCTCATTAACACATTTAAATGCACCTGGTTGGATTTCAGTCACTGTATCTTTGTTGCTCCAGTTTCAGAAAGGAACCGTTCAGACACACACTGAGCTGTGGATTTTTTTCAGTTTGTCACCCTGAACAGAAACGTCCAGCATTTTAACCCTATGACGTACGAGATGATATGGAATAAATAGGTGAGTGTGAGCTCCTCTTCATGCATTATCAGCAGGGTTCCCTGCGTCCTCTGCTGCTTTGTTACCGCTGTGGTGACTGTTGATGTGCTGGGTGATTTCCTTCCTGTTGGTGCCGATGTGGCCACACTGCAGACACGTGTAGCGCCCCCTGGTGTGCCCCCACAGGATGCGTCTGTTAGTGGGCATCCCTGGGGATGTACGAAAGGACAGAATGAGTTGTAGTGAAGGTGTTTTGGTCCAAACTACAGATCTTAGCCGAGTGCAAACTCACCTTGGTTTTTCCTCCAGGTGGCTGCGGGGGGCGAGTGAGGTGCAGGTCCCGAACCGGGCTGCACGGACTCAGGGGACGCGCCCTCTGCCTGAGCCTGCACCTCCAGAGGGGAGGGCATCGCAGGAGGAAGATCCAGGGCAGAAGGCTGACAACAGGCTGTGTCCATGAGCGGCGCCGGAGGAGCTGCCTCAGTGAGCAGCGGAGGGGACGTTTCCTGGGGGGGCAGACCGGAAGGGGCGAGCATAATGGGGGCAGCGGACTCTGGCTGAGGACCAGCAGCAGCAGCAGCAGCAGCAGCAGCAGCAGCAGCAGCACAGGACTCGTCTGGGAGCGGCACTTGTGTGTGCGCTTGCTGCGGCGCGGACACCGCCTCCGGCTGCTGTGAGGGCTGTTGGTCCATGGCTGCCGGGTCCGTGGTGGCACCGGGCGAAGCCAAGGTCGGGTCGGGGAGCTTCGATTTCGCCCGTGGCATTTTGGAGCAGGTGTGCAGGTGAGTCAGCAGGCCGCGGTAGGAGCGCAACTTGGTGCGACAGCTCTCGCACCTTCAGAGACACACACACGCCGGAGCGTCACTCAACAACATCAGTCACGACGCATCAACAGGAAAAAACATCACCTCAACTGTTCGTGTGAGAGGAGAGAAACTCACTGAAAGAATATGTTGAGCTTGTGGTGGTGCCTCATATGTTCCATCAGCTTCTGCATGTCAGGGAAGGACCCGCTGCAGCCGGCAGAGGAGCACAGGAGCACCTTACCTGGAGGGGGGGAACTCACTGTTAGGCCTTTATGACTCTGCTCTCTTGTGTACGAAAACCCCATGTAACAAGTCCTATTTTGAATAAAAGGCTATTTCACTGATGTTTGTGCGAGTTTAAGTTGTAGAGAGTGGAGGGGAAAACTGTGTTTACAGTTCACCTATGAAATCTACTGATGGAGGGTTAATCATTGCACACATTTCTTCCAGCAAACAAGAGTTTAAGGAAATAGCAACACACCAAACTTTTCCAGCTGCCACACAAACTATGAGTCAGCCTCTAGGAAGGACAAGACACCTAAACTGTGACTTTAACAGTGACGTCCTGCAGTTAACAACAGTCCTGCAACGAGACATTCACAGCACCGTTCAACCCTTCAGTGACAAACAAACAGTCGGACCTGGGACAGGGACAGGGACTCACCAGGGACGGACTGAGCCGGGATTTCGTGGTCCTTTACGTGGCTGTCCAGCGCGCTCTGGTCGTTGTAAACGCGGCTACAGCCATGCAGTGGACACGGCAGCCTCTTGTTTCCTGGAAACGAAGAAGCATGGATGAAGCCCACACAGAAAAACACACGACGAGACGACAATATAGCATCGGTAGCACTCATTCGGCTGCAGTAGCATGTTTGCTAGCCTTCGGAGTGACGTTAACATGAAGGTGTGAAAGAAGAGTACAGGTTCAAACCTCCGGTCCCATTTTCGGGAGTTTGCGGGGTTGTGCTGCCTGAAAACATCCCGTTTATT
>JAUESF010000001.1:3582215-3597596 GCA_032274765.1 Malacoctenus tetranemus | reverse complement strand
TTTTATCCATCATTTGCTGTGACAAGTGAGCAGCGTCATGACAACACGGTGGATGCGTGTGGTTTAATAAGGTTTGGAACATGATCAGATTTAGTAATGCAAAGTTCTGCTCCACCACAGAAATGAGTCGTCCCTCGCTCCGTTCATGGCTAGTTGGTTTTAGCAGCTGGAACAGGGAAAGGGATTTTTTTTTTGGACACTTTCTCCACCTAGTGGCTCAATAGAGAATTACATCAAGAATTGAATAGGTTGTTAGCGAAAAAGATCATGCGTATTTTTCTTTACATATGTATACATACACATATATTTGCGTGTGTGTGTGAGAGAGAGTGTTATAGTCCTTATTCACTCATCTTATTGTTTCTATTTAAAGGATGAAGAAAGAAAAGCAAATGTTCAGTCACACCCACTCGTGTCCTCACATAGTCACACATACAGACCAAACAAAAATGACATCATATCACGTCATATCACGATGAATGTGTCACAGTTGCAAATGCTGGGAAAGGCTTAATGCCTAAACATGTATTGTCTTTCTGTAAATATTATGTAGATATTGAATGTTTGGGATTTTTTAAAATTGTTTTTTTTGGGGGGGGGTCAATTTATTTATTCCTATGTACTCAGTGAACGAAAATACAAAACAAAACAATAAGTTGTGTCAAAACAGTGAATATATTGGCTTGAACGAATGTGTGTACTCACAGTAACTGGTGTTCTGCCCTGACCCTTACAGGAAGTCTGGTCTCTGACTTTATTAGGCAACTCGATCACAACTACAAACAGCGTCAACACACAGAGAGCAACAAGCAGCTCCGCCTTCACGGCGGGTCGACACAGGTGGGAAGTGTAGTGACACACACACAGCGGCTGGGTCGCGAGTGTAGTTTCAACCTCAGCTCAGCCACCAGTTTGCAGTTTCCCTCCGAAAACACATGCGCAGCTGGCTGCTTGATACACTTGTACTTTCACAATACATCCTCCACCCCAACTGCTCCTCTCATTGTGCTGTTCAACAGTGATCTGTGTGGTCATCATACTGTGCAACTTTATGTTCCTGCCTGTGAGGCCATCAGACGCAGTCCCTCTGGTCAGGCTAAAGGTCTGGCCCTCCAGAAGTGTATGTAAAAAAATCCTAGTTGTAGTTTTTCACACAGTGACTTAACCTGTTCCAATGAAACTCCAACACAGCTGTATGTATGATTTCAAGTTTCAATTCTGTGGTGTTCATTGAGCATCCTCCGTCTCTGTGAGCTCCTGTGCCTCGTCTGCTCTACTTTCAAAGCGGGCGGCGGACTGACGCGCGCACACGTGAGGGAGGGGGTGGGGGAGGCGGCGGATAACGGAGAGTGTGTTTTCAAGCCCTTCGCCGCTCATCTCACCACCACTCTGAAGGCGTCTGAAGCCCCCCCTGGCTGCCTCCTCAGGATGACCCTGCTTTGGCTTTTCGTCCTTGTCGGCGTTGACAGCGGACAGACGCGCATGTCAGGGCGCGGGGACCTGTACACCAACCACTGGGCGGTGCGGATCACAGGTGGACCCGAGCAGGCGGAGAGCGTCGCGGCCAAGTATGGCTACAGAAACCTGGGACAGGTAAGAACCGCTGCCGAGTCTGCGGACCTGACCCCTTGTGACAAATCCAATGAGGAGCAACAGAATAGGACAAATGAAGACACCTGAAAGTCACAACTGTCTGATTTTTGGACTCTCGCAACAATAACATGGGATCCCCGTGCTCATCACTGCTCAGGAGCTGTTGAGTCGGCAGCAGGAGGTCTCGTCACTGTTGGGGCTGTTTGGACACTGAACAACTATTGTCTCATCAAAATGATGATGGTTTTAGGAACAGCTGCTCCCCTTTTGCAGCGGTCTCCACACACAGCCAGGAAGACTCGCATTGGTTAGATTTGGCTCCTGCTCGCAGCAGATGTCCTTCCTGCAGCAAACAAATTCATAACTCAGAATTATTGTTCAAGACAACTGTACACTTCATGACTCTCTTTAATTCATCAAATATCTTCAAGGTAAGTGTGTTATTTTTTTATTAGGGTGGCTTTCCCTCCAGAGACCAAAATCTATTTCTAATAGACTTCAAATTGCTTCCACACTTTGGAATCATTCAGTAAATTGTTCAGCAGATTTATTTACCTCTGTGCATTAACAAACAGAGCTGCACAGTAAACAGGTGAAAAGGGACGTGCGCGCGTGGAAGGAAACTCTCAGGAGAGTTGCACATCTCCGTCTGATCAGTTAACTGTCAATGAAGGTTTCATCGAAGTCGACTCGCACCACTTTTCACAGCAAAGGGGAGAAAAGGAGCAACAACCATCGGACATGATGTGAATGAGAAAGAGGACAAACTGCACGCGAGCAGATAAGCCGCACGTCAGTTGCAGTGAAACGCTCACAAGCAAATAAAGTGCTGCCCATCATCCTGAGCCAAACATACCTGCTGTGTGTGGACTGACAAAGCGAAGCATGTGTCATGAGGATTCAGGTTTGGCTTGACAGGGAAGGAGCAGGCAGGCCACGAGCCAGCCGTGCACATGTGTGCACAATCCAGCTCACATTTTTGGTGCAAAACCAAGAGAAAAAAAAACATGTACTGAGTGACTTGTGATTCTGTACAGATGGACTGAATGTGCTTTGGACATAGAAAACTTTGAGGGGTGGGGTAAAGTGGATCTAAGTGCTGAAGAAATTGAGAATATTCTGCGTTGTCACCACTGTTGTTTCTTTTCTTTGCATGCGTTTGGTCAGATAGGAAGTCTGGAGGACCATTACCACTTCCACCACAGCAGGGTGGTCCGCAGGGCCGCCTACTCCCTGAGGGGCCCCCACAGCTTCATACACATGGATCCTCAGGTGGGTCTCTGTCATGTGGGAGACCTTCCACACCCTGCACATGGTCTAAAGTGCAGCACTGATGCTGTTCACATATTCTTGCCATAAATGGGCTGTTTCAGTGTCATCACATTAAACACCAATGAGAGGATATTGTTCAAGAACAACCTTAATGAAAAACACTGTCTGCTTCAAGTCATTTTCTCTGGTTGTTTTTCTATGTTAGCTTGCACTGCCACCTACAGGCCTGGCATACAAACAACTGTATTTTCAGCAGCTTCATGTTGACAATGCAGGAAACAGGATCTTTTTTATACTAACTTGTGGTATTTCTGTCAGCTGATGGTGGTTGTATTTCATTAACAGAGCTGTTTTTTTAGTAATTTAAGACACTGCTTCTCCTGCTTCAGGTGGACTGGGCCCAGCAGCAGGTAGTAAAACCAAGAGTGAAAAGGTACGCCCCAAGTGACCCAAACGTCATTCACTTCAATGACCCTAAATGGGCCAACATGTGGTACATTGTAAGTATAGTTCTGGTGTGTCGGCCTGCGGCTCTGTGGGCGCGAGGGTGAGACGTCTGCTGCTCTGCTTGGCCTCTTCCCCCAGCACTGCAACGACAAGAGCAGCCGCTGTCGCTCCGACATGAACATCCTGGCGGCCTGGCAGAGAGGCTACACCGGCAGGAACGTGGTCGTCACCATCCTGGACGACGGCATCGAGAGAAACCACCCCGATCTGGTTCAGAACTATGTGCGTGGCGGCGGGCCGGCAGCTCATGTTGTGAACGCAGCCCAGAAACCAAAATATTAAGACAGATTAACATTGAGAAGGAGCAGAAAAAAACCCCAGCAGAGATCAACGACTGAATGTCCTCCTGAACATTGCACATTTCTGACAAGACTGCCGCACCTCTGTCTGACAGGAAGCTGTGGAGGGGAGATCTGCGATTGTCCAGTAGTTTTAAGCTACATAGCACTGTCATTGTTTCATAAGTCAAGCATCTCTCATGTTGCTGTTGCTGGGGACAGAGTTGGTACAGGACTTGTGAATGTTGTCCCAGTAAACAGGAGTTTAGTGAAAATGAAGTTTGAAAAAAAGCACAAGTCCTTTGCAGTGATGTGTTGTGTTCCCTCACTTGGCCTCACTTGTGTTACTTTCTCTGTCACTGTGTATCACTCCTTCAGGACCATCTGGCCAGCTATGACGTCAATGGAAATGATCACGACCCCACGCCTCGTTACAGCTCCCGCAGTGAAAACATGTGAGGAACACCTCCTTTATCATCCACATCTCACCTCTCAACAGTCTGCCTGCAGCTCCCTCTGTGGACCTTTTGGCCAAATGGACACGAGGAGGCGGGGCTTGAACTCGTCCATAGAGGACAGTCCACAGTACCGTCAGGACCACAACTGTTGGACCGTCCTGATGATCGTTCATCATGTCTGAGACAAACAGACCTCTTTCGTGCACTAACACGTGATGTTTGTCGGCTCTTTTGACTTGCAGACATGGAACGCGGTGTGCAGGTGAAGTTGCAGCAGCAGCCAACAACTCTCACTGCATCATCGGGGTTGCGTACAACTCTCGCATTGGAGGTAGATTCACGTATGTCTTTTTGAAGCATCTGTGAAGGATTTTCGTGACTTCTTCTTCAAGAGTAAATCCTGTAAAACTGCCGCAAGTTGTCAGAAGATGTACAGCATGATGATGAACATGCTGATTCCTCTAAACCTGCAGTCCTTAGCAGGATTACAAACAGATGTGGCTCTCAAGAGGAAACAACACAAAATACATCATTAGCAGCAACACTGTCACTGGAAACATATTTCTTTCTACGTTTAATGTCTGGTCAACAGTTCTCTGGGCAACAAAAGCAACTCTCACACACACCACGGCCTGAGTTGCTAGCATGCTGTCTCTTGCCTTCCTTCCTTCCTGTGGATAACCACGTTGAAGAAGACTGGGGCACGAGCAGCCAGCCGTGCTAGAAAGTTATAAAAAGATCTGTTTTCTAGCTGATACCAACAGCTGAAGTGATTTCGCTGAAGTTAAAGACAAATATGATGAAGCAACACACATTCAGATTTTGATGATGATTACAATTTTGGTGGGAAGTTTGTAGCACAAGTTTTTAGTGTTTTTCTTCGTGCTCTACACGGACAACAACGTGTGTTACATCTGCTGTGCGAAGTCACAGAAACTGCAGAGGTGTCAGTGATCTGAACATACATTGTTTTTTTTGCTTTTGACAGTCGATTCATCCACTTTTGATCCAACATAGTTAACGTTCAGAACACATTAAGTGAGGCTGCTTGCATTAAGGGCTGCTGGTTTGTGGACACAGGGATTCGAATGCTGGATGGAGACGTGACCGACCTTGTGGAGGCCAAGTCTCTGAGCATTCGACCCGACTACATCCACATCTACAGCGCCAGCTGGGGGCCAAAGGACGACGGCAAGACAGTGGATGGCCCGGGGCCTCTAACCAAGCAGGCTTTTGAGCGAGGCGTCAGAAAGGTGGGAGCAAACGAAGATTGAATGAGCTTGAGAGGAGTCAGAGAGGCGGGTGACAGCGTGTTGGTGCCGTGCAGGGCCGGCGAGGTCTGGGCTCCATTTTTGTCTGGGCGTCAGGCAACGGGGGTCGGCAGGGGGATCACTGCTCGTGCGACGGCTACACCACCAGCATCTACACCATCTCCATCTCCAGCACAACGGAGAACGGAAACAAACCGTGGTACCTGGAGGCCTGCAGCTCCATTATGGCCACCACTTACAGCAGTGGAGAGTTCAATGAGAGGAAGATTGTGAGTACTCATCAGCTCATCAGTAATTGTGCACTAAAAAGGTGGTCAAATTAACACGCGTTACAATCCGATGACCCTTTTGTGTGCCCAAGTTTGAACACAGCTCAGGCAGACATGTGACATGGATTGACCAGGTTACATTTACTCTGATGTTTCCATAAACATGAGTGGTATTTCAAACATCCTCATTAGCTGTGGGTCACTGCCAGGGTCGCGACTCTGTGGGAATATAAAGAGGGAGCTGGCACTGGTCTATCACCAACCTGCCAACAGGCATTTTTTGGAGTCAAACATTTAAATTTGACTCAAATGAAAAGCCCCGAAAAAAACAAACAAACCTCGATTTTAGGTCTTCGGTTCAATAAACGCGACATCGTTATTCGGTGGTGAATGGTCTTTGTATGGACGACAGATAATGACAGTCGCAGGTCTTTCGTTTTGGCCCGAGTTATTTCTACTTTGAGGAGATGTCACCATGAAAACAGGATCACTGGCTGCTGTGGCTCCATCCATGCATCCACCCACTAAACTCTGCACTGTGCTCACAGCACACAGAAGCTGCTGCGGTAACATGCAGACTCAGGACGCATTTCACTCGTGGTGCTATAAGCCTGCTACAATTCCCTTTCACATAGATATGGTGTGCATGTATAAGGTCAGTGTGTGCTAAGATTTCTAGGAAAGTGTTGTAAAGTGTGTTTGAGTTTAGCAGTGTGGGAGGAGACCAAAGATCAACACTGCTTGTGTTTGCTCAGACCACAGAGCCCGTGAGATGTTAACGGGAAGATCGACAGGGAGCGAAACGGAGGGGAGACGTGATTGAAATCCAGAATTCAGCAGCAGACCAAAACATATCACACTCACAGCTTTAACAGAGGAATTCAGGGCTGCTTCTCGGTTTTCAGCCTCCCAGCGGACCTCCTGGCAGCCTGGTCCCACCCTGTTCAGATCAGATTATTCGGAAACTCAGCAGTTTGACAGGGAGCAGTGTGCTGAACAAAAAGGACGTATTCAGTATTAACTAAGCAAGGGTTTTATCTGTATTCCATCCATGCTTTTTAGTGTTTAATGAAGAGAGATTTTGATTGAAGTGGACTGTTTTAGTGAACAGTAATGTGGCACAATCAGTTGCTCGTTGTCGATTTGTTGTGGATGAAGGACGGGTGGTTTGGTTGCGTTGAACTCACGTGTCAAGCTCTGATTCGCTGCCTGAATAAGAACTCCCCCTGTATCCACAAGACTAGACAGTTTGTACACAAATAGAAACCCGCACAGCTGATTCACTCTGACCATTATATCAGCTGTTCACGCTCCCTGATAACAAACACCCACAGTTAAGTGGGTCAGGGCCAGTGAGCAGGTGGAGCACCCACACAGCCCCACATGGAGAGGCTTCATTTGAACTTTGCATCAGTTTCACAGAGGTTACCAATCTTATTTACCACTTAGAAACATCTACATCATCCTGACAGGTGACCACTGACGCGTGGCAGCGCTGCACCGACGGCCACACTGGCACCTCTGTCTCGGCTCCCATCGTGGCTGGAGTCATCGCTCTCGCCTTGGAGGCCAAGTCAGTTCACGGGTCCTCCTCACTTGTCTCTCTGCACTTTCAGTCCCAGTGCTGTGAAGGGTTTTCATGTTTTGTTTTAGTGACATGACCCAGTTTTCTTTGTCAAGGTGAGGCAAAGCCTGGATGCCTAACAGTGTGATTTTGCGTGCATGAGTTTCACCTTCCATCTGGCTGAACCAGCTTTATTCACTTATTCACATCTCCCTACAAACCACACTGTGATAGCATATGTGGCATCCATTCAAAGTAGATTTGCCCTTTGCCACAATAAAAGTTCGAGTTTTATTATTATGATAAAGATTCCACCTGAAAACCGTGTGTGTGTGTGTGTGTGTGTGTGTGTGTGTGTGTGTGTGTGTGTGTGTGTTTCACTGCAGCCTTTTACTCACGTGGAGGGACGTGCAGCACCTCCTGGTGAAGACGTCGCGGCCGGTCCATCTGAAAGCTGACGACTGGAAGACCAATGCTGCTGGACACAGAGGCAGGCTCCAATACACTGCACTCTTGCTCCACTATTGACACAGTGATTTTAAAGCACACAAAGACCAATGCGCTCTCATTGTCACTGGAACAGTAATATTATGCAGCACGCCTGTGTCTGCCGTCACATGTTTGTCTCTGTCGTGCGGTCGTTCCCAGTCAGCCACCTGTACGGCTTCGGCCTGGTGGATGCGGAGGCCATGGTGCTGGAGGCAGCCGGCTGGAGGACTGTTCCTCCTCAGCACACCTGCACCCAGATGGTTGAGCGACGCACGAGGTGAGCTCGACTCACCTCACGCGCTGCGTGGAGCAAGTGTGAATCCATCCATTGTTTTTAGGCTCACTTTTGTTTAGGCTCATTAACTTTATGTTAACAATGTGTATTTTGTCTTTGTCGCATATTCTTTGTATTTGTTGAAGCTGTTGTGTCTTTTGTTGCAGTGTAACTGCCTCGGCAAGAGTATTTCTGTTTCTTAACTGTGAAGTCGGTTTCTTATGGAAACTATGTGCTCACATCTTACTTGGAGTTTGTTACGATCAGAGCAACTTTAGTATGACTGTCCGAACAAGAACTCGCTTGATCCATCTAAAGCCTGCCTCCCATTCTATGTGTTGCATATGTACATGATGTAAAGCAGCTGACAGGCTGCCTCCAGTCTGCAGGTATTTACATCACGCTGATATCAACGACCGTTTCAGGCACATTCACGCCGGCCAAAGCCTGAACAGCAGCATTGTCACCTCGGGCTGCTCGCAAGAGGCAGAGCAGCATGTGGAATACCTGGAGCACGTGGTGGTCAAGGTCATGATCGCACACCCGCGGCGAGGAGATCTGGAGATCAACTTCATCTCGCCGTCTGGAACCAGATCGCAGCTATTGGCCAAAAGGTGGGAGCCCACCCCCCACCCCCCCACCCCCCACCATGCACGGCAACTCTTCTGTGCATGTTGTCGTGTTTTATTCAACGGTTCATTCATCGGGCAACTCTGTGCTTTTATAAAAAATCTTTAAGAAACCCAATTGATCACAGAATCATATTTCCCACATACAGGACTTTTGTTCATTTGGTTCGTCAGTGTGTATTCTCAGCTGCTTGGTAATGCTCCTGCATGTGTTCAAAGTTCTGCGGTGCTTAGAGTTTCTGAAAGGCTAAAAAAGTCCTTGCAGTGCTGCTTCAGTGCGTGCTGCAGACTTTGTTTTTAAAGGAGCGAGACCCATTAGCCTCCGAGACATCTTGTGCAGCAGCAACTGTTCATTTCTGTACCAAGCAACATCAGGAGGACATATTGTGCGGAGACAAGGTCGGCAAGAGGAAAACAGCATGCACTGAAATAAAAGTACTAGAAGTAGAAGAAGCATGAAAGTCCTCAATGTGTTCCTTCCAATGTGTTCCTTCAAATGTGTGACTTCCTTTCAAAGTCCGTCACAGCCTAAACCTTAAGCTTTGGGCTTCACCTGTTCCTCATTTCACCTCACATCTGTGTTGCTTTACCAGGTTGTATGACAGTTCCAACAAGGGCTTCAGAAACTGGGAGTTCATGACGGTTCATTTTTGGGGTGAGAGAGCAGAGGGCACCTGGACCCTGGAGATCATCGACTCGCCGTCGAAGCTGCGCAACCCCGAGGTGCACGGTGAGGTCCAACCACACGCACGCACGCACGCACGCACGCACGCACGCACGCACGCACGCACGCACACACACACACAGACTCAGATGCACAGCTACCTTTGCACCAATCACGTGCCAATAGTTTGCTCCTCATTGATTGTATGTCTCTTACATGTCCCAGGCAACCTTAAAGAATGGACTCTGACCCTTTACGGCACATCGGAAAACATCTCCTCTCAGCATCGCGGCACTCAGCACTCAAAGACACAGCTGTCGGGGGTGACCACCTCGGAGGAGAACCTGCAGGAACCACAGTCGCTGGAGGAAGACGAGGAAGAAGAATATAGTGGTGAGAGGGGAAACAGTCAACGAGTTATGAGTCTTTCATTTCCATCTTCATCCAGACGATCCGGCAATACAGGGAGAATCTCAATAGTGCAGTACAACACACACACACACACACACACACACACACACACACACACACACACACACACACACACACACACACACACACAATCAAACCTTTGGGTTTTTTTGTTCTGTAAATATCTCAACAAGCACATTTTAAAATTGCTTGAGAAAAAGTAAAGTACCTTTACAAAATCAACCCAGAGTTGAAGAGAACGTACAGACTCCACACAGAAAGGTCCTAACAGGCACCAGCACTGACTGCTCTTGTTGTGACCCCACAGCTTTTAGTGCTTTACTCTGAAATGGCGTCTCCACAACCTACATTTCTTATGACCCTTCTATATTTGTACCAACTCAGCACGCACATAGCAGCACAGTGGCGCAGCGCGCCACTCCTCCACTCTCTCGCGTCCCCCGTACAGTTGGTGTCCCGCCTGTGCAATTGTGGAACCATCATCGGAAGTCGAAACTTAAAGTAAAGAGATTCTGATCAAGTCTGGCACTCTCTGAATCATCAATTCATTCACTCATTTAGAATTCAGTTAACAATCACTGAACAAACTGGGAGCCTCCTGTCACTAACACCCTCACCTACTGTCTGTCCTGAAGGAATTCTTTTGAATGTGGCCCGTGTGCTGACATCACTCACTGCACATTCGGAGGCCAACAGTCAGATTTCATGTTGAAACAGCCTCCGTTTATTACGTTTCTCTAGCATTCCTCCCAGTCAGACCCACATGTGTTATATGAGTCTGGACGTTCATGAAACCTCTTGCTGAGGCCAACAACCACGTGGCAGTAATTCTACTTTTACAGCTGCTACGGATAAATGTGAAGGATTTTCATCCATTATTTTCATTATTTTGCCTTTTTTTGGGGTTTTTCATACCACTCCAGAGTGTAGCGTACTGCTTCCTCCCCAATCCAAGTGGTCTTGATCATCTGAACCAGAGCCGTCAATATGCTCTGAGTTGGTTGAATTGGCACCGGGTGCTCAGCAAGTCGTGGTGAAAACAACACAGATGTGACCTGAAGCTGCACATCAGCGAGATGGGGAAAAGGCCACGAAAGTGTTTTCTGATGCTTGTGGCGGTCCTGCAGGTCCGTGTCACAGCGAGTGCGGAGACCAGGGCTGCGACGGACCAGACGCTGAACACTGCCTCAACTGTGTCCACTTCAGCCTGGGCAGCCTGAAGAGCGGCAGGTGAGACCGAGAGGGAGAAAAAGTAAAGTGGACGAGTCAAACCGATCGTTTCAGCCCAGAGCCAGCTCTGAGCGGTGACCTGGGGAGGCGGCCATGTTCGTCTGCCGTCACGGCTCTTTTTTTTTCTCTCTGCGTGTGCAGAACTTGTGTGAGCCACTGTCCTCCAGGACACTACCAGGACGCAGCGTCTCGCCGCTGTCGGCGCTGCGATAGAGGCTGCGAGACGTGCAGCGGACGATCAGCCGCTGAATGTCTCTCCTGCCGAGGGGGATTTTACTTCAGGGCGGTCAACTCCAGCTGCACCGACACCTGTCCTCCCGGTCACTTCGCTGACGACAGTAGGTCTGCTTCATCCTTTCGGGACCTTTTTCGTAACCGTTTCGCCAACTGAGGGGTCACATGGGGTCGGAACCAATAACAGCTCACTTTGGGGCGAGCCAGTTTACTCCCTGGACAGGTCACCAGTCCATCACCGTCCAAACACAGCAGACACACACACACACACACACCAGACACACACACACACACACACACACACACACACACACACACACACACACACACACACGCCAATAGCGAAACATATGCATGTTTGTTTTGTTTTCTTCTGCCAGATCAGAGACTGTGCCTGAAGTGTCATCATACCTGTGAGACGTGTCTGAGAGATGCAGACAGATGCACGGCTTGCAGGGGCGGTTACATGTACGTAAAAACCGGGTGGACTGTCGTGACATTTCAACATCAGCGAAACATCCTGGAGAGTAGCTGCTTTTCTCTTTGGCTGCAGTCTGGCAGGGATGACGTGTGTCCCTGAATGCACCAATGGGACCTTTTTCCTCCTGGAGGAGATGCTGTGCAGCTCGTGCCATTCTGCCTGCAAGACATGCACAGGTCAGTGCGTCTGACGGCTGTCTTTCCATCTGTCCATTCAGCGGTCCATCAATTGTTCAACCACAAGAACAATCTTGCAGTCACTGCATAAAAACGTGTGAAAAACAGGGACCAGTTGCCTGTGATTCAGGCATTAGAATATTTTTGGTCTGGTTTCTCAGGGCCGGGCAGGGAGGAGTGTCTCCAGTGTGCCGAGGGCTTTGTGCAGCAGGAGTGGCAGTGTTTGCAGGCATGCACTCCCGGATATTACTCTGCAGAGGCTGCAGGACTCCCCCATCATATCTGCCACAGGTAGGGGGATTTAATTAGAAATGTTGCTTGAAAATAAGTCTGCAAGTTTTACTGTAATCTTGTCATGGAGAAACGTTTGGCCTCCGTTAATGTGAGTTTTAACAACCCCCTCAAAGAAAAATGACAGATTTGAATGTTTCTCCACCTCTAAACTTCTTGTCTTGCCCCTTAACAAACTGATGAGATGTCTGTGACGCGTCCCTGCTGCGGGGTCTGCAGGTGTGAGCCGAACTGCCTGAGCTGCAGCGGTCCTGGAGCGACGTGCACCAAATGCAAAGCAGGCTACAGTCTCATCAGCAGCACGTGTATTGTGAAGGCGTCCTGTAACAACGGTGAGATCCTCACACTCCTCCACGTCTGCTTCGTTCTTCAAACGTGCCCAGCGGCCGAAATCTCGGGACTCTTCATTCTGTCTCCAGCAGCAAGTGCAGCAAATTTTATGTTTCATGAGTTTTCTTGAGTCTAATTTTTTCCACGTATTGTTGCTATTCAAGTTGCAAGCTTTCGTTCCGATGGTGTCGCTGCCATCTGCTGGTCGGTTTTGGATCATAACTCCTGGCATTAACCTCCACTTTGACTGAAACAAGAACATCACCAGAGAACAAATGTGCAACAGAAGTTCATTGTGATTTCCACTGTGTGTGTGTGTTGTGCTGTGTCTCCCAGCTGAGGAGGTGTTCTGTGAGATGGTCAAGTCCAACCGCCTGTGCGAGAGGAAGTTTTACCATCAGTTCTGCTGTCGCACCTGCCTGATGAACGGATGAAGAGCCCCACACTCCTCCCCCCCCCCCCCACCCCGTCATCCTCCGAGGCTGAACTGCAGCACTGCTGTTTGCTGGAACCCGAGTCCAGTACAGCCGTTTATAAGTGAACTTTGAATGTGTTGTTCATTGTGTAACTTTATATTAACTTTTTACAGTTAGTGGGTCAGTTTTTTATTGTTCTGAAGCCCGTGGATTTTTACCGATCATTTTTATAAACAGCAACATGTGGAATGTGTACAAACACTGTGTACTGTGTGTAATCGAGGCTTTGACTGAATTGTAGGAAGGCTGTCGTTAACCGAGCAGTGGTTTGCGTTTCAAGATTATTTCTGGGTCAGTAAAATAAATACACCTGATTAAACCATGACTGCCTTTTTTTTGCTTCTTCCCGTATGGACTCTTCTCAGAAGACCCTCTTCTTCACAGTGCCTCCTGTCTGGGAAAAAAAGGTACCCAAAATTGTTTTGAGTTGGGCCTCACCACTACAAAAGCTGCGTGGTACTGAAACTTCTGTTAGATTCTTTCAGAAGTGTCACAATCACTGTCCGGTTGTTCTTCTATGTCAGAAAAATGTTTCCTGTAATGCAGGGGAAACAATAATGTGATTTTCTTTTCAGGTTGTTTGATTATTATACATCTATGATTCTTCCCTCTGATTTTGAGGTGCTGTGTACTAACTAGCTGCATGACTTTCACTAAAGCTCACTGTGCCATTAAAATATTGGGTGACTGACAACAGAGGTTGTTTCAGGATGTCCACAGCAGTCCAGTTTATACTGGTTCAGCACCTTGGACAGAGTCTGCACAGTGGTCAGAATGAGCCGCAGCAGCACTGCAAAAATCCAAATATTCCCAAGTAGATGTTAGTAATTTGTTTATGTCAAAACAAAATAAAGACATAATCACCTGAAGGGTGAATTGTGGAGAGATGAGGAAGTTTTTTTGAACCTCATTCTAGCAGAACTGTCTTCCCACAGAATGTTCTGGGAGCTTTTTTCTTGCCCTCACTGCAGTTTCTGCAGAACAGATGATTTCAGAGTGGATGTACAGCCTCGTGAAAATTCTCCAACACGTGACAGACATGTTCACAAATGGTCAGGTTGATAAGACCAACCCATTGGCCTGAGTGGTGCCTCTTTACTCGTCATGCAAATTTGATCCAAATCCACGACAAATACATGAAACAAACCAACAAACCAACACTCCTGAAAACAGAAGCTCGTGGTGCAGGGAAAAAAAAGCTGAACATGTTTGTGAAAACACCAGAGGGAGTTAAATATGATCGAGACCTGACACTTCTCAGGCTGAAATCTGAGTGATACCCAGAGACACCAGGAGAGGTCAGTATTTGAAATACTTTCCGTCCACGTTTCACAGTTTGTGTTTTGTTAAAATTGCAGTCAGGGAGTGTTGATTCCATCTGCTCGAAGTCAAAGAGCGGTACACAGAGACGCACACTGACACACACTCTCACATGCAGGAAATTTAGAGTCACTCTCTCAGCTTCTGTGTACGTTTGTAGCACTGGCGTAGCCAGAAAAGACACATTGGGTGTGCACCTGCAAATATTGGGTGTGCCAAATTATTTAGCAGGACAACTCCTCCTCTTTCCACTGACAGCTTCTGTGACTGGGTAAACTTGTAGTCTGGCCTGGCATGCAGGCTCGTCCACTGCGGAAAGATCCGTGATGTTGGGGTCGTCTGGTAGCGTAGCGGCAGCTGCATCGTCCTCAATGGTGTGTGCAGCATCACTAGCCTGTGTCGGAGGGGTCGTGGGCCTGCTTGTTGATGGAGGGGGAGAAACATCCTCCTCAGCTGTCCAGCTTGTGTCCTGCTGGAGGTCTGGTCCAGGTTTTTTTAGATGATTTATCAGGGAACTCTGTTTCATTGGTTCCATGATTGCTAGCCCATGAGCAGCAGTTGGTGGCTTGGCGCTCCCGCAACGCTTGCTGGGCAAGGGGTCACGGTCAGGTCAGTAAGTTGTGTTGGGGGTGCCAGCTGTCTCTGTGGGGGCCACCGGCACACCCTGGAACACCCGTGGCTCCGCCAGAGGTTTGTAGACTGTAGGAGGAAAACGCAGTGAGTAGGGAAAACCCATTTACGCACACAGAGAATGTGTAAACTGCTTCATTCAGCCTTAATAGATATGAACTTAACTTTCTCTCAGAGTATTGTTCACTCAGTAATGACGTGGGAACTGACCAAGTGACGCATATGAAAAACAAAACCGTGGAGAGCTTTAATGATCTCCACTTTTCTGTCTTTGGTTAAGGGTATTAAAAGTCAATGAGCAGGCGTTTCTGTGTCCATGTAACTCCACCCATAGTGGCACCACTGCAATCAGACCTCATTAACAATAATTACACACGTTAGCATCGGCCAGTGATGCGATGCTGACTTGAACAACAAAACCCTGTCATTCACTTTTAAGACCCCCAGTTAGGACCGACAAGCCAGTGACTGACCCGAGGCTCACACTCACCATCTGCAGTGAGGTCACTGCGA
>JAUESF010000001.1:3533859-3550572 GCA_032274765.1 Malacoctenus tetranemus | reverse complement strand
TGTGTGTGTGTGTGTGTGTGTGTGTGTGTGTGTGTGTGTGTGTGTGTGTGTGTGTGTGTGTGTGTGTGTTTGTGTGGGTGTCACATAGGATGGCACAGAAGAGTTGTGTTTCTATGACAACTCCACACACGCACTGAGGTTTGTCACCGTAATGGAGACACAACTGAACTGAGGAGTGTTGTTCCGTGCAAAGCCGTGTGGTGCCGAGAGAGGCTGAGTAGGTGGAAGAGTGCCAGTGTTTAAAAAAACAGGCCCACCTAACAAACGACTTGCAGGCCACAAACCAGTCTGCCGGGGGAGGGGGGGGGTCATTCCAGCCGGCATGGTGACTTTGGACAGTGAAGAAATTCACAGAAAGACAAGTTCTCTATTTTCCTCAAAGAACTAACTGCTTTGCTTGATTTCCCACTGGGAAACTAACCAGCAGATGGCAACAATTCCCACGATAATGCAGTAGCTAGCTAAACTCTTTGCTGGCAGGATAGCTTCAGCGACAAGTTTATGCAGCAAACCTGCAGCTGACAAAGCAACATGATGTTGCTGAACTAAGGAAGAGGATTTCACTAATGCAGGTTCATAGAACCTATGAGCAAAGCACAGCTTCAAACCAAATCAAATCAAATCACAGCATCTCAATGTAGCAAGTAGTGCAGACAGGTGAGACTACGTTTCTCTGATGGTTCTAACACATAATGTACTTGCGAGAACACTTGATGACATCCTGAGTTGCTAATATTCAAAAGTGAGAGTTGCACCTTTTTCTTTTTTTCTGTTCCTCCTGCCTCATCGAGATCACATTAGATTGAATGTGGCCCCCTGGACAAAAGTGACTTTGACACCTCGGCCTGAAAACTACCTGATACCGTTCTGAGCAGCGGTCAAGCACAACAAATGAGGTGAGGGCGGTTCAGCAGGCGCCCCGCGCCATGGGAAATAAAAGGGTCACGGGCAAAATGGAATGAACTGCAAGTCAATAAGCCTCGTTCCAGTGTCACACACGTTTCACATTTGTGTATTTACTGCCTCTAACTGCTGTCTTTGAACAACGACGACGGCATCAGTCTTTACCACAACTTATTTGTGCGAGGGGCTCCGAATAAAGGACAGAAACAGGATATGAGATGATCCCCAGGGGGATCGTCGCCACCGTCGACATAGGCCCTGAATTCATGCTCAGGGCCTACTCAAGGATCTCCTCACTTGAAACTCTGAAATCAAGTGGCATGAAAATATCTCCAAATTCATTTTTGTCTGAAATGAGCGGCTTTCAAAAACACAAGGTGAGTGAAAGTGAAAGACGCCTTTTTATTCATCGAGGAAATTACTACAGTGAAAAGGCCCAGATTCTTGGGAGGGTAAATATTCAGACACTTTGAAAAGGTTTCGACAGTGAGCCCAGGCACCTCACAGCTCTTTTGATTGGGATGTTTTTTTTTCCTTCAATTGACTTGAAATAGCTTGATATTTCTGTGTGAATAGGTTCTCATAGTTCAGAGATAACAGTGTGAAATCTTCATCTGGGGCAACAATCAGCCGTTTGCTGAGCTGAAGGTCACCGGGTGCAGAGCCACCTCAATCACAATCAAGTGCAGGCAAAAAAAGCCAAACTTATTGGTTTGATAAACCCAACATTCAAATGCGTTTCAAAGAGGAGAAGTGCCAAAAAATCATCCAAGTATCAACAAGTCGACCTGTGGTGGGAAAGTGAAGGTGACGTAGGGACGCAGGGACGCTCTGCAGATCAAACTGATCACTTTCATTTCTGCCGAAAAAACACTTGATAAACAAACCGTCTTGACACTTTTATCAATATCATAACTCACATTTCCAGTTGTTTACCAACCACAAAGTTTTCCAACATTTAGGACTGACTCATTTTTTTGCACATGTAAATAAGTGCGAGAGCTTGATTTCACATGCAGATGCCGGTGCAGGCCGAGCCACCAACGGGGCTCACTGAGGACGGCAGCAAGCCGTCGACAGAGCAAATAAAGAGCAGACTGCCCTCAGGCCCGATGGAATCGTCCCAGCTTATGCACCCAAAATAATATTCAAACATAACAGTTTTCAATAGATTCACATCTGCAGACGGAAATGAAGAACAAGACTGGTGCGAGACAAAAAAAATGACTCGAATTATTATGCTATATACATAAAATTCTTTATTCCAGCGCAGTGCCAGAGGCCATCAGGGTGATGTATTGGGACATAGCGCGAGAAGGGGGCTGGGACGGGACGCGCCCGTATCGACTCACAGCTCCCTTCATCCTGCAGCCACCACACCCCCCCCCCCGACACCCCCTCAGACAGCAGTCAGGGAGGTGAAGCAAATGTTTCCATCCAACAGAACTTTTTCCCACGAGGGTCATTTTTGATTAAACAATTTGAATTTTACGAATGAATCCTGTGATTATTCAAATGTTGTTTACAGCATCAGAGCTTCCTTTCTCAAATGCTTCTCATTAAAAAGGGCTACAAGAGAAAAAAGAAATCTGTATCACATCAGTTGTAAACTCATAACTGTAAACTTCTGTACTGATATCGGGCCCAAATGTCTTTAATGGTGGGACTTAAGGTTGATCTCAGTAGATGTGGAACAGACGTAGGTTCTCGTCGTCTAGTCATCAACCTTTTTGACCCCCAAGAGCTACTTTAAGGGCACCGAGTGGCACCAAAGGCTACTTGTTTGAAACTTGCTGATTAAGCTTGAGTTCTTTAACATATAACTTTGTGATATTTTTGATTGAATAGACTTCAATGTTCAACGATGATGAGAGAATGACCCCAAAACTTGATTTCAAAGCATTTCTACATCAAACTTGATTGGGTATCGTGGCGAACTTCAGAGGGTACAGTAAGGACTACTCATTTAATCCTTGTGGACTACCAGGTGCCCGCGGGCACCCCGTGGGTGACCCCTGTTCTTGTGTAGTAATTCACAGGCTGCATTCTTGGGCCCCAGCACGCTGCTGATTGGTGTGGACGACTAGATTCAGACATCCTGTGACACTGACCCACCCTGAGCAACATGTCCTGACCCACTAGCGAGCTGTCAAACCCATCAAGAGATCCTAAAGGGACTTG
The DNA here is from genome assembly GCA_032274765.1 of Malacoctenus tetranemus. NCBI lineage: Eukaryota > Metazoa > Chordata > Actinopteri > Blenniiformes > Labrisomidae > Malacoctenus > Malacoctenus tetranemus. Next base: position 3,547,488 of record JAUESF010000001.1, on the reverse strand, counting down.
ATCAGCTGAACGGCTGCAACCAGATTCCTGCAGTGTGAGCACAGCTATGACACGATTTGGTGTTGAAGCGGTTCCTTCAGGGGCTGCAAAATCATCCCCCCCCCCCCGCCCCCCGCACACTGTCACCAACATGCACAAGGAGGAGCCCTCAAAATAAAAGAACTTTGCAGTTGCTAATTTCAGTTTTCCTTGAAATGCGCAATTTTAATTTGGACACCAGAGCAGGAGGTAGCGTGGGAGCTCCTGCCAGGAGTGTGCGTCTTCCTGTAGAGTCTGGCAAAGGGCGATCTAAAGTAGGGCGTTCCCAGCATCTATTAGCCCATCGACACCCTTATTTATCCTTGTACACCCCCAAAGCAGAGCAAGCACATCCTGTGGCAGCTTGCATCAACTTCAAGAAGTCCCTCAACTCAGCGCGTCGGGACACTCTGATGAAAGTCCTTGAGCTGCGCAGGAACCCCCTTCATTGATTTCTTTGTCTCATCTCATCTATGTACTCTGGAGGAAGAAGCTCTGTTAAGTGTAGCGTTACTATCTCGGATTCCTTCCCAAGTTCTCATTGGGTTTTTATCACCCAACAGGAGTTTGCCTGACAGAGGGGGGGCTTCAAACGCGCAGCGAGGAGGAGGAGAAGGAGGAGCTCGGGGGGCTGTTTGATGAAAAGCTCACCTCTGCACTGGAGTTTTATGTTTGACAAGGTGCAAAGCCGAGACTAATCATTGGCTTAGCCCACCGAATGAACTCACCTCGCAAGCACTTGTCGGTTCTCACTCGAGAAACTGAAATCAAATCTGTGTCTTTCTGATGTGGCGTTACAACAGATTCTTCCAACACTTGTGTGAAACACAGACCTCGAGTGAACAAAGCCGACAATGCAACTGGACCCCAATATCCACAGTATGTCTTTACACAGTGTGTTTACTGAGTGCTGCTTTTCCAGCTATGGGGGGGGGGGAGGTCGCTGCAGTGACGATGCCAGATCCTGAATACCAGGAACCTCCAAGGACTCAAGTTTCATTCAAGGTCGTTTGGTACATAGCGACTGTGTAACTTGCACTCACTCACTCTCTCTCTTCTGTTCTGTAACAGTGGTGACTGATCTGGGGTCCAGGACCCCTGGAGCAGTGCTGGAGATTACACGAGGGGCCTGAATTTGCGTGCTCTGAGATGGTCAGCATAAGACTTACACAATTCAAAAGTAAAGAAAGTGAAATCTTTTATATTGTCTAGAGCAGACTGAGGAAAACTCCAATTTGCTTTTATTTTGAAAGCTCCTGCTTATGTGTTTGTGTGTGTGTGTGTGGGTGTGGGTGTGTCTGCCAGTGTATGGCAAACCAGAGATCACAGAGGGACCAGACAGACGTCCTCTGAGGCAATTTCAAGGGGGGCTTTAGGGAGAAAAGGTTGGAAACCGTAGCGGCTCGGTGGAATGAAGTGATTATTGTATTCATCATTCTCCAGAGTTCCCCTGTAATTCACAGAACTAATATTAGCCTCATTGCCAACGAGATTAACCACCCGCCCACTTCTGGCGACCCAAAGTCTTTCAGCGAACGGAGAGTATCATCCCGAGCTGTACGACGCTGACTGATTGGCTCGTTCCTTGACGGGATTTTGCCCTCGTGTTGTGTTCTAGCTGGAAACTACCTTCACGCTCCGAGGGGGAAATGTCTACAGCAGCGGTGCGACGGTTTATTGCTGCTGTCAGGTGGAACAGTCTTGTCAATCGGCAGGGCGAATGAGTCACGACAGCTTTAAAAATCACCAAATGAGCCATAATGACCATCTGGGAAGAAAACATATTTATTCTAGTGAAGCTGCCAGGTGTTGAAAAGGCCACCTGTGTGTACAGATTGTGTGCATTCATGCGTGGACTTAAAAACAATGCTTCAGTGGCTCGTGATGGACTTTGTTGTACTTCCTCGTGACCTTGATGACTCATTTAAACACCAGAGACTTAGCAAAGCCATTATTTCATCTGCATGTGAAGACCCTCCACTGTACGATACGATAGTTTCACAACATCCCAAAGTAACTAAACATTCATTAACTATTCATGCAGTTTTTGAAAATCCTGTTCAAGCGTGTGCTGGAACTGAGCCCAGTGTACAGTATATGCAGGCAGGGGACAAACAGAGCAATCTCACAGACACGCACGCACGCACGCACGCACGCACGCAATTCCACTTCTTTGCACAGTTTAGAGGCACAAGTTGACCTGGAGGAAAAAGGAGCATACCCTGAGAAAAGCGACACACAGGGAGAACATGCAACCCCCCCACAGAAAAGCTGCCACCAGGCACCAACACTGCACCCCTTTCTGTAATGGGGTGAGAGCGCTGACCACCAGACCACTGAGGGTCCCTATTTAGCTCTAATAGCCCAACATAAAGTCTTTAAACTCATACAACGAATCAAAAGCAGAACTAATTAAACACGATATTGCATTCTTGCAGCCTTGCAGATATTTTCTTGACAACAACCACTGAAGCTTTGTCCCCTATAACAATAGAGAAAGGCAGCACCCAGTGGAGGAGGGAGGCGGCGGCGGCAGCAGCAGCAGCGTGCGCAGCACAGATACTGTGGGGGAGCAGGTCGAAGCGCCCGCAGCAAGAACAGCGCTGAGAGGAGAGGTGAACATGAATGCCAGATCAGGGAGCTCAAGCTCCTCTTCGGCGCAGACTATCCTGGTCGTCTCAGAGGGCTGCTTACATAATGATGCCTGCGAGGCGTATTGAATTACGGGTCTCCTTTGGGTGACGCACGGCAGCTGGATGTGGCAGCGCGAGTGTGACACTGGCCTCGCGACAAGGCCAGACGTTCTTTTTCTTTTCTCCCTATTGTACAAGGACCAACATAAAAAATCAGGAAAGCAATGTGTTTCTCAACACCACAGAGCCTAATTGTGAAGCTACAATAATCAAGTAAACATCAGAGATGACTAAATGTGTGCCAGTGGAGGGGATCTCTTGATGAGGGGGTGTGCAGGTTGTCTCAGTTTCAGCTTCCAGACTACTGCTGTGGTGTTTGTTAGGACTCAGGGCTCAAACTGAAGCAGCACCGAGTGCAGCGCGAGTGTCCACTCGAGCTTCGGCTGCCATTTTTCATCCAGCGCCCACGCTGTTTAAACAGCAGATGTACTCGCGCCCCTCGGTGCCCTCGTGGGCAGCTTGGTCTTAAAAAATGAATTGCAGTCATGAGCATTGTTGTATTCTTGAGGCAGCGGAAAGTGGCTGCGTTGACCAAGTGCAGCAGTTGCTGAATAAAATTTAAAGACTTTGCGGTGAAGGAGTGGCTCACGGTGCTTAAAGCTGAGTGGGGGGGTTACAAGGAAGTGAAGGGTTTGTTGCGTCCACCTGTCAACTGGGGTCTCTTCCCCCCCTCTGCGGCAATATACCTGCAGCATTGTAAAGCTGCAGAATCTCAACCTGAGGGCCTAAAGCAGGAGAGAGTCCACATATGTGTCACAGTACCACTGAAACCAACGCTGAATGTTACTTTATATTGTTTTACATTTGAAATCTCTCTGTTTTGTGTCTCTTTTTCTTGTCTCTGACAGGTGAGGAATCGTATTGCACCAAACGTCTGGGGCACTAAGAACCTGCTTTTTGCTTTTATTTTGAAGGTTCCTACTTTTGAATGCTTGAAAGAGACTGTGTCCTCCATTGTTTGAGTTGCCTGTAAGGTTTTGGCATCAGAGCCTTTCTCAGAGGAAATCTGGCAGAAGCCTTCAGTATTAAAAGCAAGTGACCCCTGAACCTTATGTGAATGTCATGTTTATAACATGACTGCTGGTCCACATGTGCATCCGTGCCACTTCAAGTTTTGGCCTCGAGGTGCGCTTTCGGACCCCTGAACGTCTCCCCTGAGTGCAGGTGGAGCTGGGGGGGCTGTCATAGGAGTGTGAAAGGTCCCTCAAGACCCTCAGAGACGGCCTGAGGTAGTGCAGGGTGGACAGTTCCTGGAGGCTGGGGAGTGATGTGCTGAGACATGTGCTCCACCCTCAATACTGCCGCATAATTCATACATGCAAAGTGTTGGGACCAGCCTGTCACAAGGTCCTCCATCCTCCTGGGATCACCTCTAAGAAACAAAAAGGATCATACGACTGAGGTGAAAATGAAGTGAAAGTTTACGAGTTAAATATAAAAAGAATTCAAATCGACAGACTGAATAAGAGGTAACCAGGCTGCCTGGTGCCACAGCTCATATTTGCATGTATTTGCGGCTCTTGCTCCGGATACAGGTTGAGATTCAGGAACTGGGTCAAAAAAGAAGGACAGGTCCTGCAGATGGCCCCCGTCTCTCATCAGGACACACGGGGAATCTGTCGTCCCGCAGAGAGAGCAGATCTGGGCACAGCTGGTGGCAGCTGGTTCCTGGAATACAACATGCCTGCTTGTCAGGAGGCCAACTCATCCAGTGGCATGACAAAGAGCCGGGTCCCAGGAGGATGGTACCCTGGTGGTATCCCCTGAGGAGACGGGCCTTGGGCCAAATATTTTAGACGCCTGAGGCCGTGCAAGTGCTGCTGGGACTTTTGAATGGCAGTGTTGAAGTGTCGACCCATGTCAGGGTCCCCAGTGACATCCTTGTGGTTTTGGACACATTCTTGGATGCAAGGCTTCTCCTCTGGATCCTTGTGCATTCATGTGTGCACGCTGATGTTGTGCCACTATTGATAACCATCATCTATGTTACTCTGAAGAGGAGTGGCTTGCTTGCCCTTGTTTTGGAAGAAGTAACAAATGTCACGGATGAACAATTGTGTTTAAAACATCACAGCTACTGTTATTTCTGCCTATGATGATGCTCCTTATAGTCAAACACATTCAAGTTGCTGGAGTTAGTTTCTCCTCCAGTAAACAGAACCTGATGGAAATAGTAACAGTTTAACGACACCTTAACATAATGCTGCTGTAGAAGTTAACAGAAGAGTGAGCGACAGCATTAATGAACAGCATTACGCATCTCATCATGTAATCAGGTGATAAACCTGCAGTGCCAAAGGCAGCTGTGTTACTGGGGCGCTTGTCCTGGCGTGGTGCATTCGATAAGAACAATAGAGAACGTGGACACCAGTGCAGTCTGTCTCTCTGCAGGCCAACACCCGGCTCGGTTGCTGCCTGGATTTGTAAGTGGTGGAAACATAAAATACAGCTGACCCCGGTGCTTATTAACGATATGGCAGCATCACTCCAGACTGTGCCGCTACTGGGAATAATGTCCACTGAGCACTTGTATGCTGATGTCATGCATTAAGTACAGCTCTCTCCATATTCAAACGCGCGCTCGTTCTGCCCGAGGAGCATTTAGCCTTCTAATCACAAAGTCTGGAATGCATCCAACGCGCCAGCGCGTGGAGGCAACTGAAGGAGGCAATTTTTATTCCGACTGCTACTGAGAGTGTGTGTTGGGAAAAGAAAAAAAAATTTGCTATACCCCAAGAAGGCGAAAGTGAAGCCTCATTCACAAGCAGCACAGGTGTTCTGGACAAGCACGGGTCGCAGGCTCTTGTAGCTCGCAGTCAGGCTGCACAGTCGCTGTGGGAGCGAGTGCAGTAAAATCAAGCACAGGTTTCCTGCCCTGACGTTTTTTTTGTTGGAGCCTGTTTATTTACCCCGGTCCTGCCCGCTGTGTCAGGTGACACATCGAGCAGTGCTCTTTGCCTTGGAAGCTGCACGTCGTGAAGAGAATGAAGCCCATCGATTGCGGGCGGGCTCGGGTTGAGTCAGGGGGCGTCGGGTGGAGGCGGGTCTGGGGACGCCTGGTTAAGTACACTCCATTGTGCTTATCTGTGGACGTGACGAACTCAAACCCCTGTCAATGGGCAGCTGGGAAATTGTCTGACGTAAAACTGTTGCTGCTGTATGCATTAATGATCCTAATCAAGTGTCACACAAGCCTCATGCACAGTTTCGTCTCGTGTTTTCATCCTCGACCATTCACAGCAACACATTTCACACATTGTGACTGAAGCATCAAAAGACAGATGGGGAAAAAAGAGCCGAACAAATCTCTCCTATGCTTTCAGACATGCTGCTTAATAACCCTCTGAACACTCCGACTTCACGCTCACTCAGAGCGACTGCTCAGAGAGGCAGTTTGAATCCTTTGTTCCACACCCAGAGGCTGATTAATATCAACCTCATCAATACAATAGTACATCATTCTCAGAGGTACTACTAAAGCAGGAAACGAGGAACAGATGGTTGTGTGGAAACATCGGGGCCTGATACACAACCAGGATTAGTTAAAGGCAGCTCTGCATGTCTGGGATTTTCCTCACCCCCCCCCCCCGTCTCTCCCTTTGGCTTTGTTGTTCCTGTTGAGATAAATTAAGCATGACTTTGGTAGTCTATCTACTCAGCCTTGAGGAGGACCTCAGCTGTGCAAGTCCTCGGTGCCCCGAGGATGCAGAAAGTAACTCAGATAACCTTCCATGTAGCACTCTTTGTATTCATGCCCTCCCTCCGTCTCTGTCTCTGCCTCCGTCTCTCCTCTGGGGTTTCCACTACACCGCAATAACTCGCCGAAGAAAGCTTCCCCCTCTGCATGCTTCACACACGAAAAAAGTGAGACTTGTTTAGTGCTCCACTGAACTTGAATGGATCCCTCATTCAACAAGAAAACGCTGCCGCAAGTGACTCACCCGCAAGTTGCTATAATGGCGGTCGGACGTTTCAAAGATCAACGAAGAGCCGAAAAACAGGTTATTAGACTCACAATCATCATAACGATGAAGTATTAGTGTTGTGTTTTCATGTCATTGCCAGTAGAACCATTTCACGGACACGTCACAAGTGTATAACAGACAAGCTGAGGTCACTGATCAACTTCGCCCAGCAGGAAAGTATTTAGTTTGAGGGAGGAAGTCAGAGAACCAGGAAAAAAACCTCCTTGAACACACAGGAAGAACTTGCAAACTCCACACACAACGAAGCCTTGACCATAGTCAGCTACACTCACATAAGGCAGGGTATACCTGAGAGACACACACGAATAACATACAATCAAACACACATTTACACACTTAAAGTGAGAAATTATTCTCTCCTGTTTCCTTGACTTGCCAACCTTTGGGTTTTATAAGCACTCTTTAATCCACACAGAATGGAATACTTTATTTGCCACAGCAACTCATCAAAAGGCCTCACCTGCTCCGGAGCAGGCTCAGTTCATGATAAGAGCGAAACCACGGCGGACTGACCAATCAGAACTCTGGGACTCAGACTGTCCTGTCTGAAGAGTCGTTCGACTCATCTCAGTCAGACATCCCATCTGATTGCTGCAGCTTAACAGGCAACGGCATGAAAAAAGTTGCTTCAGACAAGGAAAACAAGAATTATTGTTGTCATACAAACTAAAGGAGCACAAAGGATGGTCTGTGATCGGGGAACATCAATCAAGCAAAGTTAAAAAGGAAACCTGCTTGTATCTGAATCTATGTGTGGAAAAAAAAGGCAGCGAGCAACAATGTGTGGAATTAAAGTCGGAGACTTTAAAGAGGCTGGAAAAGGAGCAGGAGAGATGGATGGCTGAAAATACAGAGGAAGGAAACAGATAATGAGGCAGAAAAGGAAGAGATGTGAAGAATCGGAGCTGTGGGCAGAAAACCGCAGAGGGGAAGAAGAGACACAGAGCAATTAAATGGTAGAGAGAGTAAGGGGGGGGCAACAGGAGCAGTTAGCACAGGAACCAAACGCAAAGAGAGAGATGAGAGAGAGGGAGAGAGAGAGAGACAGAGACAGAGAGACAGAGGGACAGAGAAAGAAAGGAAAGAAAAGGAGACAAAAGGAGAGAGAGAATCAGAAATATACTGTACATGACAAACCATACAAAGTTGAACATGCTACAAATCAGGTGCTGATGAAATACAGTGTTTAAAAAAACCCCAAAAGTGATGCATATCAGGTGATCAGATCACTTCTAATCACATCCAATCAACGCTCTCTCTCTTGTCCTCCATTTATGACACACTGCACACGCTAATCATTTCATTTAGAGACATCAAAACCCAGCAGGCTGCTCAAAATGTGATTAGAGCCGGGAAAGAGGATTGAAACTGTAAAGAGAACAAATGAGGAGCGAATGAAAGACTTCCACGTGTCTCTCTTGGAGCACAGAGCGGCAGCACTCAGTCATTCCCTGCAGCTGAGACAAAGGCTGGACCGGGACGGGACGGACAGCGAGAGGAAGAGCGGAGGATGGCCCGTGAACCATCCCTCTTTCTCTCTCTCTCTCTCTCTCTCTCTCTCTCTCTCTCTCTGTCCTCACAAGCCCTCAGCAGGGAAATCATGTGCGCGGGCTCTGCCGCCCGGCCTCTTTAGATCAAAGCCCTGCCTGTTTAACACAAAGCACCGGCTTCCAGCACGGTCTGGTGTCCCAGTGCCGGAGAGAGGTGGCAGGAGTCCACGACTTAATGAAAGACAAGAATCCCCAGCTACGGTCCGCACTGTCACCCTGAATCAGAGCTGAAAGGACACATCTCTGCTGCACTCGGACTCCTCTGAGTTAGAAACCTCTTGCAAATAAGGCCGAGAAACAAGAAAACGGGCCCGAGCTCTGCTCTTTCTTCTCTTCATGTCGGAGCCAAACTGTTTGGGGCAGATGGTCACCTTTGAGTCTGGTTCAGCTGGAGGTTTTCTTAATGTGAACGGAGAGGTTTTTCTTCTCTCAACTCTGAAGTTCATGGAGGAAAGTAAAGTGTCAGCTTGCTAAATATTCAGCGATGATTCATGTTAGAGGAGGAATTCAAGAAAATGCATATTTTAGTTTTTTTGATCCATCCCACGAACGATATAGAAGTAAGACCAACTGAGTAGCTGATAGGACTTATGAAACGTGTGACTTCGCCTCGCCTGATACCGAGTTAGCAATGCTCAGTTCTTGACAGAGTCGTATTGGGATTAGCCAAAATCAAAGCGACAACTATTCTCAATACATTCTTTGCGCATTGTAATATGTGACACTTGTGAGTATGAAACATTTGTAAAGAATGTCATACATAACATCATTATTACAACAAGAATAAGAATGCATTCAAAGCAGTCGAATGAAGTCACGCCTGCCGCGTGTTTCTGGTTCTATTGTTAGCTCCACTCACTGAGTGACAGCGTCATCCAAACTGTCACGGGTGAGGTGGCGAAAACAACCGTCGACTAGTTACCGAGCAGCACTGGAAGAGACGCTTTGTGTTCGGTGGGACCCCGACAAGTTCTGCACAGAATCAAAACGCGGCCTCACCCTTCATAAGCTCCGTCTCCAGCTGCAGTGTTTCCCTCTCAGGCTACATTCATTGATTTATACGATGAACAGTCATCACAATGAGGGAGTTGATATTTACTCGTTTTATTCTTCAGGCGTGGAAAGCATCGTGTTGCGCGTTGATGCTGTGAGTGGCTCACAGCTCTGAGGTCGGTTGCGGTGTCTCACTGCCGAAGCTGATGGGTGAACAGGACAATGTAACACTGCATAGCTTAGTGGTCTTCTGTCACGCATCAGACATTGAATTGGACCATACACAGACACTGATGGACCAAAGGGTCCCATGGCTCAATACCAAGCAGCCTGCAGCTGGTCACTCGCTGTAGGTCAACCACACTTGGTTTTCCAGCAGCCACAAATAAACCACGAACGCAGCTGAAACTCGGCGACAGTCAGACTGTGTCTGGTTATTCCTCCGAGCTCCCGGGTTCACACAGGAATGCGCATTTCATCAGCCGCCTCAGAGGAGCGCACGGCGCTTCCTGCCGAGCCCTGCGCGCGGCGATAGCAGAGGAGTCCATTATTTGAAGTGAGCTGGTGAACAGGACCTGACTCCAATTGATTTGTGTTCGCTTCCATATCATGAGTCATGCAAAGTTGAATTCGGCAACCCACACGAGCAGGATTGTGACTCATGCTCACGCAGATGAGCTTTTCCCATGCGGTCGATGCGGCTGGGCCCGCGGGCGGCAGCATACAGGCAGCAGATGGTGGAGTCAATCTGTTTATCATGAGGTCAAACCGAGGAGTCGGCGGCAGGACGTTTCGTAACACATCAGCTCCTGAAACTCCAAAGATTGCAACCGAGCGATGCGACTGAGTGAGGATGTCTGTTTCAGATGGTCTCTGAGGTAATGGAGGCATCTGCAGCATCCTATCAAAGGCATCCTACGTGACATTCCTCGACAGAGATGAGCCCAAGTCATTACAATGTGTTTTCCTGGCGGTCCACAGATTGTCCTATTATTCAGGATTTATTGTTTTTTCAATTTCTTTAAAGGAAAATGTCATTTTTTAGGGTTTTACGCCTCAAATTGGACCTCCATCGGACCTCCATTGGACCTCCATTGGCTTCTCAGGAGCTGGAGAGATTTTGACTCCTAAGATAACAAGAGCCTAAACTGTCTGCACAGACTGACAGCAGCTCAGTTAATAGACAGCATTTGGGATGTTGATGTGTCTATGAACTGGTTTAATGGTCTTTCGAGATAGTTAAAGCTGACAAAATAAAAAAGGTAAGTCCATAAAACACTGCCAGGACACCAACACCCAGCAGCCCGCCCTCCACCGGCAGCTGGTCACAAAAAAAAAGACGTTTACCAAACTGAATGTGTTCGTCGACGCTATTAACGGATTAAACTACTGATTGAACTGTGTCGCAGCGCTCGCCACCTGCAGCACTGACAGCAGGTAACTGGCATTTGCAGATGCACTGAGAACCGAGGTGTCTGTGAACTCGCCTGCATTACGCTTTATCGCACTGCGGCACTCGAAGTCTGTGAGAAGCAGGAACAATTTTGCAGATTATTATGTCAATAATCATCCACTGAATTTCTTTGCTTAGAAGAAAGAAAAAAAAAGAGGAAATGCGAATCGGAATCACTGATGTCTGCTCTTACAGAATCAACGTGAGGCTGCTAACAACGGTGAAATCAGAAGCTGTAATATTAGTCAACAATCACCAAGGTGATTCGGGACATTGAACACAACAAAAGTAAACACAGTCAGTTATGATGACTGCTGAAGAGAGGGAGCTCCAAGGCAGGTGGCGAGATCCCGTCCGACTGTCGATCACCAGTGACAGACAGTGAGTCTGTCTGAGAATCTGCAACTGTATGATCAGGTCACAGTGTGCATGCAGCAGAGCAACAAACCAGAGAGGGTTTTTTTTAAACACATTTGGGACAAAAGCTTATTTCAGATGCTGCTGTGAGATCAGACCTTCGCTTTCAATGATCGAGCACACTGACTGACAGACATACACATGTCACGAGCAAATGGAAGCACAGCTGGCCGACCATTGGAGGGTTCACCATCTACTTGGATGAGTGGTTCAAAATCCTCTTTTCCTGCACAGAGACCCCCTTAAATCCCGTCTAAGGAACACTCTGAACCCCTCCTTCCATATCTGATCCCTGAAGCCAAACAGCGGAACACACCCTCTCACTCACATAGAAAAACCAGGAGCCTTCAAAATAAAAGCAAACAACATTTTTTGGTGTCGGATCTACTCCTGAGAGTGTCTTGTTGTTTCCTTTGATTTACACGGTTTTGAAGGAGGAAGCTTCACTGCTGGCAGGGGTAGTTACTGTTAATGAAATATGATGCAACCCTCAGAACCACAGCTGTCTTGCAGAATTCTGGATTTTTGGAATAACTGAATAAACATGCAATTGTATGACCGATTCATGAAAAAAGCAACACAGACATGATGAAATCCTTCAGAGGTTGTGATGAACACATGAACAAACTCACCCCCAGCTTGCGGCTGCGCATGCGTACGTAGCCCTGCTTGACGATGTCGTTGAAGTTGGAGGCCATCTTGGGAGGGGAGCTAACCTGCCGGCTGCAGCGGTGGAGACCATCCAGATGTTTTCTCCCCTCCTTCAACCAGTGTCCCACGTTGCTCTGTTAGCCTCCCAGCTCCTTTGATTTCTGAGTCCTCTTTCACCCCTTTTTTTTAATTCAACGGTGTCCTCGACTCTATTACTCCACCTTCGCCAGGCTCTGAGAATCCCCCCTCCGTCCGTTCACCGCTCTTTGTATTTTCCTTCCTCGCTCCACGATTCGAGTCGCTCCTCTTCCTTTTTCTGTTCCACTCCTTTTGTTCCTTTCCTTTCTTCAGTCCTTTTTTTATTCACACATCTTCAGAGGTTTCTTCTCTCCATTTCCCTTTTAGCATCTCTACGAAGTGGACAGACAAGGACCTGGAGAGAACGGAGAGGTAGAAATGGATATATATATATATTATTCATTGTAGCGCGAGTGGCACAACATTATCGTCCATTATTCATGCTGGTGGCACACATTGTGCGCTGAGGGCAAGCGTGCAGGTTGGCTATAAGCGTAATCTACCGTTCACCCTGTCTGCCTGGATACGCTCTCCTCTCCTTGAGTTCTGTATGAATGAACTGGAGTAAACGAGAGTGTATTTCTGACGTGGAGCTGGAACACTACAAAGGGAACCAGAGATGGTGGCATCTCGGAGGAGGAGCTCTATCCAGGGGAATAAAGAGACACGAGGTCAGGCCCGCTGTCACAGCCCGAACATCCGTCTGCCGATGTTTGTTCCCCGCTCCCGTCTTGTTGCATTTGCATTTCAAACACACTGCTCTCTTCATCTTTTTCATCTGCAGCAGTCATTACTCTGCTGTGCTGCTGGTCATACGAGTGTACAGTGTCCACACCAGTGTATAAACAGACATCAAGTGTCCTCAGATGTCTTCATTTATCCCCCATAAAGCAGCAGTATTCTTTTAATGTTAACTGTCATTCATGTGATCTTCATTGCTTTATTATTTTTGTACTCGGAGCCTGGTTTCATACTTTTGAAAATCCTTCTACGACTGAAAAGTACCACAGACTTCAGACAATCACTTCTGCAAGCCAGAGTTGGATCTGTTTCACAAACATTTGTCAGGATCACACAAATATGAATGATGATAGAGGCCACAAGAAGGGGAAACAACACAACGCTTGATGACTATGGTGCTTTTACGCTACGATAGTCGGTTTGATGGGTGGTTAGCGTCCCTGCCTTACTGCATGAAGGTCCAGAGTGAGGTGGGGCCTTCAGGTGGGGGCATGTTCTCCCTGTCATGGGTTCGTTTCCACATGCAGGCCAAAAACAAGTCAATTGGTGACTTGAAACTGTTTTCGTTTTTAGCATTTTATTTTACTTTAAATACACTTGCCTCAAAATGTTTGCTCACTTCAGTGCTTCTTTTCATTCCTATGTTGTACAGTATTTACTGTTTGTAGACTCCCATCACCTCTGAGTTTGTCATCTTTTCGGCTCTTGGAATTCTACTAACCAGGATGAAAGATATTTCACACATAAAGCTTGATTGATCGATTGATTGATTGTTTGTTCGGAGAGATCACCATGTGTTTGACCTGCAGTGGGAGCAAGCACGTGTGAAGCACGGCAGAGACACACTTCCCATTTAGAGGGTGTCAACACTTGTTGTCTCCACTGACACAGAAGGAATGAAATTGATATATAATGTAATAAAAGTATACGGCCATTTATTACTCGTGTACATTCGGGTAGACGTGTTCGGTTTAGTGTGCGTGCGTGTGTGTGTGTGTGTGTGTGTGTGTGTGTGTGTGTGTGTGTGTGTGTGTGTGTGTGTGTGTGTG
>JAUESF010000001.1:3258139-3268229 GCA_032274765.1 Malacoctenus tetranemus | reverse complement strand
GTGTATTCTTGTCGAAATGTATTTCCTTTTTCCAACGCTTGTTTGATGGTATCTCATATCCTGAAAATACCTTTTTTCTGTATTGACTGTTGTTGAAGTTTGACTCCCACTGCACACAGATGTCTGGTTGGAGGTGCTTACTGCCTCCGATCAGATAACAGTGTTTTCTCCTTTTAAAAAAAATCAAACAGCACAAATCTAACAGGGACATTTATGTTTGATTATCTCAGTTTATGTTTATATGTTTTATAATGCCGTTTTTTTAAATGTGGCATCAAAGTAATGATTTGTTTTATCTCTCCCTCCTTCTCTCTCTCCCTCCCTCCCTCCCTCAGTCATTGAGGCCATCTCCCTTCAGGGGAGGAAGGAGGAGACCAGCCTGCTGTCCACAGGCTCCTATGTGATAGGAAACACCTCCATGGACTTCCAAAGAGGGACTGAGCGGCAGACGCTCAGGACTCATGGGCCGCTCAACGCCGACTACATCATCAAGGTGAGCAGAGTGAAATGCACAACAAGCCTGGAAATACCTCAGTAGAAGTCCTATTAATTTCAGCTTTATTTGCGTTAACGAGAACATAGTCGTCTCCTGGCTCTTTATGATAAAATACCCAAACAACTCAACAGATGAGTCAGCGTTAGGGGGCCGTGAAAAACCTCCCAACAGCAGGTAAACCTTTAGCAGGACTAGACGGAGCCATTGAAGAGCTGCAGGTTTCTGATATCGCTGCAGTGGGGGGTGGGAAGTGGTGGAGGGGGATACGGACAGTTTACGGTTACGAGAGCTCTAGAAGTCATCGCAATGGTTTCGAGTTGTGAATCGCAGGCTGGGGCATCATCAGCCAGATGAGAGAGCAAAGCGATGTGATAATTTGTTAATTTCACTCTCCGAAGCTGCTCTTTTTGCTGAACATTCACTTTTATTGTAATCCCTCCTTCCCTGCTGCGGCATCACACATCATTAGTGTTTGACCTTACTGAGAAAGACATGTACAGTTTGTTTTACAGCACGTAGCTGCGAGACCTGTATTTTGTCTGCGAGACCGCCACAGTGAGCGACTGATCCGAGGCCGAGAGATTCGAGATCAATGACTCGCAGGCAAATTACATCCTCCGATGATAAAGGTGCGGTTGCAGTGTGTGCGTGTCACTGACGGCAGCCCCGGTTCCTTTGTACGCGCGGAGGGGGGGGCAACTCTTTCAAATTACCGGGGAAAGAATGAAAGCTGTTTTTATCGGTGTCAACGTCGCTGTCAGCGATGACCGGGCCGACGCTTCACCGTGACCTTCGCTTTGATGTTCTTGTCACTTCTTGAGGTCACTCTTATCTTCAAAGCGCTCAGCGTGACAGAGAAATTCATGCCGACAAAACCAGCGCCGTGCTCTTCAAATTCTATCGACTCGCTCCGGAGCTGGACGTGCTCATTAGCTTGAGTCTGGCTCGTCTGCCAGCAGCAGGAACTTCCCCCACCATTCACTGTGAGCTAAATGTTCCTATCCCCCATGCTGTGTGGGTCAGATGAAGTACAGCGGCTCCAAGGACACGGTCGTCCAGTTTCTCTTCTACCAGCCGATCAGGTTCCAGTGGAAGGAGACGGACTTCTTCCCCTGTTCCGTCACCTGCGGAGGAGGTGAGGGGGACCGAAACCCGAGTCAGACGGATTTTAGGAAAACGAGCAGATTGTTTGGATCCATCCCCGATCGGTTTGACCTCGGTTCTCCTCCCCCAGGTTACCAGCTGAACTCTGCAGAGTGCGTGGACATCCGGTCCAACCAGACCCTGCCCGAGCATCACTGCAACAGCTACCCTGAGAACACCAAGCCCACTCCCAAGCTCAAGGAGTGCAACATGGATCCCTGCCCAGAGAGGTCAGGACAGTCACGAAAACAGCATGTCAGCGATATTTAGAGGAAGTTCCCTCATCCATCATTTGTATCTCGGGTCAAAGTTTGGGCTGAAGTCCATATTTTGTAAGAAACCGTTTCAACACGAGCAAATTTGTCTCTTCGGTGATGAATGGAGTACGAGTACATTCCTACACACATGCAAATACAAACTCCAAGCATGGCGATAGTGCTTTGGGACCAGCAACACATGTGGTGACTTTTTCAGCTGTTTTCGGGGGACTGTGGGACACGCCCACTCTCAGCACTGTTCCCACTCCTCCCGCGAAGGACCGTGTGGTCCCACAGCACCCACAGCCGTCCCTCCCAGCTGCAGCCCAGAGCTGCAGACACCCACCTGCCTGCACGCACACTGCCAAAGACTCCCTCATGCACGTCCTCTGCTCTATGATTGAGCTTTGGTTATGGAAGGTGTCCTCACTTGTCGGTTGACAGTTGCTAACGAGGCGCTCATTGGAATCAGGTGTGCTGGAGCTGGGAATCATGTAAAGCTGGCGGGACTCTCCATGTCTTGTCTCAATGTCCAAGATGAGACGAGTATTTGGAGACTTCATTTACCACTTTGTTTACTTGTTATCCCACAGTTTTGAGTAAGCAAACGAAATAGATTTGTGGAGGTTTTAGCTGAAAGACTCTGTGAGGCTCACCGCGCTTCCTTCGTCTCATGCTAACACACAGACTATTTTTCAAAACAGCCGAGCTTTGTTTTCACTCCAAGTTCATGAGAAGTGCCTTCAAACTGATTATAATAAACGTTACCTTCGCAGTTTTATTTGTTACCTTCTTTCTTTTGCTACTTATCGTGGGTGCGATGGAGTAAAGGCCAGGTTTTCAATTAAAGGAAAGGATCAGGAAGATAACAAATGAGCTGCGCTTAGCATGCTGCACATTTCTCTCTAATCTGGAAGGTCGCGCTGCTCGTTAGGTGAGCTCAGACTGATCAGGTGTGATGTAAAGGTTCCTGTGTGCTCCAGGGCTGCTCCTGGTTGGCGTGGCTTCCATCAGTGCATTGACGGTACGTTCTGTCTCTTTCAGCGACGGCTTTAAGGAGGTGATGCCGTACGATCACTTCCAGCCTCTGCCTCGGTGAGTACTTCCTGCTCCGTAGCTCTCGGGAGAATCCAGGAGGTGGGGGAGGGAATAATTTGGGGGGCGGGGGGGGGGGGGTGTTTGTGATAACTGGGGAGCAAGTTAACTGTCTGAACCATAACCAGGAAAGACATACACAAGTCTGAACAGCCAAGGCACAGTGAAGTACAACGTCTTAGGGAGGCTATAACACACCACTTTTAAAGGGTCAGTCAGAGTTCTGGTTGAGCCCATGTCTCAGTGGATCATGGCTGTTTTGGGACCTAAAGGTAAAATGTATGAATACATTATCAATGACAAAACTTTGACCTTTTTTTCTTTCAACCACAGCAAAAAAGTGAGAAGATACAGTGAAAGATTTCCTCTTAGAGTCGCTGTGCCTTAAAAAGTGCTCACTCGGTGCTTTTCCACAGCCGCTGCTTCCCAAAGTAAAGTTTTACCCATCAATCATCCCAGTCTCCTCTCATCTCTCCCCCTGACTTCATCTGTTCATTGAGAACAGAAAACTTTAGAGTTCCGCTTTGGATCCCTCTCCTCTTTTCATGAGACCTAACTGCACGGCGTATAGATGTGGCGCCTCCAGCTGTGCCGGCTCACGTTCTAGCGATGCAGCTGCCTCCTGCGCTGTCAGAAGGGAGAGAGCGAGATCTGCATGGAGCTGCGATGCAAAGCACAACACGGTGATAGAGGCATCAAACTTTAACTCTGAGCCTCTTTGTACTTCCTGCAACTATTGCACCAGTCCGTGCTGTTGTCGCATGATAACTTATTTGGTTAAATACATCCTAAATTTTACACTATATTCTGTTCTCAAGATATTTTTCATCACACAATGTAAGTCTGGTATGGATCGATTAAGAATGTGTGTCTCTGGATTTTCAAGAGTGGGGAGTGGGAGAGGTTTGTTTCTACCCCCGGTTACCACTTCTGTGGCCCCCTTGAGCAAGGCTGCTGACATCCGGACTGGTTCCTGGGCGCTGCACTGCGACATCTCACTGCTCTCACTAAGTGTAGTTAACGTTATCCTTTAAAAGCTATAATTACTGAGAGAAGTCTTTGAAGTACGACTAAACCACTGAAGTATAACTCTCACTTATTAATGTGTGTATCTCGCATATCTCAGCGCTGTTAATTCTTGCCATCGAGTGGTGGTGTGTAATTTATTGAGGCTCATTTAGCCGATAGATGAGTTGAGGATAACTCATTCTCTGATTCCACAGCTTGCAGCTTTAATCTCATATCGTTCCGTATGCAAGCCAAAGCCTGTTCCACCTTCCTCGCCAGCACTGGCGCCATCAGCGCGAGCGTCGGATCAAATTAGTAGGATGCTTTGAGTCCACGGAGGTGAGGGACGTCTCTGACGATGAGTGGGGTTGAAGTCATATTTAGTTCACTAAGAGAAAAGGATGAAACGATTCTGGCCTCGACTTAATAGGAAAAATGATAATAATTGACTCCAAACACAAGAGGAGCGTGCGTGGGTGCCCCGGGGTGCTGGACACAAGGCTGCAGCAGCAGGGTGAGAAGCAGAGCTGAATGTTGATGCTGAAGCCAATGCAAACAAGAGTTTTCTTTATTCTTGTAGAAAATAAAGTATCGGGTCGACTCCGGTCAATACAACGAAGGAAAAAGTGACAGTCAACCACGACCACATTCTTTCCGTCCTAATTTAGAATATTTTTTGGGTAAAACATAAAAATGACACAGTTATGTGGGCCTGCCTCACACTGTTGGACGGATATTCCAGTCAGCACGCGTTCATCACAACCTGCGATCGTTGTTTTACACTCGCATCCACCTCCGTGTTCAGCCAAAGACCTTTAGAGCCACGGTAGTTTGCGCTGAACTCACAAGGGTGCTAAAACACACCGTGTGTAGAAGGCATCGCTCTCTCATCTCTACTGTGAACTTTGGTGACCCTCCCGGGGCGGAGTGGGGATTCAGACCCTCAGTTTGAGTCGCTGCTCTAAAATACCAACAGAGCTGATCAAATGTCAACGAATAGCTGGAACTTTCTTGGTAAAGCTTGAAACTAGCACAAGTTTAGATCACAGTGAGTCATACAGTTGAATTCTGCTCTACGCTGACAAATGATACACAAAAATAATGGGCATGAACTGCCTACTTTCACAGAAAAATGTCTGATTACAGGTCCTGATAAAACTATGATTTTGAAATATTTAAGCCCCCGCCCTGCTTTTTAAACTACCTATTGGATTTTTGTCACCTTTCTGTAGCAAGGCTTCTGTACTGATTCTGATATGTGAATCTCTTCTTTTTTTGCCATCGCCCACTTGGAGCTTTTGTCTTTCAAAGCTGATGATTCATTGTCAACAGAGGTGCTGTTTCACACCACGATTATCTGATTGCATTATACGAGTCTGACAGCATCCCTCGGTGAGTCGCGCCACAAGCTAATGCGTAAATCCCCAGTAAACAGCCCTGCAGCCTCTCCTGGTCTGGTGGTGGTTGTTTCGAGGCAATTTCAACACTTAGGTAAGTGTGAAGTGGATCCAGCGTTTAGCTGTGGAAAAAAAAAGTGTCCGAGAAGCTCATCAGGCTTTGGGTCGTTAAAACTAACCCCCCCCCGCCCCCCCCAAAAAAAGACGGTGTTGCATGTTGCAATGGGAACACTTTTCCTCCACCTCCCTCCGTCGGTTCCAAAGAGGTCAATTAGGTGTAAACGTGTGGATGCATGAGAGTGCCAGTCTGTTTCATTTCTTAACGGTAAAAGCAGGGATATGAGTTGGCTATTAGGGGCTCCTGCAAGTCACCCGGTAAAGTTGTTGAACACACAAGCAGCCATTTTTCCCAGTTTCTCTGCGGATCAGCAGCCGTCTGTGCGTGACGGCCGCTTGCGAATGATATCACGGAACATGTAAGTCACACTGGAGCTAAAAATATCGGCGGAACATCTGCGTTTTCAGATACACCCGAGTCATGAATCACAACGACGGTGCGAGTTTGACACTATTCGGGTGTTAAGGGGCCTTTAAAGGGCCTTAATGGCCTCGGCGAGCTATGTGTCACGGCCCCTGCTGCTGCTCTGACTGCTGACCTTGTTAGTGGGCTGAAGAATCGCTGGCTTCCAGTTGTTGGTTGTTTTTTTTTTAGGGAACCTTTCAGCTCAGCTGCAATCTGCCCGGTGTCCCTCCCCATTCCTCCTCTTTTTCATCCCTCCTGCAAAAAAGCAGCCACAGCGTCGTGACTGCCTAATATTGTGTTGGTTCATATTTTCTGCCAAAACATCACTGATCCCTGGAGGCGACGGCTCCGCTGAACCTCTGACGGTGTGTCGCGATATCTGGCACCAAGATGTCAGCAGCAGATCCTCTGAATCAGGGGTCTCCAGTCCTGGTCCTGGAGCGCCGCAGCCCTGCATGTTCTCAATGTGTTCCTGCTCCAACACACCTGAATCTTGTTGGTGTCATCATGTACAGTAGCTCTGCAGCAGAGCCTGATAACGAGCAGCTTATTGCAGTCAGGTGTGTTGAAGCCTGGACACATTGAAAACATGCAGGGCTGCGGCCCTCCAGGACCAGGATTGGAGACCCCTGTTCTGACTGACCAAAAGCTGTGAGGTGGGGACTCGATTGGACCCTGTACATCAATAGGCTCAACTGCCGATAACTCAGCACAAGAGCTTCAGTGATGAAGATGCTCCGACTCAGTCCTCTAATCCAGGCATGCAGTTTTCCTGCTTTAAAACATTGATATTGCTGAGATACTCTCAAATTCCGGCTTAATAAATCCAAGCTCCAAGTAGCTGAAGCTAATCACACTCATCTGTTATCATGGGAGCTGCCTATTATCACAGTGTAGCAACTTTATTGGGGGTGTGTGCTGGTGTGTGTGCTTTGCGTAGGTGGGAACAGGGACCCTGGACTCAGTGCTCGGTGACCTGCGGGGAGAGTGGCGGCTGGCAGGATCGCAGCGTGCTGTGCGTGGAGGAGGACGCCCACGGGCAGTTCTCCCAGGTGGAGGAGTGGAAGTGCACCCACTCGCCCCGCCCCGTCACCCGCCAGCTATGCAACTCCTTCCCCTGCCCCCAGTGGGTGGCCATGGAGTGGTCTCAGGTCGGTGAGCTCGAGACTCTTCCTCACTCTGCAGTGAAGCAGGTTCACTCGCAACATCTGAAGAAAGCACTTGGTCACTGTGATTTTGTTGATTGGATCCAAAAGACAAACGGGGGGGATTTATTCAACTGCATGACAACATGTGATCATCCCTTCGCAGTGCACGGTGACCTGTGGGCGTGGCCTGCGTTACCGGGTGGTTCTGTGCATCGACCATCGGGGGCAGCACATCGGAGGCTGCGAAGCGTCACTCAAACCTCACGTGAAAGAAGACTGCCTGGTGCCCGTCGCCTGTCACAAGCCCAGAGGTGAGTCAGCTGACACCAATCGAAAGCACTTCATTTTCTTCTCAAATGATGTTCACAAAGGACAAGACAATATTGGTCCAACCCCCCCCTGACAGGTTTTATCAATTTTTTTATGAACTTTCCCACTGACATGTTATTGGGAGCAGGAAAAGTTAATAAATGCACCTCGAGTGCCAACTACAGTATGTACTAATATATACTCTACACACTTCCTGAGAGGCTTTTTTGGGGGCTCCCTAGAAAAAAGGAGTCAGAATCCTCCAACATTGTGAATCCTAAAAGAAACAAGGTTACGAATCAGTCACACCAGGCTTGTTTCTGTGTGGTTTTGTTGATCTAAAAATGTACAACACCACTACTCTTGTGACTCGTGGCTGTTCGCTGCTCATGCTGAGCACGATACTTTGGTGTGTGTGTGTGTGTGTGTGTGTGTGTGTGTGTGTGTGTGTGCGTGTGTGTGTGCGTGTGCGTGCCTGTGCGTTATTCAAGCAAAACAGCAACCAGCCTGATGGTTTGGTGAGGAGGTGAGACTTTTTGATGCGTGTTGCATTGTACACAAGCGTTCCTCCTCGTTAAACAGCTGGATTCTTTAAAACCTCCACGATTGTTACTCCAAAGGAGCTCTTGTCAACATGCCAGTTTACAGCTTTCTCCGGCGTAACAAGCTTCGCTGCAACGCTGCGAGTGCGTGTGTTCTCTCTGTCGAACAGCAGACCTTGTGTCACGCAATACACACAGGCGACGTTAGATTACTGCGTAAAACACCACAAGAAGCTATGCAGAGTTAACGAGGCGAGATCTGGGTGGTGTAACTGTGTTGGTGTGTCCATCAGAGTCCCTGCCAGTGGAGTCCAAAGTGCCGTGGTTGAAGCAAGCCCAGGAACTGGAGGAGCGGTACACCGCGACAGAGATCCCAACGTGAGCACACACCACACACACGTTCAGACGTAGTGGATCAGAAACAAACTCAGAAACAAAGGAGTATTTCAAAATTTGAATGGTTTTGAAACTCTCACTGTTGCATCACCCTCTTTGATTTTTGGGCAGAATGCTTGTAATTCATTGGCGCAATTGATCAGGATGGACATATTATGCAGGTAAACTCATATAAACAAGTTGTTTTCCTTAAAGAAAAAAGAGGCCACTCAGTGGAGCGCAGACCTCCGACATGCCACGGATTAGTATTGCTCCAAGCTCATGTTCTGAGCTAACGTGAAGCGATCACAAAAGCTGCCCCCCTCTCCATAAAGAAAAAATGAGAAACTTCTCAGTAAACCTTCAGACGGACTCGTCTGTCACTCTTATCTCGTCCCAAACGAAGGCCCCCCCCCTTTTTTTTTTTCTTTGCAGGTATAACGCAAACCCACAGACACAGAAAAATCCAGGCCCACTTGTGCTGGCAGCTTATCTGGGACGGTGTGAATCTGTCCGGCTCTGTTTCCTCTCCTACCAGCGATGACGATAAGCATGTGATTATCGCCCGCTGCTCGGGGCCTGCTCCGCTCTGATAGCCTCCCTGGGATCCGTCAGCTTTCCGAGCTCACACGCACCTCAAACACTTGGCAGACACGCGCCGGCTCGTCAGAGTCTCCGCAAAACACACTCCCGAGACACTTTGCACGCAATTACGGGCCGCGCCGAAAACCGGCGTGGTGAATTGGATGAGCACGAGGCGAGGCCCCGGTAGTTAGACAAAGAATACGCTGATGGGGAAAGAGTCTCGACAGGTTGGAGTATCAAACAATCCCCCCCCTGCTGTGCTGAGGAGCAGCTCTGACAGGCGTTTAAGTGAGAACGCCCTCCCAAGGCAACCTCCTCAGTTACTTGGTTCCGGCTCTCTCGCTGCAAACTAACCTTTTAGTTACTTGATTAGAGACTTTTGTACCTTTGACGTGTCCAGAGGCGCCGTCTTTAGCAGCCTTGTTTCTCGCGCGGCATGAAGACAGAGGCCACTGTTGGACCGCCACTCCCGGTAGTAACTTAATAGTCTCTGATGACTTTAATGAAAATGTCACCAAGTCACAGGAAGTGAAGTTTAAGCAGGCCTGATGCTTCCTTCATCCAAATTGTGTTCTTGTTTATTGCTGTTAGCAGTGTTTAGTTTGAGTCATAGTTTGAGGACTATTCATCAAGGTGGCCTCATTAACCCACACTAACTCAGTCCTCATCCAATCAGTAGTGGCGGAATCCCTCTGATCATATCGAATTGGTCATTCGTAGGTAAATGTTCCAACAGTTTTCATGGAGGAGACAGAAAATATTAGAAAGTGAGAACTGACAGATAAGCCAGACTACATCTGGAGATGCTTAATTTAGATCTCACCCAGGTGAAACTGACACCTGCACATCCCCTCTCCCCCCCTTTCCGACGCTCCCCTCACAGAGACTCCGTGCGACTGAGCCTGACAAAGCGACCTGTCTGAAAATATGCAGGCTGGCCTCGGGAGGGGCCCACAGTCTGACCTCCTGGGTACTTATCCCTCTGATTATTTCTCTTCAGGTGTCATAACAAGCTGACTGTGACACATTACCTCTGTTGTATCTGCCAGTCAGCAGCGCGGCGGCGTGATTACATTCACAGCTGGAGTCGTTCGTGTCTGCTTTCGTGTCGGGAAGTGACTGTTCTGACGGCAGAGTGTTTGTTCTGTCACCCGGTTGGAGCGTGTCAGGGGAGGAGACGCAGCGAACTGAAACAACAGAGCTCCCCCCCCC
>JAUESF010000001.1:3143325-3156746 GCA_032274765.1 Malacoctenus tetranemus | reverse complement strand
CTAAAGTTTGGCTCTCCGTCTCGCCGGTCACACGTTGTTCCCCTTTCCTCCGCGGAGACGCGGTGATCGGCGGCGGCAGCAGCGTGGAATGAAACCGGGGCTGATCCTGTTCAAATGCGACGTGTCGCCGGTCGGTTTCTCCCCATGCGCAGGACGCGGCGGGGTTTTTTTTTGTCCCGTTCACGCTGCCCAGAAAGAAGCGTGCATAGAGAAACAAGCAAACAAACAAAAATAAAAGCCGCGTGGAGTTGTGTTGTGAAGCAGCACAACAATGAAGACTCCTCCGGCTCCGTGTGAATGGAAGTGGAGCGCTGACCACTGACGCGGCAGGTGTTGTTTTTTTTTTTAAAGCCATCCCAACCAACATGTAGGTCACCGTATCAAGGGAGCGCGAGCACCCCGCGCACACCTCCCCTCCCCTCCCTCCCTCCCTCCCCCCCAGACGTGCGCGTGTTTTGTTTTTTTCTTTCCTTGAGTGCGTCGTTTTGTTTACCCGTCGGTGATCGCGAGCCCCGGGATCACATCAGGACAGCGGTCGCGTCCCCCCCCCCCACCCCCGCCCTACCTTACCCCCCAAGCGGGCTGCAGACGCCCATAGTCTGCGCGGAGCGCGCAGCCGGAGGGGGCTGCAGGGCGGGTGTCTGGTGCTCGGTTACATATGCGGAGTCTTTTCCTCCCTCCCCGAGCTGCTGCTGAAGCTGATGATGATGATGATGATGATGATGATGATGATGCTCCTGCTTCTTCTGTTGTTGTTACCGGGAAAGAAACACAACAAAGGAAAGCAGGAGCGCTCAGCCCCTTACTCTCGAAACCAGAGGAGGGGAGGGGAGGGGAGGCGAGGGGGGCGTTTTTGTGGATTTGTTTACATCCGCGATCCAACCTCTCGCCCAACCCTCGCGCGTCGGGTTATGCCGGGTTAGGAGCGTGAAATAAATAAATAATGATCGTACAAAAAAAAGATGGTGGATTAACGGTGACCTCGGGATAACTCGTGAGGCGGCGGCGGCCTCAGGGAAAGACGCTCTCCTTGTTTAACCTGCAGCCGTCCGAGGCGTCGCCATCCCATGCTGTAACGTGCAGTTGTGCTGACTGGGTGTGAGGCGGGTCTCACCCTCCTTTACCAGCTTACATCACCCGGTCCCACTCAGCTGCGTTTGCTTGGATCATTATGTCATTTTTCCAGGCTTGTTGTTGTTTTATGTCCTTCCTGCTCTGATGATGATCAGATGCAGGCGATGCTGGGAACACCTCATGCACTCAAAAGAGTGAAAGAAGCCCCTTTCTTCCTATATTGTCAGTGGGTTTTAGGTAAATACTCAGCATCGGTCTCTCCAGATTAGAGTTTATGTCTTGCTGGTCTCAGGTTTGTTCCTGTCTGATCCACCTGGTGCTGGGGTTTTCCTGTAGACAACCATAAACACTCAGCATCTGTTTTGAACAAGTAGTGGTCCAACACGATTCAAACTGTTGCTGCTTTTGAACGTGCCCTCATTGCTG
Organism: Malacoctenus tetranemus; assembly: GCA_032274765.1. NCBI lineage: Eukaryota > Metazoa > Chordata > Actinopteri > Blenniiformes > Labrisomidae > Malacoctenus > Malacoctenus tetranemus. Next base: position 3,155,246 of record JAUESF010000001.1, on the reverse strand, counting down.
CCCTTTTCTCTTACACGCCCCAGGTTGCAAGATCAAAGCACTGCGGGCAAAGACCAACACCTACATCAAGACCCCGGTCCGAGGCGAGGAGCCCGTGTTCGTGGTGACGGGCAGGAGGGAGGACGTGGCCATGGCCCGGAGGGAGATCATCTCTGCCGCCGAGCACTTCTCCATGATCCGAGCCTCCCGGAACAAGAACACCAGCGTCAACGGGAGCGGCACCCCGGTGCCGGGGCCCCCCAACCTCCCCGGGCAGACCACCATCCAGGTGCGGGTGCCTTACCGCGTGGTGGGGCTGGTGGTCGGCCCGAAGGGCGCCACCATCAAGCGCATCCAGCAGCAGACCCACACCTACATCGTGACGCCGAGCCGGGACAAAGAGCCGGTGTTCGAGGTGACGGGGATGCCCGAGAACGTGGACCGGGCGCGCGAAGAGATCGAGGCCCACATCGCCATGAGGACGGGGGGCCTCATCGAGCTCCAGGACGAGAACGACTTCCACGCCAACGGGACGGACGTGGGCTTCGACCTGCACGGCCACGCCACCTTGTGGTCCAAGCCCAGCGGGATGACCCCCACCTCGGTGCGAAAGCCATTCTCCAACTACCGCAACGACTCGTCCTCCTCCCTGGGCAGCGCCTCCACAGACTCCTACTTTGGCAACAACAGCTCCCGCATGGCCGACTACAGCCCCCCCAGCCCCGCGCTCAGTTACACCACCACCAACAACAACGGCAACAACAATAACAACAACATCAACGTCAACACCAACACCAACGGCAACGGCTTCGTTTACGGGAGTGAGGTGATCTCACCTGACTGCACTGATATGACTTTTGACTCCTCGCCGGGGTTCGACCCCACGCCAGCCCCTCCGGGCCTCCTGTGGTCCCAGTATGACAGCCGCGTGACCCCCTCCTCCACCGGGGGCAGCTCCCCCACCTCCACCTCGGCCATGTTCCCCGCCAACGCCGCCAACAACGCCAACGGCATGGCGGCGAGCCAGAGGAGGGCCAACGGCTGCACCCCGCAGCCGCGGCTGTCGCCGCCCCTCCACAGCCACGGCGGCGGGCCTGCCGAGCACCCGCTGGCCAGGAGGGTGCGCAGCGACCCGGGCGGAGGCCCGCTCAGCTTCCCCGCCTACTCCAGCGCGCTGGCCTCCCTGCCGGGCCCCCACCTCCCCGGGGTGCCCTGCGACTCCTCGGCGTCGTCCTCCTCCTCTTCCTCCTCCTCCTCCACCTCGTCCGGCACCAGCCGCAAGGGCAGCCGCGATTGCTCGGTGTGCTTCGAGAGCGAGGTCATCGCGGCCCTCGTCCCCTGCGGGCACAACCTCTTCTGCATGGAATGTGCCAACCGGATCTGTCAGAGGAGCGAGCCCAAATGTCCCGTCTGCCACACCGGCGTCACTCAGGCTATACGTATATTTTCATAAAGAAGTAGGAACTCTTGGACTGTCTCGATCGACGAGACCCACTCCCAATAGCAACAACAGACTCTTCATTCTGCTTTAATGAGGTCACCTAATCATCAGTTTGGAACGTGTACATAGAAATACATATGTATGTAAGAGGCTGCAGTATCAGAAGAAGGGACAGACACCCTCTCACGGGCTCCGTCACAGTTGTCAACATACTGTAGCTGAGGGGGGGTGGGGAATATTTTCAACATCTAAGTGCATGTTTTAAATATTACAGTATAGTAATCAATAGTTCTAGTTAATTGTACCTTATATTTATGAACCGAGGAGACACGGCGAGGGGTCCGGACGGAGGTACGACGGTCCAACTGTAGACTGTTAGCGGGGTTAGCCTTCCAAGTTTGCCGATCGAATGTAACGGGGGGGAGGGAGGGGGGGGGGACGTGGCTGGGAAACATGGAGGGCTTCCAGCCAAACAGGACTGCGAACAAAAACCTAATAGATACTGCAGCTCGAGGTCAACCACCACGCGGGGCGGACGGCGACTACATATCCTACATATATATGTATAGAATTTCCACGCGTCGAAAAAAAAAGTTTTAAATGACATTAATACAGATTGAAGTATTTTATTCTTTTTTGACTTGAAAAATTATATTTCTTATCGCAAAGATGTTTACAGATATTTTAATTTAAGTTCAGTGAACTTTTTTGTAGCTGGGTTGAAATATTGTTTATTTTTTAGTATGGCCTTATGGCATCGATCACTGTATTATTTTAATATCACACGACTGTGGGGGTGGGGGGTGGGGTGGGGTGGGGTGGGGGGGGATCCCAGTCCACCAAATGTGTATTGTATTTGACAGTATTCTGTTGGGATGGAGTTTTTTATAGGTTCAGCAAAAAAACAAAACGAAACAAAAAAGTCTTTTAAATCTGCTTCACCCAGCATATTTTTTATTCAGTAATATAAAGCATATTTTATTCTATATTATTATGAAACATTGAAATGTACAAAACTTAGTAAGTTGAACACAAAGAAAAACCGTTTATGCTTTCTAAAATTTGTATGAATTAGATTCCAGTGGGAATTACAGGCTTCTGTTGCACCACTATAGTTTTAGTATTTCTATTTTAATACATTTGTTTACCACTTGTTTATGTATATGTAGGTGAAGTTACTTGAGCGTAAATGTACTTTATTGAGCAAAGTTTAAGAACAAAGTATATTTTATTTTATGATAAAGGGCCTTTAACCTCATGGTCAAATACTAATATTATATTTGCTGAGACAAGATTTGAAAAATGTATCAAGAGTTTTATTTTTCTGACATTTAAAGTTATACATGATAAAAAAGTAAAACTTAAGTAATGGTGCTACTTCATGTTTTTTTAAGTATTTCTATATAAGTCCAATAAAAAAAATGGTACATTCACGAGACGTGTGCTCTTCTTATTCCTCCTCACCTGGTGTCGTGGAAATGAGAAGTCGGGCCCGTTTGAGGCTCCCCTGAACATGTGACCTATATCGGCTTCCTGGTGGAAGCTCGGAAGGGGGCGGGATTATCACCGAGGCCTGATAATTGAAGGCTTGGGCTAATTATGAAAGCTGAATGTGACCTATTATTAAGAGGGATTCACGGCTAACGATCTGAAGGCGGGGCTCATTAGGAGGCTGAGAATCGTGGAAAAGTGTGGCGTTCGTCATTTGTTGTGGTTTGTTATAGTGCAGAAAAAGAAAGACGTAATAACCTAAACGTTGAACAGTGACAGAGGAGACTTGTGGTTCAGATGGTGGGAGTTTGTTAGAATTAGAAGTGCACAGTTTAACTCGGATTTAGAGCAAACCTGTAAAACAGCCCTTTGCTTTTATTCTGTTGGTGAGAGTGTTTGTCTGAGAACTTGGCTTTACTGTCATGATTTACCAAATCCAACCATCCATCATCAAAAGCGACCACACTCTCTTAGGGGCTTTTTGAAGGGCTTCAGGTGGAAAAAATGTTGAGTGCCACTGATGTTCGTCAGACCCAGGAACCTGGTGGTAGCTTTTCCTGGTCCTGCTCCTGCACTGTATGCTCAAAAGAGCAGGTTGTTTCACTTCACTGAAAGTTTTTCACAAGTCTGGGATTGGAGAGAGGGACAGCTGCCGTTCATGGAAGCAATCCGAGGGGGCAGCAGGGCGGAAAATTTGGGGACCACCGGTCAATAGAATCACATCTGGTGAATGTCAGAAAACAGAAACAGATCCCAGACAGTTTGATTCGGTGAAAGGACCAAAAAAGCTTGCAGCTCAATCTGCTGGCATGTAAATGTTCCACCACACAGGAAACTGGATTTTCTTGGGATTGTTTATTCACAGAATTGGCCTCGCAGTGAGAGGGTCCTGGACTTTGCATCAGGGTCAGCTTGGAGTTTGCATGTTCTCACTGCGTGCACCCCGGCTTCCTCCGACATGCTTGTTTCCTCCCCATGTCGACCAGCTTGTACATGAGGTCATTTTATTGCCTCAAAGTTGTTCATTAGTGTGTTGGAGAAGCAGTTACGAGGAAGAACAACAATGCATCATGGAACCTTTGTAGGAATTTTGGTTTGAACTCTTGACAACTTTGAAGACACTGGTATTATCCCATTATCACAATCTACAACATTCCACATGTTGTTCCTGTGGATTAAGTGTTAACTGCATCTGTGTCAGATGTTGAACATTTCAAATCAACTTTCACCCGAGTCGTCATTCACAGTTTGACTCAGTTTTACTGGCTCACATGTAAAAGCAACGACTCAAACCAGGCACAAATTCAGGCCGTTCGTCTCCGTGTCTAAGAGAAGAGAAGTGTTCTCCTCCAGCTCTCTGCTCACTCCTCCCCCCCTGTGCTGAAGTGCATCCTCCTGTCATGTGGTCCTGTTGGAAACACTGACGTTTAAACACATGCTTCGCTGCAAGATAGTAAATGTGGACAGCACGGGCTCTAATGATAAGTTTAAAATGGAAACATCCCGCAGAAACTGGCCCTATAAACCATATTATTAGGAAGCAATCTTGCCGCTGCGGAAAAGAGCTGACAAGTGTTTTTTAGCCAAATGCGCAACACATGGAGTTCACATACTGTGGTGGGAGAGTCACTGAAAAGCGGGCCCTGTGTTTGAGGCCAGGCCCGGGAGAAGAGACGGATGATATATATACGTTCCCCGCCTGAGGCGCGGCGCTGTCATCGCCCATCGCTCCCCTGCAAATCTGCTGGAATCAATAATTTTATTGCGCTGATTGAATCAAAATAGTTTGCAGTGTACTTCAGGATATGGGGCTGCAGGAGCGGGTGCTGCATCACACTGGCCTGCATCAGATGTCTGGGCACATTCAGGGGGAAAAAAGAAAGAAAAAACAAGACACGGCGCAGATACTTTTGCGGTGTGTTTACTTGGCGGATTTTCAGTTCAAACACAAGCTGCTGAGGTAACCGTCACTTTGACGACAGCATCAATACGAACTCTTTTGAGTCGGGTGATTTTTTTCTGGGATCAGTTCAAACCAGAAAAAAAGGACCAAGTCGGAGCTCCAGCTTTGAGCCTCACTGTGTGAAGTTCACGTGTTTGTAGGACTGTGCGGGCGCTCGGTCTCACTGTCGAGATTCAAAGACGTGCTAACAAGGTCAGCTTTGGTGTAACAAAGTTCAGTCGGCCAAACTGGTGACTGGAAAACTGACCAGTCGATGGCGCACAGGGAGGAAACCTTGCGTGACGTCACCATCTCATTGCATGTGTAACCATGGCAACACATTGTAGCCTCCCTCTCTCACTGATGGTCTGTCCTGTACAAAGAGCCACGCTTTTCCATCACCACCAAGCTTTTTTCCCCCCTTGCTCAATTGAAACAACAGCACCCCAAATGGTCAACTGTTGGAACTGCAGGACCTTCTCTCGATGGCTACAAAAGTATTTGATAGGAAACATACCAAATAAAAGTCTGGTGTTTATCAACATTTTCCACCTATCAGACATTACTTGCCACTATTCTACCATGAAAGCCCCTAAATGGCCAAGACGTTTGTGCGTCTGTGCGTTTTTTTTGTGTCTCGACTCTCAGATGGACCTGGGACGAGTGCACGGATGCACTTTGCCTCCCATGAAAAAAACTCACCTGCGATTTGTGTTTTCAACCGTTTTTTTAATGATCCACAGTAATTGGATCATCAACAAACTAACTTCAATCACCTCCAAAACAAAGAGCCTTGTTATAAACCAGAGACGAGTGCAACAAGAAACGTGGAGCTGCTGAGCTTGACGATAGATGTGCAAACGTCAACTGGCCTTTGGAGTTCATTAATATGAACACCTGTAAACTTAACTACCACAGTCTCTCTTTGTCATTAGCTTCAAGTCCCTCAAGCTACACCATAAACCGGGCTTCAACTACAGCCCACATGTCCTTTATAAAGAGCAGTTTGCTGGCACTCAGCACAGCGTTGTGTCACCGCCTCACACCTGTGAGACGCTCACATTCACAAAGACTTCTGCCGGGGTTTTTTTTTTTCCTCTCTCTCCCTGACAGAGGTCAGAAATACTATAAAGTGATGCGCTCGCTGTGCTGTACCTTCACTTAAAGAAGGTTTCGGAATTTGAGTGAGAAAGTGGCTTGTATGTCTGTCATTTGGGAGGCCCCCATTATTCACCTCCATTCAAAGCGGATCTCCCTCACTGAAGCTACAGAAATGAGCTGAATGCACCGATTGTATGTGTGATCGCTCTTAGTCAGCGATGAGTTACACAATAATCGAAATGTTGATGTATTTGTTCTGAGGGACAGATTAAATAACCTCCTGGCAGGCTGATGATGGGGCCGTTTGTCCTTCGCCGTGTTTTATTTCCTCTGTGGGTGCATTCAGAGGAGGGAAATTAAAAAAATAAAAGAAGAAGAAGGAGGAAGCCTTGATCTATGAGACATCAGTTGAAAGGACTTAAACAGAGCGAGATGACATCTCTTCATCCACGCTGTGTATTTTTTAAAAGCCCCGTCTGGCTGAGCATTTGGCTGCAGACGAGTGTGTCTGGTGTGCTAGTCTGTGTTAACAGCAGAGAAACAACAGAACACGTCTGATGTCTGGTGTCTTCCACGCATTGACCTACATCTCATGCAGTTAATGGACCTCCATTTGGACCCACACACACACACACACACACACACACACACACACACACACACACACACACACCTTCCTACAGACGTGGGGGGGGGGGGGTGTAGGCAGGAGGCATGCTTTTGCAGAGCGAATGCCTATATTTTATTCATGCTGTGCTCCCAGCTTGTCACCACTCTGTAGTCGAGCCATTACTTGATGTGATTCACCCATTTCAACATACTTTCCACCCAAACAGGAGGCCATCACACCTTGAGCTTGTCTGGGAAACCGATAATTTCACTTTGCAGATAGAAAACGAAAAAAAAAAAACGAGAATGAGACATTAAAAAACAAATCAAAGCGCGCTGACACAAGTCTAAGGCACATTTGTGGAATTCAGTTAGGGTTTAGTACCTGCATGCACTGTGGGTGAATGGGTGAATGTGACTGATCATGTAGAGTACAGAGAAACAGGGAAAATGAAAAGAAGAGGGAGAATGTGTGACACAAGTTAAAGTCCATTTATGCAACAGACTCAACCAGCACTTCTACTTCAACTTGTGATCATTCGTCCAGTAAATTGGGATTTTTTTCTGCCTTATTTTGATCATTTACACATTTATTCATGGAATTAGTTGCTTTCACTCTCTGACTAAACAGGCCAGATGGACACTTTCTGTTTAATAGCGCAATGTACAAAGTGTACTCAAACACTCATGTACAGCTGAAAGAACGAGGGAGACGGAGGTGACTTCCCTTTTTTTCATGCCAAACTAATACAATAACTCCCACACTCAGACCTGCCACTGGGTTACCAATGGATTCAGTGTTTACGTGTTTGTGAATGAAAGACTGGGTAATGTTTATTTACTCTCAGGAAGAGCCACAGAAACAAATACTTTTATAACCATGCTCATATCTCCTCCCAGTCCTCTTCTGGATCAACTGGTTTGCTAACATTCAGGAAGTCGCATCGCTCTGATTTTGGTTTTTCTTGCACTGTGAGGACCGGTTCAAGTGAGACAGCAGCTCTGACCTGCTCTGGGGCTGTAGCACGAAGGATGTCGCGGACCCCCTGGAGAGCACTGAGAGAGCAGCATCGACCCGATTCTGCAGTGGGAAGAGATGGCCCGTAAACGACCGGCTCAGTAACAGGAAAACAGCTGTGAGCCAGCGTCCCAGAGACTGAATGAAAGCTGTTGATCCCCAGAAGATATGAAGAGCACCACGGACAAAGAAGGGCTGTGTACCATCGACCTCTTTGTAGTTAGGAAAAAGGGGCACCGAATCACAGAGACAGAGACACGTAAACAAGGACTGGTTCCTGACATGTTGGGAGTTGACCGCCCTGCGTCTGGCCCGATGACCTGCTGACTGGAACAGAAATTGTGGCGCAAGTTTTCGTCACCAGATGGTTTTCCATCGAATCGAGATCACGAGGGACGAGATCTGGTTGTGGTTTGGCAGCGAGTCTGCCGAAGATTAGCTCATTCCGGAGCTGGAGGAGACCACCGCAGCACGATCGATCTGAAGCTCACAGGCCGAGCCAGAGATACGGTGTCGGCTCGCCCGCCAAGAGACAACAGCTGGCCAGCTACCGAATTCCGACCTGTGTCTCAGAAACACCGTGGAACCCCTGTACAACCTTTCATTTGGTGGTGCCAAACAGTGGCGGAGGCAACTGCCAGACAAAAGCAGGAGCTGCTCCGAAAATTGACGAAACCATTGCATGGAACGTGTCCCCCAGAGATTCGACGCTGAACTGGGCGATCCAAACGGCTGGACTGATCTCTGTGGAGGCTCTAGTTTTGGCAGAGCAAGTCTTTTACCACACACTAAGGTGAGAGCACAGGTGAGGTGCCACTAAGGCAAACAGATCCAGGGGGACGAGGTGAAAGATAAGATCCAGAGTGAGAACAGAGATCACGACCAAACCATGGGAGATTCACTGTCCGACCGTTTGTCTTCTCCTGGTTCCCACATTTCCACCACTGCAGCCCAGTGAGAGCGATTCTTCCAGGTCGGAATAACGATCAGAATCACAACACAAGTGCATAAACCACAACTGGATTTAACGGCCGTTTGGGTTTTCAAAGAGGTTAGACGATATTGTGACGTACGCACACTCATATGCGGAAAAGATTAGACGAATAGATTTGCACACAGCTCATTGAAACACTTATAGACCAAATCCAATGGAGCGGTCCGCACGAGCTGACTTCAAACTGGAGTAATGGATAAACCTCCTCCTCCTCCTCCAGCGTGTCCCTGCCTGTAGAAAGCAGTCAGAGCAGGCTGTGGGTTTTCCCCTCCGCGGCTGAGGGAGGAGGAGGGGGGGAGGAGAGCATTGGGTTTGTTGTTCAAAGCCCAAGCTAGGCATATGCATTATAAATGAGCAGGGTTTTCAGGCACGTCTCTCCCTTCCCTCTCTCTCTCCCTCTGTGTGTGTGTGTCTCTCTCTCTCTGTCTGTCTTTTTTTTCTCTCGTATATGTGTGATTGTGGGAGTGTGTAGGACTCTGTGTGTCTGTGCGCCTCTATGTGCATAATGGATTTTTATCCTTCGCAGAGCACAGCGGTCACAGTTTGTCTGACTCCACATGGTCTTTATTATGCCAGACGGAGAGTGTATCAGCGGAGACATACCAGGCCAGCGTCTGCCCTCTGTCTCTGCATCTCCACGCACTCAAAGACTGGCACACACACACACACACACACACACACACACACACACACACACACACACACACACACACACACACACACACACGCAATTATGTACTTCTGAGTGCCTGAGATTACACACATGCATGTATTGATGTAGATGCATGAACACGCACGCACGCACGTTGTGCTCAGAAGTGACCACTCAGCTCCGGTCACTTTCACCTTTCACTTAATGTTTGTCCACAAGTCCCGTGGTCTGGACCTTCCTTTGGACAAGTAAGGACACATACATGCACACACGCACGCACGCACGCGCGCACACAGGGCTGCTGATTATGCTCTGTATGTGGGAGTGAAGGTGTGCTCCTTTGAGAGTCTCCTAATGGAAGCCAAATCATTTCATGCTGGATGCCTTTTTTTATTTATTACATCTATATTTACCCCCACCTCATGTAACGCCGCGCTGATTTGCACTTTTCCTCATGATGTTGCCTGTGTTGTGGCTGACTACAGTGAGCCCGTTGCCCACGCCTGCGAGATGTGAGCCGGCCTCCATGTGGATGAAGGGTTTTATGCAAATGTGCCAACTGCAACTGGTTCAGTCCTCTGCTGTCTGGCGAGGTGACACTGACTCACGACATGGCAGCAAGAGGAATATAAAAAGATCCGGTCTGCTGCCGCATGATGGATAGAATTAGATTAGATGAAATTAGACAGATGGAGTCCAGCACTCTTTGGTCCACGGCAATGTCTACTTTTGTCCCCCTGCTGTGTTTTTAGATTGGAAGACATCTGAGATGATTCGTATCAGGATGAAGTTTTAAAGTAACTCAGGGAAGAACTGATGTGATGATGAAGTCATCGGAGCGGTCCAATATTTAATTTTCTCCTGTGTGTGAAGCTGAGTCCTGATATGCTCACACACCAGTTTAGCATGAAAACTAATAAACAAAACAACAAACAAAAGAAACGTACTCAGGTTTTAGAAGATGGACTTTACAGCTGAACCAGTTCATCCAAATGGTTTGTTCGCTAAAAGTTGAACTGATTTCAACAGAATCCCTGAAGATATAAGTAAGATAGATTCACCTGAACTGACTGAGGTTGTTACTGCAAACTCTTTTTGTCTGTGCTGGTGCTTCTGATCGACTATATTGACGATGACGTGGCACAAAGTAACTTGTCACATCACAACTTTTGGTGATAAAGAACTGCTGTTTGAGCAGACTCAGTTCATGCTGTTGATACAAAACAATAAATTGCTCAGCTGGTGTGAGAGCAGAACAGACTGAGACGGCTCACGTTCAACTGCAACCAAACGCGCCTCTTGGCTGTGATCATGTTGCACCCTTATAATGACCATCTCACTAAACTCCTATTGACAGGAGCAGGAGAGCCTCATTCATCTTGAGCCCAGTCAGTCCTCCTGACAGCAGCGTGAAAGATGTCCCACTCTAAGTAACATTAGCATTAGGCTATATCCGCATCACATTCATTAGGAGCCATAAATAAACATGAGCTTCCTGTTCGTGAGCGCCGTCTCTAAGTTGGGAGTTTATCTCAGCTCTTTGTGTTGTTTATTCCATTTCGTTAATCTCTTTCTTTCAGAAGAGATGCAGCTTATAGAGCATCTTCCCACAACTAACTGATGTAACTTCAGCCGAACCTAATGAGTGAATCAGTCATCAGACTGAGCAGCATGGCGCTGTCAGCTCAGCTAATGGTTCACAGCAGCGTTACAATAACACCGCTAAGTGCTCAGAAAGAAGAATGGCAAACGGAGGGAGATAATTGTGGGTAACGCATGAGGTCAAATTCAAAATAACTGTCGTCGGTCCTCTTCAGAATTTCGCAGTGCCAACCCCCAACAGGGGTGGGGTAGGGCTCGGGGGTGGGGTGGGGGGGCTTATTGGATGTGCGATGTAATGAGGGGGGTGGTTTTTACTCGTTAACTCTTGCCAAGTTGCACAGAGAGGAGTGGAAACACTGAGTGTGCACGCCTGGACAACTTGCATTAACTGATACGGAAGAACTACATGTGTTGACCACAGACAGGAGGAGTGTGTAGCGGTGTGTAACAGTGTGTGGGTGGGCGCTGTCCAATACGAGTGGCAGTAATTGTATGTGCCTGCGTCCTGCCGTCTGTCTCCTGCATTGACTAGTGGAGTGCTTGCACACGTGCGTGTGTGTGCGTGTGTGGCCTGCAACACTACAGCAATGCGTGAATATGTTATTTCCTGCCATCTGTACCGAGCCGCTCCATCACAGTTACAAGTTATAGTGACTTTAGAAAAACTTGTAAAGTCACTATTACTTTCCAGAGAGTATGCAGAGTATACACATACTATGTAGACACTGTACAGGATTTGCACATCCTATACACTCACTAAACAGAACGGAACCCAATTCCTTTATGTGGATTCATTGTGTAACATGTGCACAATAAACTGCAGTACATTTTGTCCAGATCCAAAGGTGATGCAAAAAGAAATACAACTTTATACAATGTGCAGAAAATAGATGAAAAAAAATGTCCAGGCAACTCTCCAAAACAAAAAGCCCTCATTAAACCAGCCCACTTAATTTGCATTGATTTAAATACCACCACGTTTTAAAAGCTGACCTTGGCTCAGCTTGCCTGTGTCCTTAAAGGAATAGCACACCCAAACAATGATGTACCTTCATTTTCTACTCACCCCCATGCTGAACAACACTCTGAAGC
>JAUESF010000001.1:3091518-3103200 GCA_032274765.1 Malacoctenus tetranemus | reverse complement strand
ATCTATCTATCTATCTATCTATCTATCTATCTATCTATCTATCTATCTATCTATCTATCTATCTATCTATCTATCAGGTCCCTGATACATATTTGATAGTGTTGTGCTGTGAGAAGCACAAAGCTGGCCAGCCTCCAGGCGACCACAGAGCGCCCGACTGAGAGAGAAAAGCTGACAAAGGAAGAAGGAGGGCGACTTTCAGGGACGGAGGGATCCACCGACTCAGACAGGCGGGTGGTCGGGCTCAGCAGACGGCCAAGGACACGGTCGGGAACCCAACACGCGGCGACGGAAAGCGACTCACGGACCGAAAAAAAAACCAGAAAGAAAATGAGGCGGCGGCGTCCAGTTGAGTGTGGAGCTGTCGTGGACTAAGACACTTTGCTGGTTTAAAAGTGGAGGTTTATTTTGTTCAGAGGTGCCAACTGGGATTTGGCTAAACTTCAAATAGCATCTGTTTTTTAGTGCGCGATGATAATGACAGTCACATTAGAGATGGAGCTCTAACTTGGCTGATAACTGAATGCTCAGTCAACAAGTGAACTCGTTGCCCCCTCAGTCATTGGTCAGACTGCATACAGGAGAAAAAACAACTCTCGTTCAAGAATTCAAACACATTCATCAACAAATCTCAACAGTAACACATTGATTGTATTCTTTTTAAACTCCTAAACACAGAATTTTTCTCACCACTGAAGATGTTCAGACAGCAAAACCTAACGTAGTAGCTGAGCACTGCAGCGCGCTGACAGATAAACAGGATGACGACAAGATGACGGCGTGTTGCCACAGCGATGGATGCGAAGTTTCAGCCTGAAAAACTGATGCAATTGAAGATCGGACCAGAGTTGTGAGCAAAATAAAGAATTTACATTCCCTGTTTCTGTTAATTTCCCACCACTGATTAATAAATTGACTTACCATTTACTGCAAAGCTTTTATTTTGAAGTCAGGTATCAAATTTGTTTGATAGTGGCATAAATGTTTGCTGAGTAAACAAAAACGATGGGCCGTGCCTTCACTTCTACTGCAAACTTGTCAGAGGGCGACACTGGTGCAAAAAGTTAATGAAATGTCTTTTCCACATTTGACACCTTACGTTGTGAGTGTCACAGCATGTCAGAGAGCGCGAGCACAGAGTGTGTACCGGAGGGCGACACTCTGCTGACTCATCAAGTTCAGGAAGTGTCTGCTTGGAGCCTGGTCACATGACTTCTCCGTGGCGGAGCAGATGCGTGCGAACGTGCCGCGGCGGGCCACAATGCACCGTCTGCCGCAGGGCTGGAACAGCGGGAGCATGTTTCGCAGTTGCAAGCAGCCGCAGTTGTTTGAAGGACGAGTCAGAACGCCACCTGTCCCACTGAGCTGAAATGTAGGTGGAGAGGTGGAGCACTCGCTCGGATGCGCCTCTGTTTCTGAGGATTTCGAGGTCTTGTGGCCCAGAGTACAACATCAAACTCTGGTGAGTCTGACCGCAACTGTGATTCGCTCGTCCCAATACAACGTAACACCTTCGGGCCGAACTGCAACAGAGATTCCGAGTCCCTTCCTGAGTCTGAGCTCCCAAAAGCCGGTTTCAGTTCCAGGCCGGAGGTGGAGGAGGCGATGCTGCCTCAGAACGCGCAGCACACCACAGCCCGCTGAGCACGACGATGCAGGGTTGAAGACACGCAATTTCAGCCCGCTGATCGCAGACACCACAGCAGATTCAGTAAACCCCAACAAAGAAGCAGCAGGTGTTTTATTGCAACTCACAATCTCATTCAGTTGGAAACGCGTCTGTGTTTTCATTTAATTGGCTACTAAATTTGTTCTGTAATTCAGTGTTTCATTGGACTGGCCAGTAAAAATCCTGAACTCCACAATAAAGAGCTTATCTGTTGAACTTTAAGATTTCCAACATGCACTTATTTTATTTTCATTTTCTACTTCTTTCTGACTTTTGCGTGCACTAACTCGATGTGCCTCATCAACATTTTGGACTGTTTCATTTCTTGTAATCTAAAATTCAGTCAAAAGTTTAAAACAAACATTCAACATTGCACTTTAAGTGGGTGCAGCCGTCAAAGCTGGTTCTTCCGAGCACATATCTGGTGGGAGATGTGATTGTTGGAGTTTACACATCCCCCTAAAAGTGTTCCTCTGACTCAGGACCTGCCAACTTCCTGCCAATGTCTGCGGCTCTCGGCACATTGGTTTCCAATAGAAATGAAAGAAGTGGACGAGTGTTTCCTGTTTAGCAGAGGATCAGTCATGTCATCAAACAGCCGGCCAGTGGAGCTCTCAGCAGACGTTATCCGTACAGGAGGACATTTGGACCCTTTTATATTCCATACTGGATTAATCCACATTTGGTTCGGATTTGAGGCAGCGGCGGCAGCAGCGGCAGCAGCAGCAGCAGCAGCAGCAGCAGCAGCGGCATGGCAGCGTATGAGCGAGCGAGTCCAATTAAAAACGACGGCGCCTGTGTGGTCATGAAGAAAGATGTAACTCAATTCATCAAAACCCGCCAGATGGGTTTCAAAATGGGAAGAGTTATTTGTACGCATGATGTTTCCAACAAAAAATGCAATAAGCATCTCAGTACAACGTAAAAGGAAAATCTTAGAAGAAAAACAACATGAGATGATCAAATCATGTGGCTTCTTGAAAAGAATTGTTAGGAAACGTTTTTATGAGTTTGTGCTTTTGTGTGTTTTTCTTTTTAAAGGAAATTACAACAATTTGTAAAAATGCAAAGATCTCACTGACAAAGGCTTAAAAATGCCATGTGAGAACTTGTCACTGTGCTTCAGCTCCTCTCCATCTCTGTCTGGTTCTCCCTCCTTCCAAAGTCCAGAGGCATAAAACGCAAGCTTGGGTGTTAAATGCACGGAGAAATGTTACGAGTGTGGGTTTTTATGTGGACGTGTTTGTTGATGTTGGACTGACCTCCTCTTTGGATGAGGGTCTGCCGTTCCCCCTCGCTGACGTTTCCTTTTTTTTCTTTTTTTCGGGGGGGACAGATGGTTGGCCGGGTCTGCAGGGTTCGCAGCAATCCTTCCTGCCCTTTCCCTGATCCTGGTGTCCTGCGGTGCCTAAATGAAGGGCAGCTGACACATTGGAGCGCGTCCTTTGAACGGGAGCTGTCGCATCCCTCCATCACGTCACAGGTTGACTCCTGTCCTCGTTGCCATTCACCCGAGCGACGCGCCGTCATTTCTGGGTCTGTGACAGAGGTCCGAGAACCCCTTGCTTGGTTCGGTTCTCCAGCCGTAGTCACTCTTGTAAGACGTGAATGTGGAGTCATTCATCCAGATTGGGGAATGCAGCATCGGTGTGGTGGCTGGTGTCTGATTTTTGTGCTTGGCCCTGGATTGGGGGGGGGCTCCGGGGAAAAGGAGGCAGCAGAGCGGGCAAGCTGCTCCCTTTACCAGGCAGATGGCGCTGAAGCTAGCAGAGCTAAAAAAAGGGGGAATGGAGGGATGGAGAAAAGGCAGAGGAGAGGTGAGAGGGTACGGTTGGAGGTGGGTGGGGATGGGTGGGGGTACATGAAAATGTACAATAGTAAACTGGCTGTACAGAGAGAGAGACAGAGACAGAGGATGGACTAAGAGTGGGGGTCCTTCAGCTATGCTTTACTTTTAGTTATCTGATTATTGGGAGTGGATGAACAATAATGTGTCAAATTTTGGTTGTCGAAAGTTGTAGTAACCCTGATAGTTCATGTTAGTTAAACTAAGCCAATAATTGCGATGAACTATTAAACAGGCCCCTAAAGTCGTTGCAGTCGGTGTCTCTCCAAACTCCAAATGCAAACTGTGTCTCTCAGTCTGTTTGGAGAGTGTTTACATTGAGTCAAAATCTGCCAAGATTCTCCTGATCCTACTTCAAAGATCCAGTGACCTCCACTGCCGGGAACAACACCTAACATATGTTCTCCTTGCTCTCAATAGTTCTGCCAGTGGCCGGTTGACTGTTCTGTATGTGGAGAGGCGGAGGACAAACCTTTCTAAGATACAGCAAAAATGGACGTTTTTAAGGTTTGATGTTGTGTTTCCCTGAGAACCGAACACCCCCAATGGGAAACGGACGTCTTAAAGGGCCATGCTGACGTGTGTGATTACAGCCACAGTGGCGGCTGGCCAATAGAGGGCGCTTGGGCACCCCCCCCCCCGCCCGAAAACAACTAATTCCTGGATTGGACGCCCGTTAGGTCTACTGACTGATGCACATTTGTTTAGCTGCTAATGTTAATATAAATGAATGCTGTGGGTGGGGAAAGAAATGTTTAGTTTAGGGTGAACTAGCCACATATGTTGGCTAAAATGCACTTTAACTCTTCTACACCTGTCCCCTTGTGGAACATTTCTTTGGTTTGAATAATTTAAACTTCTTGTGCAGGCAGGGGTCATGTGCCCTTCAGCCATTGATACAGTAAAGTAGCTAATTAGCTTTGTAATTTCTAGATTAGGCCACGGAATCGATATTCTTCGTTGGCTAATGAGCTTCAATGTGCAAATAATAGAAGGATTGGTTAAGAATCGCAGTCTGAGGAGCGTTCAAATCTGTAAAGACGCGTGACCAAAGCTAATCCACAGTCCCACCCAGACACTCTGTCTGAGACGCTGACATCTTTAAATGGACGGGTCAAGCTATTTTCCAAAGGGTGTTGAATTCAAAGACATTTTTTCATTTGTGCGACATACATCAGTACAGACTCACCGAAGAGGTCGGATTCAAATGTCTCTGATTCGTGCCGGCTCACATGGGGCGCTTGAGGCGCTTTTATGCATCACCTGGCTGGAGGTAAAGAGGTTTTGAGATAATGTGATTTTGTTCAAGTTGAAACTCTGTGACATGGATCTCACATCGTGTCCAACGGTGTCCTTGCTGGGGAGGAAAGCAGCCGTTTGCTAGAATTACAACAGCTGATCACTTCAGCCGTTTTCTCAGCGAGACAACACCTATGGATTGGCCAGGAGGGACATCAAATGGTTTCACAGACTGGACATCACTGGCAAAAAAAAAAAGACTGCAGACTTTGAGGTTTTTCCTCCACAAGGTCTGCATGAGGTGGAAGCGTCTTTGTTTGACTTAGACGTATCAGCCCCTAAGCAAAAGCATGTGTCGAGTGTATTAAGTCTT
The DNA here is from genome assembly GCA_032274765.1 of Malacoctenus tetranemus. Taxonomy (NCBI): domain Eukaryota; kingdom Metazoa; phylum Chordata; class Actinopteri; order Blenniiformes; family Labrisomidae; genus Malacoctenus; species Malacoctenus tetranemus. Next base: position 3,098,073 of record JAUESF010000001.1, on the reverse strand, counting down.
GGTGGGCCTCCCACATACACGCAGCTGGTCAGAGAGGGAACCATCAACACACAAGGTTATTGGTGGATTCCTCTCCTCAATTGAAAATGCTGTGGCGAGGTCCCCTCGTCTCTCCGCTTTGCTTGTGTTCATTCTCCTAAATGAAATGCATTCTCAGGAGTCTGTCCTTGTCCTGAATCCGGTCCTCAGATTGGCCACCTGAGTCCGCAGGAAATGAATGGCGTTCAAAGCAATTTCCAAGAAAAGCATGAGAAATATCATGCTTGTGTGTGTGTGTGTTTTGACCCTCTTTGCTGGTGAAGACGTCCATGTTGGCTTGTACGCTGGTGCATTATGGGACTTCCCTCACAGCGCCAAGGTCTTTGGTTTGCATCCAGTTGGAGCCTTCACATGTTGTCCCTGTGTGCTTGCGTGTGTGAGTGTGTGTGCGCGCATGTTTCCTCTGACAGGTCAACCAACGTGCAACAAATTGTCCATGGTTGTGAATGCGCATGTGTGTGTTCCTAGGTGATGGACTGATGACCTGTTCAAGGTGTTCAATGCCTACACCCAAGTGTGGGTGTGTGTGTGTGTGACTAAAAAGCTATCATTGTATCATAGGGGTTTTTAAAAAAGTGTCACAAATTTCTTTTCACAAACTTTGAAAGCACGATAAGTGTAAGAATTGATTTACAAAACTTTGCAGCTTCAGTCGTGTTTTGACCAGTTTCTTCTTTCTGAAATGTAATGACACGTGTGAAGAAATGCCTACAGCTCTGAATATATCGGAGCTGATTTTAATCCCCTTTTTAGAAGCCTTTATCTGTTTAGAATTCACATCTGCATTTCAGCCCGACAATTTGGAATAAAGATCCAAACCTCGCCCCTTTATATGTTGCATTTTTCCCCCTTCACAGTTGTCTGTGTGCTGATTTCATTTCGCGAAATTGAAAAGTGGAAAGGGAAAAATAAAATAAAATAAAAAATTACACTAAATACAAGCCCCATGGTGTGCGGATGAAAAGCGGATGAGACAAAAGAGAAAAACACGGAGTCAGAGTGTGGCGCTGATGAAGGTGGGGAGGTAGAGATGTTGTGTGTGGGAGACGGGAGACTGGAGGGAATTATAGATCTCTTTGCCAACGTGAGCAGCATAGAAAGTACCCCCCCACCCCCCACCCCCCACCCACACCCCCCGGGCTGCTGTTTGAATTCACTTCACAGATGAGGATAACAAGGCGCATTCAACTGTACCCACAAAAACACCACTCACTGCCGTTATAAAGCGGCCACACTTTGATACCAGCACATGTATGGAGGAGGACTCATTAGCTGCCGCTGACATGGTGACGAAGTCTTCGTCTACAAACCAATTTGTAGGTGTGAGATGAAAATCCACGTGTGTGCCGTTTTGTTCCAGTGTTTACTGCGGCGTCGTCAACAGGTGATTTTAATGAAGGCATCGAAAGGCAAAATTGGAGGAAAAACCCATCAAAATGTAAAATCTTCGGGCTCTTTCTCTTCTTGAACAGCTCTGTGTTCGCCACCGTCGCCACTCTTCTGACCTTTTGATGCCTCATTACTGGATTCCTCAGGACTTCAGCAACCCTCAGATTGCTCCGGTCTCATAAATCTACCAAGTACCAAAAGCTTTTAGTCCATACGGATGATTCATAGAGTTGTAATCTATTGCCACTCTGTCGGCCCGAGATACTCTCGAGGATAGTTTGCATGGGTGACTTTGTTCTGTCTGGAGGGAAGTGTTGGAAGTGTATTTGTACGTGTACGTGCTGCTTTTGCAAGTTTTGACTGCATTTCTACTTCTTTCACTCGACAGCCCCAGTTTTTTAGTGATTTTACACAAACTTACATTAGACATTAACAAGCACATGTACACCTGAGCGTGGTCCTCTGAGGGAACTGCTTTGAGCTCACACCTCAGCACATCAAGTCGTTCCCTTTCTGTCCTGCTCTGTTCATGCTGCCATGTGGAGACTAATCCAAGACTAGGAAGTATAGAGGAAGTGTAATTGGTCCTAAAGGAATCCCACTGAGTTGCATTAAATCGCTGTGATGACAACACATTTGCCAAGTAGTTGTGAGACAGCTGTTGTGTCATTACACAACATGAACTTTTTCATTATTATTATTAATGACGATGTGTGTGTTTGAAACAAGGAGAGGAATGCTTTGTCTTCTGTTGCCAGATCCTGACCCATCTTGTCCTCAAATGATGGCGTAAACAAGCACGTTGTCATTGCAACATGCATGAAAATGCACTTTTCTTTGATTTTAAGAAAGATGAAGTGAGCTGTGGGCGGTAATAAACCCAAAGAAAATGCTGCTCCAAACAGCTGGAAGCAAGAAGCAATACTTTGCCCTCTGATAACTTTTTGGCAGTCAGCCCTACGGAGTGGGACAAGCGGATAAAGGCTGAGAGCAGCATCCGCTACACACTTGAAGTAACAAAGAAAACAATGTGGCCTCGATTCCAAACGTGGGTGTCGGTGGTCAGCATGCATGGTCTGGGTCCTGTGCACCACCTGATGCATTGAGGGGAGAACTTAAACTCCTTCTAATGGTTCCAACAGACCTAAACATGGTTAAACGCAAGTGGAGTTGCAAAAATCTCAAGATATCGAACTAAGAATCTAAATGTTCCACAAACTCTGTGTTCATTACTGAGGAAGGCAAACCAATCAATGTGAGAATGCAAATTGGAACACTGGAGAGAAGCAGATGCTGTTAAATCTGATAATAATAGTTGGAAAAATGAAAACAGACACATGACAAAAAAAAATACAACAAAGACTTTCCTGTTTCAGCTGGCTTGTGTTGGTATTTCACTGGTGGACAGGCAGTTCAATTTTGACTAAGCAGCTGCTCGTGCTCCCACAAAATCCCTCCCAGTAAGACCTAAGTGAGTCTGATCAACGTGGTTTCTGTTTTTCTTGTAGTTCGAGCTGTCTGGATAAGACTGTGTGATCGATGAGACTCTGCTCCTTCAGAATGACAAACACACACTCACACTGTTTCTGACCTGAAGAGGCGAAGAACAAAAATAGAAAATAAAGTCGTTTGTGGTCGAGTTCTGGTCGGGTCACATCAGGTGATGCCTGGAACCAGTCCATGTTTCTCTCATCAATTGATCAAAATGAGCACATTACAGTTCCTGCTCCTGTTTTTTTCATCACCAGTACGCCAAATGATACATGCAGGACTGTCTTTGTTTCTGTTAATTGACCCTGAATGACTTTGTTGGGGGTCACCAGAGGGGAGACACCAGAAAGCTCCCCCTCTCACATGCTGACACCAGGTGAAGGTTCGGCTCAGTTGGATGGGACGATTACCCCCCCTCTAACCTTCCGACTTCCAGGAACTCATCTCACGACCTCACGGTTTTTACGCCACTCACAGCTCGTCCCAACACATCAGTTCGTCGCTCTGCGAAGGAGGTGAGACGGCGCGACCCTGCGGCGTCCCTCCAGTCAATCACAGAGGGTCTTTTGAGATGCTGCGAAGACAATGTCCTCTCATCGTTTCAGCGGACTCAGCACGACAGGACCGGACGGCTTCTTAACAGGTGCAGAGAATAAAAAAGACAACATTCAAGTAGCCTGAGGAAGCAGAAAGCCAGCGTGTCTCCATGGGAGCAGCTCTCCAGATGACTGTTATTTTCTCCAGGGCCATCAGATGTGAGATCCTGATTGTGCACCGCTTGTCTCACCACTGTATGTGCAGACACATAAATATATGATCAAAAGCCCAATGACATGTTGAGCTCTCCAGCCTGGATGACATCTTCAGGCTGCAGCAGCCCTTTAATAGGATAAGATAACCTTTTGGGCCTAATAAGCCACAGAGCGGCGCGAGAAAGAGATGAAATGAAATGTCTGGAGCGCCGCGCCGGAGTGAGGAGCAGACCTCCCCGCGTTTATCTATCAGCCCGCTGGAGTGTGACCGCCCGCAGTCACCTCTTATCCCTTGTCTTGTCGGAGAGGTAACCGCTGGAAAGTGCAGCGAGTGCTTCTGACACACTCTCATGAGGTGTTGCGTTGGGGGGAAATGCCGGATTTGATTCAGCATCAAGGGAAAATCAGCCTGCCTTTGCTGATTTCAGTTAAGTGTTCAGCTTTAAGGAAGGGATAGGTTGCAATGAATGCACATCATTGACATACATTCAAGTCTCAGAAGGCTTTCAGTCTGCCAGACCACAATATGGACTGATGAGGGGTTTTTCCCCAAGTTGTGTTCAAAGCAGGAGTTTGATATTTATTAACAGAGACAAATACTAAACCTCTGTGTTGCTGCAAGTGGAGAGTCTCTGCATTCGGTGTGTTGACCAAACCACACTGGACCGAAGGAACTCCTCCAAACACAGAAATTGATGAACTTATAACCCCCAACCTGCCGGTACAGCAGCTGCCCCCTCGGCCCTGTCCTGGCGGCACCCTGAGATTGATATCTGACTTTGGGAATGAGATCCAGTCACGGTCCAGCGGGAGACTTCATGGTCTGAAGGGTCGAACTGTTACAGGACTGCACAGCGGCTGCATGCTGCTGCCATCGAGTGCAGCAGGAGGCAGGGAAGCCTCGCTCACTCTTCAATGCACGTGTCTCGAGAGATACTTAATGTGATTAAAGTCAATAATCTCTTGAAGGTTTTATATGAAAAATTACTAATTTAAAGATGTTGACAATTCTGTCATGACTTTCAAGTTTGTGTCTTTGCTCTTCAGATTGTGAGTTTGAAAGTAAAAAAAAAACGCAACTTCGAAAATCTGCTGCAACAAAGTTATGGACATAATGACAGACAGTCGAATCTAAACTTTCAATCAGACTCTAATCGGCTCCACTTGACTTTGGTCTACTCAGTTGTTAGTGTTTTCTGTCGGCTTCCTTGCAGGTTTGCTTGCTGCTGCATTTAAACTGATGTGGGACGAGATGGTAAGAGAAGGAGCAGAACCCAGAAGAGTCGAGTCGAGTGGAAGTGACGCAAGAGAACAAGAGTGAGCGAGATTCGAACATTATTTATAAAGCGCGGTTCATTAAAGATGAATTTGCAGTTCAGAGTGCTTTACCAGAAAAAAAGAATGAAGTGCGATACAGTAGGTATGAAATCAGGAGGGACTCGGAGGCTAATGCATATCAGAAAAGCTGAAGGGTTCGAGAGGGTCGAGAGAGGGACGCTTAAAGATGGTGAAGTAACGGCAGCTAAATCATTTCCACAAGAACAGATGCTGAGATATGCAGGAGAGATGCACATCCATGAGGTGTGCGAGTGTGAAGGCGGCGGCGTCATTGAGAAAACCTGCGCCGCCTCTGTCGCCGCACACACGCAGACACCCCGGCCGAATCTCACCGTCGGACCTGCGCATGGACGGAAAAGAGTGAGTGGCCCGCTGCCACGAGAAGCAGGAAAGACTGGCTGTCATTCACCCAACAGCATCAACCCTCCACCATCTGTTCACGTGGGCTGTTTTCTAGCGGGGCTGCTGGCACCCCATTCATTTGCATGTCTCCAACAGACTCTGAGCGGGCAGCTAAATGAGGCGCTGTCCTATAAAGGTTTTGTTGGAAGGCTCTGGGTAATGTAGTGCAGCCTTTAGGATCAAAACGCATCAGTGGAGACTTATTGTAGATTTAGCTGGTTTGATTCGATGTCTGTCTCATTTTCTTGATTGCGAGATAGATCTTCTGATCTCCTTGTCGAACACGAGTCTAATATCAAACACCACTGAGGTAACCAAGGGCAGCAGTGTCTTTTTGGCAAAGTTGGAATAAGGGCAAGCTGAACAAAAATGGCCGTGCGTTCGCGATATCAGACGGTCGCAGTGTGACAGAAGTTCTTGCGGATGGGAGCTGAAGGATGGAGTCCAGGTTTGATGTTGTTTGGTCCGCACCGGCTTTTAAGCTTGTTTACACCAAGCCTTTCAGAGCCGGTCATTAAAATGTTTCCCTCGCGCCGTGAAAAACCTGCGGGAGGTTTTCTCGAAAAGCTCAAGTTTCACGCTCCGCAGCCACGGAGGAAATAAAGTGACAAGGGCTGAAAACAAGCTTATACTGTGTAACCAGAGAGGGACTCTGTTATTTTGGAAGACATAACAGAAAGAATGGGACTGATAGCTCTATTCATTTTAGATCAATAATCCCCCCTCAGCAAGCCAAAAACCAATTACATCTTCAGAATAGCATCAATTCACTCAGTCAGATCAGACAATACAGACACAGCAAGCGCAATTAAAGTTCCAGGTATTTGTTTTTTTTTAAGTGCAGACAGAATAATGTTTAAACTTTGAAATGGGCTGACGCTTTAATTTGTTGTTTGACTCGAGGAGGGGTGTCAAGCATGTGACCCACGCTCAACAGTCAGCCTGTGAGAGGGTGTTAAAGGTGCAAAGCAAACCGAATGAAGCATCCAAGACAGATTTTGGGACGTTGAGTAACTGGGCCGAGAAATGCCGTGGTGATTAAGACTGAATGGGTACTGACGAAAAAGCACTCACTGTGTGTGTGTGTGTGTGTGTGTGTGTGTGTGTGTGTGTGTGTGTGTGTGTGTGTGTGTGTGTGTGTGTG
>JAUESF010000001.1:3080497-3091418 GCA_032274765.1 Malacoctenus tetranemus | reverse complement strand
TGTGTGTGTGTGTGTGTGTGTGTGTGTGTGTGTGTGTGTGTGTGTGTGTGTGTGTGTGTGTGTGTGTGTTTGTGTCTACTCCAGTTTCTACGACTGTCCTGTTTCGGGCGTTGCCACAGCAACTAGTTTTGAGAAATTGGACAACGTTGATGCTTGATGATGACGTTTAGGATTAATTTACAACAGAACAATGATGTTTGGATCCCAGAGTAGAAAGGAGACCACACTCACTTACTATATATGACTATGATACATGATCAAAATGCTAATAATGTTAAGTGAGTGCTTCATAAAATGTTGACATGAGTTGACCCACAAATGGGACATGTGCTGCAACACGATATTGGCACTTCACAGGTGTTTTGAATAGACTGAGAGGTTCGACACTGACGTCGGTGTTGCTGCTCACACAACTTTTCCTGATTGAAATCTACAATTTCTTCTGATCCCCTTTGAGAACGAGCAACATGGCAATTAACAACTGCTTTCAGCCTGGAGCATTTTGGTTGAAGCACTTTCTGAAGGAAACAGTCTATTAGGAGAACATTAGTTGGCTCATGAAGACCTGTTAATTGGTGCAGGAACGAGGTATTCATCAAAAGCTGCAATCTGCCCATTAGCGACAAAGGAACAGCATTTTTCAAAAGTGTACATCACAATGTAATAAAGTGCTTTTTGGGTTTGTGTGTGTGTGTGTGTGTGTGTGTGGGGGGGGGTGGTATCATTCTTATAAATGACTAAAGTGGTTATTTTCTAGGGTTTTTTAGAAGCAGAAACCTTTTTCTTCTTTTTTGTTATTTTTTGTGGTGGGACTCAGTTGAGTTTTGTAGCAAATTTCAACACAATTCTTTGCACTCGGCTGTTTACTTTTTTTTTTTTTTTGATCAAACATATTTCAGTCAGTCACTTCATCCGTCAGGCCAAGCAATGAGGTCTCGTCCATTTCCCCACTTCACTTGTTGCATAATACTGTGATTAACTGCTCTCAGCTGTTAGTTGTTTGATGTCAGCTTGCCGTGACTGCTCAGTGTACTGATCGCAAATCGTTCTACATAGACTTTCTCCAAATGGTCTCTCCATTCATCAACACTTGTCGAGCTCACATGAGCAGAAAATGCAAAATCGCCTCCACCTTCAACAGGTTGCCGAGCCATCACAGGACCAACCTTGAAGACAATCGAACACCCACACATGTTCACACCTACACTCTATTCTTAGCCACCCACTAGCCCGTCTCATTAGAACGTGGGCGGAAGAAAACCCAAAGAGACACAAGGAAAATGTGCAAACGTCTCAGCCATATTCAGACCTTCATCCCTGTTGCTGCCAACCAACAGTGCGGAGAACCGGCCAGAGTCGATCCAAGCTGAGAATGGACCAAAGAAGGGCAGTCATACAGAAGGCCCACAGGCAGGGGTGCAGCTTTACATTGGGGGAGAGTAAAAACAGAGGTTGAATATTCATCCTGATGCTGTTTCTATTTCAGACTTCTGAAACCTTTATTCTATTTGCAAAAGTGCAATAAATGCACATTTCACTCAAATTTATGAGTTTTTTTTAATACAATACAGCCCATTCAAAAGCTTCACAAATAAGAACAAGAAAAACAAAGCCAAGAATCATTTCACAATTTCATTGTAATTCATTTTCTTGAGTTACTATTTATGACCCTCAGAGGGAGTGTCCAGGGTGGCCATGGATTTGTGGTTGTTGTGGATCTGCTGCATTCATAGAGATTTTCCTGTGAACGCTCTCCAGACTGCAATTCTAAGACCAGTCCTTTTGATATTTTGCATGCACATTGGTACTGCTTTGAAGATGAAGCCTACTTTGGTTGAGTTCCAGGTCGGGTCGAGTCGCGTCATCGGTCCGGAGATACATCCGTGCTCGACTACTTCGTGGTTGAGTACCTTTTCTGGTTTGTTTATTGATTAAGAAAAGCACTTGGCCGAGAACAATAGTAAGATTCCAGAACTGACCAGCAGAGGCCAGCAAATCCTCTGGACCAGAGATTAGTGAAGGATCGCTAACTCATTGCAGTGGAGGAAGTGGGCGTTGAAGAAGTAAATATGTTCAAAGGATTTACTGTCATATAAGGCCCACTTTAAATGAAATCAGGCTGCATGTGGCTCCTGAACCAAAACGACTTCGACACCCCAGGACCAAATGAAGTCGGGTTGCAATCTGGACGGGTCAACAGTCCGGAGGTGCCAGGAAGAAACAGACGTCCAGGTCCCAGGAAGAACAAGCACTCAGCACTGTTTCTCCAGCTTTTGGAACTCACTTTGGTGAATTTATTCGCAGACACATTAACTGAGACTGGTGGAATGAATCACCAACTGTTTTCATGCACTACATCAGTTACCCAGCAATAAAGGGGTCGTTGGAGAATGTGAGACCGGCCACAGCGCAGAGTTTTTATCTCATCCTGTACACAAGTTTTACTGCACCTCACAAGAGAAGGGTTCCCATGATCAACTCTGTGGGCGACGAAAAGTGGGTGCGTGCCTGGACGAGCGTGAGCTCGCCTGCGTTTTGTGTGCACCTATGCGTGCATGAAGAATGCCAGGCACATTTAGCTCTGACGTCTCACATCCTTTTGCACCGTAATGGTTTTCCTCAACGTGGTCGCGGCAGAAGATTGATGGTCTCCCTGACGAGCTCACAATAAGACTTTTGTGAGACGATCTGCTGGGTCAGGGCACAGAGGAAAAGGGAGGGGGGGGCGAGGGGGTCCTCCACCTCTGCTGACATTCAACCCCACCCAACTACCTCACTGAATTGCTACTGCTTCGTGCTTGACTGGACACTGATTGAACAGAACAGTGGTGGCTGTTAAGAGTAGTCGCTCCTCTTGTGGCACTGCGTTGGTCCAAAAAACAGGGCGCGAGGGGGGTGGGGTGGGGGTGGGGTTGGGGGTGTTGAGTCAGAGGGTGACTCACTTTGTCCGCTGCTCTCCTGCCCGGCCCGCATCCACAAAGCCAGGCCTGGAAATGAGAAGCAGGTTGTTCGATTGCCAGCAAACACTCCAAACTGTAATCATGATAAATAGTGACATCTGAGATCATTATGAATGAATGAGAGAAAATTGCATTGAGTGTAACTTACAGAGTGGATTTTGTATTTGTCGTGTGCTGCTAAAACAATGAGTGAATGTGGAGTCTCGAGGAGTTTTATTGCAGCAGTAATTAGCTGAACAGAGGTTGTTTTTAAGACAATATAATTAATTGCTGGCAGTGCAGCAGTACATTAGTGCAGAATGAGTCTCCGGAAGATATTTGCTTTCTCGCAGGGGTTTAGTTTAAAATGTCTTTTTTTCTCTCTCTATTCTTCTCCACACAGTACTATTCTTTCCTGGGGACAGTGAGGAGTTAGTATTATCCTTTCCTACAGAACCTGGCAGCACATCTTTTCTTTTTTTTTACAAGGTATAAATGTCAATTTATAGATTTTTATGGGGGGAAAAAGACTCAACTTTGTTCTGTTATGAGCACAGCCGCGAGGAAGACCCAGGTTTGATTCTGGGCTGGACTGTTGAAGTCATGTTGAATGTTCCCTGCCTTTGGCTCATTGTCATGTGGGACAGACGATCTGTGAGGTCCAATGGAAGATGGAGGGATAGTTTGATGTTCATGCGACCGATTGGCACCATTTGACCACCACAAAAGAGGCTCCGCGCTTTCTCCAAGTTTTCACCTCAGACTTGTCGGGTTTTTCAGTGCCTCTTGATTTATTGTACGTACGACAGTGTAAGAGGGAAATCAGTTATTTCTCCAAAGCCCTGTTATATGGTTTTGTAAACACAGACTATTTTAAAAAAGCAGCCTCCCTGAGTGAACCGATCTCACCCAACACACCCTTGAACTTCTGTGTCCAGCTCATGTGGCGCAACAATGAAGCCAAAGCCACATCCCTCCCTTAAACAGCACTTTTATTCGTTTACGTCGGCTGAGTTTTACGCACTATCTCAATGTTCTGCTCTGTTACAACGCCACTCTCAGGCTTGGCACGTGTATTGCAGCCTTGTCACTGGTTTTGCGTGAACGAAAACATTTCTTCATCAAACACTTCTCTTTGGTCTTTGCGTGGAGAAGGCCTGAGTTCCTCCCTGAATCATTCATCTTGTGTTTGTTAGCCACAGTTAAACGCACAAGCTGAATAGTAAGATTTCGACACTTGTGCATCTTCTGACCCAATTGGTGTAATTTACCACCGCTGTTATGTATATATGTATGTATCTGTAAAGTCCTCGAGTGCAAATTTACCTCATCATCAATTGCTGCACTTTGCTCTCATTCCTCAGTCAACAAAAACGCCATAATTACCTAGATTGACATTCACAACATGCGCTTTACAGTTTAAGTGAGTCATTTATTTGTGTGTCTTTAAGCCTCGTGTCTCATATGCTGTTGTATAAAGCTTTGCCACTGAGTTTATTGCAAATAGAAAAGTATACAGTTCTACTTTTATTAGTTTCATGCATCTGCCAGAAAGCATTTCACGGTGCTTTGAAAGTTTATTTGTGAATTGTGCGATCTAAGATGCACACACACAGATTCTTGGGTGAGTGCAGTTGCGTGCGTGCGTGCGTGCATGCGTGTGTGAGGTCAGGGATGCCAGCCCTGAGGCTGGCACTCAGTGCGGTTTGATGAAATGACCGGTGATATGTCAGGGATGTTGCTCTCCTCTCTGCGCCCTCCGCTGAGCAGAAATTCAGGTTAGTTTCCTAACCGAGTCTGGCAGTGGGCTGGGTGAGTCACCACTGACACAAGCACAGAGAGCCAGTTCATTCAGCATTTATGGATGTTTATGCGCGAGCAATCTGAGCGCAGGGAAACATAATATCCGTCTGGAAAAAAGGCAGCATGCACGATTTGTGTTTCAAGCTGCAGACGCCACACAAGGCTACGAAAAAAAAAAACCCGGAGTGCCTTATCGGGATAAAACACACCACACAGTGGAGGAGATAGGTCTGCCTTCAGTGACTAAAACGTTGCCTGTTTGCTCGTGAATCATACACGGAGTAATGACACCATTAAGCTGGAGAGACACTCGTTGGGTTTACATGGGCACATTTTTGTGATGTCGACGGTGACGGGACGATCCGATCAGATGGAGCCGTTTACATGGCGAGACTTTAATCTCAGTCTGCTCGTTCAACCAGGTTACTAACTAAAACGCCTGCATCCTGCTCCTTGCATGTTTCAAAGAGGCTGGCTTTACAGGTAGTTTTAGTATGATTTATAAATAAGTGAATGAATGTACATGATAAAACGTCATGTCTGATCAATAAATGATGATGTGCAAGTCAATAAAATGAACCAATGAATCTATTGACGAAAACACCAACGTTCTTAGCTTTGAACAAGTGTTTGTGTAACGAGAAGCCACTGAAAAAAATTGGTGAACTCCAAAATGAAAAATGGATCGCCAACCCGAGTTTCCAACTATAAATATGACAAAGGAACAAACAGTAACTTACAGTAACTGCTTGGCACCGACTACTGACTGTAGAGCCAGATGACTGCAGGATAGAAGGCTGGAGGTGGGGGTGGGGGTGGGGGGTGTATATCGCTTGCTTTCACTCTGCAGAAGCTGCAGGTCATCCATGAATCACTGTTCCTGAACTAAGAGCAAAACAACCCAGTGTAAAGCGGTGGCTGAAGAGGCAGGTGTGCCCACCGATGCTCAGCTCTCCGCTGGTGCCACCAAGAACTTGTGGGTTATGAATCTTGAGAGACGAACATGTTTTGCAGATCTCAGCTTCATCAGGTTTTGGCCAGCGACAAACCTCAGTCAGCTGTTCAGGTTTGTCGGGTTTTGTGAGTCCCAAACAGACCTGTAGAAACAAATGAGTTGAGTGTTTTGAATAGACCCCTGTGAAAATCCAATAAAGGCTGAGCTGGTTTGCGTCTCCTTTTCAAATGTGGTAAAACTTTCACGTTTGGAAACATTTTCATGTGTTGGAAATCAAATAAAATTATCCATGGGCACTTCTGCAAGTGCTAACTGCAATCTGTTAAAAAAAAAAACAAAAAAAAAAACAAACATCCAAAATTCATACAGTAAATTTATTAAAAGTACATTTTATAATTAATATCAACTTTGGGAAGGTTTTCATGCAAACAAACCTTGAGTAGATCAGGCTTTTGTATGAAAGCGGTAAATTACAGCAATACATTTGTTTGAACTTTTTTGGACACAACATCCTCTGACCTTGATTACACAAAAATGACACTTTTTACCTTCACATTGTTCAGAATCAGTGAATTCCAATAAAAGCTCAGAATGCAAACAAAAAGTAAGAAACAAAATCCAACAAAATCCACCACAAAAATGGCGAAAGCGTGAAAACCTCCTTAAAACCTTCAAGCCTCCTTTTCGGTGTGAAACCAACACAGCTTCTGCACTTAAGTACAGTGTGTACAGTACAGTGAGTACAGTATGGACCTGCAAACCACACCGCACTGTTTTTTTGCAGAACACATGTTGCACAGCTCAGCCTGGAACACCACCCCGAGCTGTTCATCTTTTCCGTTACTGTACGAGCTGCCATGACCGGCCCGTGGGCATGTTACCAAATTTGGCACCTCGGAACGAACGTAACCTCGGACACTTGGACCCAGGGCGCGAGAGGCCGAGCTGCCCTTCCCGGTGCCTGAGGATTGTTATCGCTGCAGAGCAAAGCAAACAGGACTCCCCATAAACTCCACCCGTCCACAGGTGACACCTCCCTCACCGCGGCTGCCCGACGCGGCTGCCCGACGCGCTTGCCCGTTACCCACGGCTGCGCCGTCGCTGGTTGCCATAATAAAAAGTGGACCCGGCTCACAAATAGAACCGTATTTAGCCGCCTAACACAAACAGGAAACATCCATTTACATGGCAGCTACCTCCAGCTAATCCATGACTCCTTCCCTCTTTATGCTCCATCTGGATATGATTTGGCTGCAGAGGGGGAGACATGCCGCCCCTGCCATACGGAGCCAAGAAATACTTTTCCTATTCGCTTTACTTCCTTGGGCAAATATTAAGGGCCTTCAGGTTTGTGGGCTGGGGTGGAAGAGTGGAGGGAGTGTGAGCCGAGCTGCCGGGGAGGGGGAGGAGGAGGGGGGGACGCCGGGAGGAAGCAGCGAGAAGAAGTTGATGTAAAGTCTGTTTCTCTGCACTTTTAGCTCAGCCAATCGTCCAAACAGCAACGTTGAACTCATTGCGTTTAACATTCAATTGCTGAATGAAAGGAACAGACTTTCACCATGAGTTTTGAGATCTGCAAGTCTTTTCTAGGAGAAAGGTGAGAAGAGCTGAGGACACAACCAAAAAAACGAAGAAATTAAGAGTGGGGGGGGGGGAGGAGAAAAGAAGAGGTTTGGACCAAAAGAAAAGCATCTGGTTGTGATTTGGACGGAGAGGTATCTCCTCCGCTTCTCTCCCACAGTATTGTGCTTTCCTTTGACAGGCTGAAAGAGCTGCAGGAGGTGAACGCTGCCAGGAAAAATAAAAGTACAGCCGGCGTGTTTGGGAGTGCAGGCTGGAGAGGAGGAGGAGGAGGAGGAGGAGGAGGAGGGAAAATGGTTGGGGCTGAGGGGTGATGGTGGTGGGTTTCTGTGAACAAAGGAAGTCAGTCAGGCCAGCTGCAGAGGGCCTGAGTAACATATAGGGCAAACAGGCCTTAAAATAAACACGGGATCTAGAGATGGATGTCTGGCCGACGCACACTCCAGGACCCACATCTGGAGGTCTAACTAGTTTCTATCATTAGACATCATTACTGCTGCCCCACCTCCTCCAGCTTTGCATGCTCAAACCGCCGCTGTTGAGGACAGCACCATCAAATCGAGTATACATGCGACTCTTGGGCTGTTCCATTATGATGATGTTTTCTGCTTGTTAGTCGCGTGCTTCCCGAGCCTCTGAATTTAGGTCACAATCCATAGACTCCACTAAAGACAATCAGGATGTTGCTCGTTCCTTGAATTCGTGATTGAATGTAAAGTTTCTGTTTGACAATCACTGTCCACGGTACCCGTCCCAACCTCTCTGCTGTTAGGTCAATCTGTCAGGTGATGTCTGTTTGTCACGAATGAAGGGGGGGAAAAAAAAGCTGGTCTCAGGTCTGACGGCTGCTGATCCCCATGCCTGGTATCTGCACCCCCACCATCTGCATGAAGCCCCCCGAGCTGCAGACACGTCCAGTTTGAAGCCCCCACACCTGAGTGCTATTCATGTATCGTGATGTCACCTCCTCCCTTGAACCCCACCCCTCCCCCGTGTCTTCTCACCACCCACCCATTTAATGGTGAAAGGATACATTTAGTAGACAAGGTCCTTGCAGGCAGGCAGGCGAGTTTGTTTTTTTGTTTTTTTCTTCCCACTCCACCTCGTATTATCTGTTATTTATGGCCACAGTGTGATGAAGGAAATGCGCTTTCTCTCCTGCTGACACTGAATTAACAGCTCAAAACACAGAGGACGACATATTTTGACCGCTGGGGTGAAGTTGTGAAGGCTCACAGTTCTTTTTTGCTCGCAGCTCTGCTGTACACGCTGGCACATTCGGACCAATCAACACGTACTGTAGCTCAATAAGCCTTCAGACCTCGTCCTGATGCAACGCCGCCTTGGGAATTTCAAGTTCTCCTGAAAAAAAAAGAAAGAAAAAGGGCAGCAGCTTCCTCCGATTCGCATTTCAGTCCAATGCAGCCTGTGGAACGCAGACCTGTGGGCATCTCGAACGCATTTCACCCGGCCACATGTTGGCAGACACTTAACAGCGTCTGACAGCTGCATGCCTGTCGATTAAGGAGATGTTGCGGATTTTGAGCATGGAAAAGCTCATCAAACACACAGGAAATAGCAGCGGGAAGTCCCGAGGGTTCGCGGAAGCAGAGAGGAATCCGTCTTCTCCTTCTATTTTTTTCTCCCGCATCGAATGCAGCAGACCTCCATTATGATTGCGGAGTCATCCTGTTGACTCGATGCTGGCGATTCAAAAACCACGCAGCACGAACGGAACAGAGAGATGGCTCCCATATGTGAAGCCTTCCTGAGCGAGCTTCCTGGGTAAATAGCAATAATGTAAATAGGAGCAGAAATCGCCACGTTTGAAGCTAAAGTGATTTATGGTCCGTCCTTTTTAATTACTCCAAAGTGCTCAATGTGTTGTTTTGGTGTTTGTGATAAAGACGGATAAATACGCGCATGAATATTCATAAGGCAGATTTCAGTGGGTTTTAAATGGCGCTAAAAAAAACACAAGTTTCTGTCAATTTAACTCTGTCAGCTCAAAGAGAACTTGGAAGACTTTTTAATTCAGTTCTTTGACATACAATAAAGCATTTTTCTTGGGTGACAATCAAATGATGTTTCAAACGAGAAGCACTGTGAACTTTCTCCTGCCTCAAACTCTTGCACCCTGGACTCTATCACTGAATGAGCGGCTCTTCACCCAAATGGAGTGTGCGTTGAACCAGCCCCTCATCCATCCTGCAAATTTCCTCGAAGTCCATCGAGAACTGAGGTGCAATGACTTGGGCAACTCACCCCTCCCCCTCAATGGATTTAGTGGTATAGAAGAACGATGGACGATATCATTGTGCATTATCTGACAGAGCCTGCCAGAGTCCACTCAAGAAGCTGAGGGTTGACTGGAAAGTGTGTTTGAAGATGAACCGGTGTCTCAAAGACTGTTTTCAAGAAGCCGGTTTGTCCCAAACTCACTGAAATGTCTTCACTTACAGAACAGACAAACATGCATTCAAAGGTCCTACAGGGGAGCTACAGTGTGAACAGAGAGATGAAGAACTCCCTTTCAAAGCAAAACACCACCAGAGGAAGGACTGGCTCTCACACACATCTCTCACCAGGTTGTTTTTTGCTTATTCCTTCATGTTTGTGGCTTTTCAACATGTTGTCCCAGTTTTACTTAATGTGGTTTTTAGGACTTAGCTGTGTCCTCTGGTTTCAAGTGCTCTGCCTTCCCTCTGCCTGCCTTTGATTGATTGTTTGATTTGGATTAGTGACTTGTGTATCTCTGCTTGGCAGCTTTGGCTTCACAAACTTTACCGCTTTTTCCAAAGGCTTTGTGTTGGTCTTGGATCCGGACGGAGACAGACCAGATGTTAGACGTACACGGGAGGCATTCGTGGTCGTTCTCGTGCTTTTGAAGTTGAGCAGGTTGCGCACTGTCGGTGAGGATTGTGTGTCGCAAGTGTTTCATTGTCTGATTTCGAGGGGGTTGTTTTGGCATTGCTTCAACCTGTCTGTTGTTCCTTCAATACGCAAGAGTCGTTCGAAGGTTGTCAGTGACTGTTGACTCGCTTTTTGGTGAAGCTCTTTCTTGCGCTGCACCTCCTTGAGATGCGCCTCCGGCCGGCCTGTTTGACCTCTACAAACAGAGCCCCGTTAAAACCTTCATCATTGGAGTCTCCAGTCGTGCATGTCTGCCTTTCATTTCTGATTCACGCCAGTGTGAACTGGCACATGGACTCAGCCAACTCTGATCTGGTCCATTGCCCTCTGAAAGCAGCGAGCCGGCAGATTCTCCCCGCGTGAAGAGCGAACCGCAAGTATAAACCCCGCGAATTGGCAGAGTGTCATGTCAGTTTCCACACTTCATTCACTACCCAGGTTCGATTGCCCACTGAAGATTTCCAGCAGCTGGTAGCGCTGCCTCTTCCTCCATAACTGTCTCTCCTGCTCCAGCTCATCTCCTGTCAAGCCTCAAGCCCCACAGTTTACTGCTGATGGAGCCAAACGGTCATATAACACCTCCCTGACATCACTGGGAAGGGAAGGGGCAACATCATTGGAGTGTCAGTTGGACTGTCGTATTTGGACATCTTGCCTTCACACACACACACACACACACACACACACACACACACACACACACACACACACACACACACACACACACACA
>JAUESF010000001.1:2939917-2956854 GCA_032274765.1 Malacoctenus tetranemus | reverse complement strand
CACAACTCTGGGTTCATTGTTAGAGTGCAGCCGTTTTCCTTTCGCTCCCCTCGAAACCAACCGACACAGAACTCCAAACGTCAATTGATTTTTCAGCAACATTTCTCAGTTTCAGCATCGGATGGGTTGATTTTGCACTAGTTTAAAACAAAGGATTGTGAAAACATTCTGTTTACATTTCGGTCGTTCGTCCAACTTTTCTTGAAGACGTAATAAAATCCATGTTTTCTCCGCGTTCTCTGAAAAAATGTCCTGCCAGTCACAGTCGCAGCAAGCGGAGCGACATCGTCTCTTGGGGGGGGGGGGGGATTCAGGGCTGCGCTCAGCCTGCTCCCTCTCAGGAACACTTGTGCAATCCAGTGCAGCCCAACGCCAGAGCTCTCCCATCAATACCACTTCGCATGAGCTTGCATGTCCTCCGTTTATCTGACAATGTCGGCGCAGTGATAACTTAACTTCAGGTTCACGACTGAGGTCGGGACCACGTCATCGCACGACAACTGGGGGCAACGGGCGAACGCGCGCCGATGAAATTTACGGCACAGCTGTTGCGGCGGATCGTGTGGGACTGTCGAGGCGGAGCCGATAAACTGTAGTTTACAGGATGTGGTGGGAGAGATGAAATATGGTGAGGCAAAAAACAACCTGTCAGGACGGAGGAGAAGACCATCGGAATGTACCACTTGATGTCTCTATCTCTGTCTACACCCACTGTATGCAGCTCAGGGGGGCTGAAACTGGCACCGGCTGACTGTGGGAGACAAACAACACCACCACACATGTTTACAGCAAAACACAAATTGAGAGAACAAATGACCTGACAAAGTCTTCATTGGATTATTGGAAAAACTGACCCATGCACAAGCAGAACATGCAGACTTGATGCACAATTCAGGCAGTCGTCTCAGTGTGAGGCAGAGGGCTCAACACGAAGGATGGACTGGTCGATGAGCCGATGTTTGAGATTAAACACTTCTGCACGAACAAAAGTCTTCCTGGTTTGAGTTTCTTGTCCAATCGTATCGTGAGATCCATCCTTCTCTCGAACACATTCACAAAAGGTCACCTGTTCATTCAAGCTAGGCTGCAGTTGAGACCGTCTCAGCTGGTTTGGGTTTCATGCTACAACTTTGCGCTGCACAGTACAAGTGCGGAAGATAAACGGTGAGATAATGAATGAAGAAAACTGCATATTTTTGCTTGATAACTTATGAAAAGTGACTTTTTAGTCCACATGGATTGAAGTAGTTGCTGTGAATCCCGTTGGCGCTCACAGCTGCTCGATCAAACAGCCCAATTTGTTGTTTCACTTTCTTCCGTCTTTTTCCTCCGTGTGATGTTCAAGAAACATCATCATCAGAGGCAAAATGTTTCAAACCAGCTCCATTATCCCCACAAATATTATCGTGTCATTTTCCCGCGCGAAAACCCTGATGCTTATTACGCAGAGCAGAGAAAAGTGGATGAAGCAAAAAACTTGGCAGCACGGGAGGGTGGGACATAAATCGTATCTAAAATCTCTTTCAGTCCCCCCCCCCCCGCCCCTCCCCTCCTGAAAGAGGGGGGGGGCATCGTTCCAACAGCCTCCTGTGACATATCTGGTGAAATAAGAGTCTGCTGCATTTTTCAGCTGCACCTTCCTGTCAGACGGTATAAGTCAAATCCTAGAAAAAGAGGATGAAGAAGAAAAAAAAAAGCTTCAGACAAGTTTGTGTTGTTCACTCGTTTCACAGTCAGAGGAGGTTTTTACAGGAACCGGGACGAAAGATGAGGACACAACATGTTTTGTTTGTTGTTTGTTTTTTTTAACCAGTGTTAGCAGCAGTAAAGTGTCAATGCATTCTTAGGCCCTGAGTTTGCAAAAGCGTGGAGCTTGACGCTGCGAGCATGCAGAGGCTGATCCAGCAAGGAGGCACACTGAGGAACTCCTCTGACACAGATGCAAAATTGTGCACGCCACCAACACAGCACGTTTGCCTTTACGTGTGTGTAATTATGCTTTTTTTTTCAGAAGAAAATGTTGGAAGGAGTCAAAGGGAAATGATAGTTGCATAGTTTAGAATGGTGGCTGCTTGGAAATGAGAAACAAACTGGTTCAGCCTTAACTGGAGACGCTGCTGTTATTGTGCTGAGAGAGTTTGACTCACCTGGACTCCAAAGGTTAGGTTTTGTCAATAATTTTGTTTTCCCTTTTGGATTTCTGCTCTGTCCTCACTGTTTTTTCTCAACTTCTTCTGTTACAATTTTTCCAAATGAACTTTTTATTTTACTTCTTTCACTGTGACACTTCATTATATTCAATAACGTCCTCCACCAACACTTCCTCCTCTGTGTCATCACATTTCAATTCCATCAAAGGTTCCAAACACACTTAAACACTTGAAAGTGCATCAAGAGTCACTTCCACTATTATTCCTAATTCTTCCCTCGCAAAAGGCACAGAAACAAAAGCAGAGTCTCTCTGCAAATGCAAGTAAGCACAAGTTTCTTGGGTTGTCAGAAGTTCAGGCCCGTCAGTCTTCAGCTTCACCAACACAGTAAAAGATAAACATCCATCTGGCCCTGAAACATGTCAGCGTCCCCGGGGATCAGTTTTACCATAAAATATGGAGACCAACATAGCACAGGCTCATTCTGGGCAAAGAACTCCTTCCTAAATGAGACGATGCTAATACCAGTTGGCTGTAGTTAGTGAAAAAAACCTGAGGTGGCCAGCTGTTTCACTGGATCGGATCATTTTCAAACCTCCTCAGAAAGAGCTTTCCACAAGCAAATCGTTTCCCATTCACTGTGCTCTGCCAACCGTTCCCACCAGAAAACCCAACAGGCGTTCAGGTGGGACACCTGCCTCCACCTCTGAAGGCTCGCCTTCCAAAATCTGTCCCAGCATCGCGAGGCTGTCGGTAATAGCATCTTTTGTCAAACAATCTTACAACACAACTCTCATTTGGAAACGATTTCCACTGCCGATACACACACGAGCACACACACGCTGGGTGATTCTGTGTTGGATGGGTTCGCGGGACAGATGTCCCACCCGCAATTAGTGCTAATTGGAGAAAACTGTGCTCTGTGAGGAGAAGCACATTCGAGATCAAAATATCCCACTTCATGTAAAAGTTCAGTGAGGAGCCCACAGTGATTTTTGGGGGGGAGGGGGGGGGGCACTTCAGCTGCTGCAGATCTCAACTTCCCCGTGTGTTCGCTTCTACAAATTGGTGTTTACGTCGATCCACTAATGCAGCTGAAGTGGCCACTCTTGTGCCTGCTTTCTTGTTCAACAACAGAAATACAAAGACGTGACATCGATCGGTTTCACGACGGCTGATCGGGATGAAAACGTAGATTTCCACGGAGTCGTACGCGACGCCCTCCTCACTGCTCTGTCTCCCTCTGAGAGAACACGCTGCTTTGGGAGGCTTGTTGGTGTCATCCTAAAGTCAACTTGGCCTTATGATGATGAGGTATCAGACAAAACAATCATCATGTGTTGTAAAATTCACAAACAGTTATGTTGGGGTTAAAGTTAGGGTTAGAGCAGCTTGAAAAAAGCAGCTCTAAAAGCCTCGTGTAGAAACGCAGCAGAGCGTCTCCGAACTGCAGCAGCCGCGGTGTCCTCCGCACTGTGTCGTTACAAACAAATGCGAACAAAGTATTGAAAATAGATTCTCATCTCAGTAATGAAAGCTGGAGTGACCTTTTAGTAAATAATAGCTTTTCACTGAAGCTTTTTTTTTTTTTACTCCACCCTCTATTCAGGCTGCTCAGCTTTATTCTCTCATTTATCATTGGAGCAAACACTTGTTCTGCTTAAAACTAACACGGTTCCTCTCAGGTGATCCAATCATAAATCATTTGACATTTAATGGATATTGAACTGCGGCGCACTCACATCCCATCAATACTGTCGTGTGAACTCTGCACGCATGAACCGCTTACATTCGAGCTCACGTCGGAAGAGAAATGAACAGGTTGCACAGGAAACAGGTGCAGCTTGGGTGTCACGTGTAGCATGCAAATGGAAATAAAGCAGCACATCAGCACGATCAGGGCGCTTGCGGGGTTTTACATTGACCAATAATGACATGACATGAAGTAGAATCAGTCTCAGCTTTCGATTTGGCTCATATATCGGAACATATATATTGGTTTAGACACGACAGAGGGCCGAGCGTGCAGTCGCATGGTACCGCCGGTGTCTCCCCTCAAACCTGGTGCTCGTTAACCAGCCTAAAAGCGAAGAAGCTCGACTGCCAGAGCGCATAAAAAGAAGCGTGGTGGAAAAAAAACGCTGGCAGCACATTCTTTGGTGAGACAGAATAAAATGTGTTTGGAAGGAAGGCGAAACAAAATAAACGTGTTCGCCCTCAGATGGGATCCAACATGTTGGATGGGAGGGGGGGGTTGTTTGTTCGCCCAGACAGTGGACATGCAACAGCAACTGTGAAACGTGGAGGTAGGAGGACGATGATGTGATGGTAAAGGAGTGATAAGCAGGAAGGGAACATGCACGGTGAGGACGAATACTTGAGTAGTGAATGAGAAACCTCAAGTGGGTGCATTCATTAAGTACAACTGCAGACACATTGTGTCTTTCTGCACAGCACCAGGTGACTCGCTGTTTCTGTGGCGTGTG
Source organism: Malacoctenus tetranemus (assembly GCA_032274765.1). Classification (NCBI taxonomy): domain Eukaryota; kingdom Metazoa; phylum Chordata; class Actinopteri; order Blenniiformes; family Labrisomidae; genus Malacoctenus; species Malacoctenus tetranemus. The sequence continues at coordinate 2,952,218 of JAUESF010000001.1, read as the reverse complement.
ACAGACTGCAGGTCCGTACCTATATGCAGATTGATCACAATTATTTCAACTCCTTCTTCTTTTACATGTTTTTCTCTTCATTTATATTGTGACTGAATAGCTTCCATGACAAATCACACCCTGCATATGCAACCATGCCCCCCCCCCTTAACGCAAGTGTAAAAGTCCCAGTGATGTGAACAAATTGCCTTATAAACTCCACCTTCCTATTGCAGTCACCAGTCAAACCGTGATGCTTTCACAACTGCTTGAGACTGAAGCGCTTTAGTTTGTCTTTACCGCATCTTGTGCTTGGAGCCCGGCGCCTTAAAACAATCCTGTTTGCATCGCCATCAGAGGAGAGTCGTGTGAAAAATACGAGGGAACATAGAGAAAAGGCTCCACATGACAGCACTGCCACAGAAATGTGGCAGAGGGGGATCTCAGGGGCGGCTCGGAAGCATTGTGAGTTTAATGGAACTGGAGGGGTACAAATGACTTTTCATTCAGAAAAAAAGCTTTAAGTTTATGGCCTCAGGCAGTACAAAAAGCAACGAGAGAGAGAGAGAGAGAAATAAAGTGGCACATGTGCGAGAAAAAAAAAGGAGATGAGTAAAAACACATTTTGAACAAATAAACGATGGCTCCTGACTCGCCGTCTCTCTTCTTTTCTTCCTTTACAGTTCGCTTCACAAACCATTTTCTGTCCCTTTGCATTTTTATGGATTCAGTTTAGATCAGGACATTTGCACAGCGAGAGCCAGAGAGAGCAGCGTTCAAGAGGAAAAGAAACGTGGAGAATCAGGCCTCCCATTTGCCTCCCGTCTCACACGGAGGCCTGTCAAGGTCCGAGAAGGTTGGCGAGGAACAAAAACAAATGATAGATGTTCCATTAGCCTCCAAAGTTTGCGACACCCCGCCCCCCCTCCCTCCTTTCTCTGATATGAATACGCCGCCTGTCTTCTGCCTCACTCAGAAAAAAGGTCACCCTGTCTCTCCTGTAAAAATTACCATTGTCCCATCGCTGCCGTTATTCACGGCCTGTCCAGCCTGACTCATCCGTCTATTGAGCCTTTGCTTTGTTCTGCCGGCGGCGGCGTGAGCTCGGAGCGGTGCGAGCTTCAGGTGGAGCTGAGCACGGTCAGAGGAGGAGCTTTTGATTCCCTCGCACTTTTGGAGCGTCAGAGATTCTTCATACTGGTTCAGATAAATGGAGCTTTGGTGGTGAAGCTGCTCGTTTTGTTTCATCACTTAGCAGCTGGCATCATTGCATTTTTGTTATGTTTTTAACCACTTGAAGGCTACTTAAATCTATAAGGACGGGATTAATGCTCAATCACTTCATTGTAACTCAATGGTGAACATCAAATCAGAACAGAGTCTCTTCTTCACACAAACAACTATTTGGACATTTCTGCTTCGTCTTAAAACATGTGTCGACGCCTGAAACTTTGCCATCTTTCCCCGTTTAAAAAAGAATCGTTCCCGCATCCAAAACAGGACTTTTATTGTGGAACGACTGTGAATAGGGACCTTTTTTTGACACCAGGTGATGCAGTTATCTCAGTACAGAGAACCCTGAGCCTGGAAGATGAAAACGGAGCGTAGAAACGGAGCACGCAGACTGGTCACGGTCCCCCCTCCTGGTAATTAGGTGGCGGCCACAGCACAAATAACTTCATGTGTGGCTCTGTGTTTCGGAGCAGCACACGGTGGCTGCAGCGTTACCACAGAGCCGGCGCTTATAGCCCACTCGGGGGGGGGGGGCGCTTTAACATTCTTCAGAGCCTTTGCGGCTTTGTGTAATCCCTGAGCACAAATTCATAAAAGTCAGTGTAAATTAGCGGAGAATGAGCCTTTAAATACGGAGCGCCAACTTCTGAGGGACGCGGCTAACGCGTCTAAATCCGAGCCGCATCTTAGGAACCCGGCGGTGGTCCACAGACGGCCGATCGTCCCACCGCAAAAAACAGAGCTCAGCAAATAGTGGAGCGATGACTGCACAGTGTTTGGGAGCTTTCATGTCTGTGTGGAACAACAAGAGGAGAGGAAAAAAGAAAAGCGAGCCGAGCTGGCCGGCAGGTTGAAACTCTGAGACAGGGTGGGTGGGTGGGTGGGTGGGTGGGTGGGGGTGGGGTGTTACTGCTGCTGGATGTGCCAGCCTCCACACCTGTTCCCAGGCAGCCTGACTGGCCTGAGCGCAGCCAGAGCACGGGAGCAGATCCAGCCTCTGCTTTCAGGTACCAGTTCACACCAAACACTGGTCCTTGTTAGCATGCTTTCTATTGACTCACAGTCTTTCTGAGAGGTGAAGTTCTTGCCCCCGCCTCGTCCCTCTGACGTCCCGTGTCTTCAGCCTCCATGTCTCTCACCTTGACTGTCACCACCTGTGTCCCATCAGTCCCCTCTCCCCTCGCTGCACACCGACCCCAGTCTGTCTTTGTTCTCACGCTTTCTCCACTCTGTTGTTTTCCCTGTCGCTCTCTCCCGACTGTTTGGTTTTTTCCCCCCACAGCACATTTTCCATTGTTTTCTCTTCTGTTTTTCTGGTTTCATCATCTAAATAAAGATCACTTGTAGTTTCCATCATCCTGCTGCATGTTGGGCTCCTCCTCCCCCCTCCACAGTCCTGACAGTCACGGTTCGCCTCCACGGATGATCGGCTTCGTGTGGCCAGACGCGGAGGCTCATCCCGTCAGACCCAACACGCAAACTCGGGGGTCCGCATGGAATCGCGTGTCTCCGTTCCCTCGCGACGGAGGGGAAAAAACAGCGAGCGATCGGCATGCAGCTCGACGTCTGGTGCCGGCGTGTGACGTCAGAGTCCCTCACTTTCTGGGTTCGGTCTCAGAAACAAAACGAGACTCTTCATTGTGTATAAACGAGGGACAAGACGAGGTTTGAGGACAAAAAGAAGGCTTTGGGGGCAAGGGGTCAGGGTGAGGTCAGACACTCAGCTGAAGGGTTAGGGGTCAAGAGTCATGATGTTTATTAGTGACGAGAGGAACAAAATTCAGCACTCCAACTCGATATGGAATCACCTGCTATTTCCCTTTAACTACACATTGCTAAATAGGCATATTTAGCAGTTTCAGATGATCAATTTGTTATTTCTTTCAAATAAATATCAGACTCAGGAGAGCGAGGCTGATTTTGGCACACAGACGTCGATGTACATCCAGGTGTGCATTGAACTGATCCGGTGCAGCACGTACAGTAGCTTTGCTCCACCAGTGCAGCCTTTCAACCCACCAGTGGGGGCAGCAGTGTACAGAGGGCCTGTCCTGTCTACACGCAGTGTTGGGGGGGGGGGGGGGGCGAGGCCCCGGGGGGGGCCGCAGCCCCCCCCCCCCCCCCCCCCCCCCCCCCCCCCCCCCCCCCCCCCCCCCCCCCCCGAGCCCGCGGTGGCGGCAGCAGCCAGCATGTCAGGACCATTTCTCCCCCGGTCGGCGTGATGGTCCACAGAGACGGGCGAACCGCCACCACATGTTCAAACAGCATTACCCTCGTGCCACCCCCTCCCTCTCGTGTGCGGTCCCCCCCTGACATGGACGCTCACATCGGAGTTGAATAACCTTTTGCACAGCAGCCTCCTCATTTTAGGGAGTCGGCTACAGTTATTTCTGAGGTCCACTGATGAAGAGAATCAGTAACATTGGGGGAGCCGTTGCCTGAGGAGCGGAATAAAAAGAGGCCCGGAGCTTCAGAGCGGGCGGCGGGAACAAAGCGGGCAGGTCCGGCCCTTTGTTACCTTTCTTCCCAGACGCCATCAGTCCTCTGACTGGAGCTCTGTTAATCACAGTCAATTAGCTCCCGGAGCTCTGGGGAGAAAATGGGAAGAGGGGGAAAAAAAAAAGAAAAACAAGCGAGTGACGGCATTTAGTGACGGCTGCTGCACTACATTAGCTGCACTTTGTACCCACATAATTGCCGTCAGTCAGTCGAGACATGTCCAACCCTGCATGTGCCGTCACACGGGGCTCACGGGCTTTTCATGTGTAATCACAGCTTTTACCGAGGACTAATTGCTGCTGCAGGTAGAAAATACTGAGAGCGTTTGACAGAACGACCCGACTTTTTTCAAATATACTCCTCTTCTTTTGTGTTCTTCCATCATTGCACAACCAAGAAGTTTCCCCACACTCAGATGGTGTCGCCTGCTTCACCACCTCAACGTGACCGGATCTATCAGGATGACCAGAAAGGCTGACGGCGGTGAAGGACGTGAGCGGTGACACCAGGACGCATGTGTGCACGTGATTGAACTCCTCCAACGGCCCGGCAAGAGGAGACCCGCGACTGGACTCAACAGACTTGAATTCACTCCGCAGAGGGATCCTGTAAATACTGCGCTGCTGTAATAATTAACAAACCACCTGAACTGCATTAAAACTCGTTCGATGGCAGCGAGGCCGTGTGGTGTCAATGTGTAGTTGGTGGTGGAGCTCACCTGACAGCTGGTGCTCAGCATGCATGAAGAGGAGGACGTCCATCGGGTGTGGCAGGAGCCCCCAGTGCAGTCCGGGGTTGAACAAAGTTACCGTGAAACTATTTGGAAGGAAACGGTGGACAGATTTAAACTAGGTTGTAGCTTTATACATAGTTACATAGCATACACACATACTGTGCCCCCCGCCCCCCCAACCCCTCTCTACAAGGCACTGGGATGTCACAAGACACAAGTGGAGATCATGAGTGGAGCAGCAAGACTGGAGTCCACCAGAGACAGAAAGTAAAGAAAAACAAACGATGCACCTCGCAAAAAACTCCAAAACACATGATGACAGTGATAAACAGTGTAATTTCATTAGCGGTTTCAGCAACAACCATGGATGCATCTGCAGAGATTTTCTTGTGAACGCTCAGCAGACTGCATTCCCTAACTCAGGGGTCTCCAATCCTGGTCCTGGAGGGCCGTAGCCCTGCATGCTTTCAATGTGTCCAGGCTTCAACACACCTGACTGCAATAAGCTGCTCGTTATCAGGCTCTGCTGCAGAGCTGCATGATGACACCAACAAGACTCAGGTGTGTTGGAGCAGCAACACAGTGAAAACATGCAGGGCTGCGGACTGGAGACCCCTGCCCTAACTGATCCTTTTCATATGCAACACGCACATCGGTATGAGAAGGAGGACAAAACCGATTGATTTTGGTCGGGTCACCTGACTTCACCCGACTACACTTATTTACTTGCACGTTACTTCCCAAAGTTGTCGACGTTACGAACAAGGTGTTGCTCCCAAGAAACAAGTCTCCACCCTAAACCCCCGCCTGCTGTCTGAACTCTGTTCTCCAAGCAGGCTCCGGTAATAAATTCCCATCTCCCAAGCGATAAACAGCTCTCCTCCTCGCGGTCCCTGGAGGCCCCCACGGTCACACACATTACGCTCAGCGTTCACATCCAGCTCCCTCATCAGCCCGAACACGATGGCAATCTGGAGACACAATGAAGCCGCGTGGTGTGTGTGAGGCGCAGGTAAAGCGGGCGGCCGCGCCGACGGGCACGCCGACCCCTCCCCAACCCTCCCTCCTCCTCCTGCTGCTGCTGCTGCTGCTGCTGTTGTGCGGAGGAGCCTGGCAGCAGCGTGATTTAAGATAGACCTGCCAGCGCGCAGACACGCCGACTGCAGAGAAGAATGCAGCTCTGCTCCACCAGCCACAATGCACACGTGCACGCGCCGTACAGCATTTCAGAGGCTTATGCAAATGGGTGCGCTATCTCAGGCGCGCACACACACACACACAGATGCAGCGATGATTTTCGGGGGGGGCCCGAGGCGAGGCGTCGCGAGGAGGCGCAGGAAGCTTCTTTACTACGCTCCTGTCGAGGACTCTGCTGCTCCTCAAATGCAACACCATGCAGACAGTTATCAGCCAACGACAATCAAGCAGCCGGTATGAAGAGGCGGTGGACGAAAAAGCGGCGTGGAGATGCAGAAATAAAGACATCCCGAGGATGAAGCGTTCCGCACCCCACCCTCCTTCCTTCTGCCGCTCCGTCACACAGGTGGCAGGAGCTTAACGCACGTCGGAGGAGTGGTGGGGGCAGGGGTGGGGGTGGGGGAGACTCGGGGGGGGGGGGGGGTCTAATCGGGGTTGCGTGTCGTGTCAGGGTGGAATGCGCGGAAACTATTTTCTTTTCAAATCGTCGACCAGTTTGTTCAAGAGCCGGAGACTGGAGTGAGGCGCTCAAGTGGCAGGCGGGAGGCGAGGGTGGGAGGTGGTGGGGGGTTGATGGAGGGCTGCCAGGGGCTGGCAGTTTGTGCTGAGGAAAACAGAGCGGAGCTCTTCTGGCATTCCATACATACTTGACAGGCTTTAGATGGCTAATGTGCAGCTCATACGCTGGAGGTGGTGGGGAGATAAAAACGCTGCAGGACATGTAAAGTACACAAAGTGCTGCGCTGCGCAGCCCTGCTGATGTGCAGATGGAGGCGGAGGGCAGGAAAAAAAAAAGAAAAGAACAAGATGTGGCACCTGCTTCGACACGCTCGCAGACTGTACTTTTATTTTCTTTGAGGCCGGTTGGCGACGGGAAGCCGTCTCCGTGCGGCGCGGGAGCGAGCGCTGACCACCACCAGTGACCTGACCTGGGGTGTGTCTGTTTCCCTGCCACGCCTCAGAGGAACAGAGCAGGACAGGAGGAGAGGGCGGGTTCACGATCAAAACCCACGCGTCTCAACGTTTCGTGTCTAAATGTGCGAATGAACCTGGTTATAACAGGCTTCATGCTGCCGTTCTTGTCAGTTGAGCTTTTTGTTCATTTATTCATTTTATACTCATACAGGTGTGAAAGAAAAAAGTAATCTGATTACCATTTACACAGAGACAGAGCAATGTGGAGAAATCTAGATGTAGCCAAATCTTCCATTAGCAGAGAGCTGCAGGTGTTGGGGGGGGGGGGAGCATCAGGTGAGGACGTTTTCTATTATCACTTGGAAAGTTCAACCTCCAGAAATGAGCCGGCGAGCAGATTTTCTGCTGCATTTGAAGGAGGACGCTAAAAATGACCCGGAAGATTCAATGAAACCGGTCCGTGTCAGTTCTTGGCCAACCGGTGGCTTACAAGTCCGAAAAAGTACCAGGTGGCAGGTTCTAGTTCCTGATGGTGAACCCTGGGGACTAAAACAGAGTCGAGTCTGGTTCGCTCCTGTCAAAGAGCTCCCCATGTGGCAAGAGGAAGTCTCTGCGGTTCGGTCCCCCCACCCACCACCTTGAAGGGCTTGGACATCACTCCACGCGTCCGTGTTAATCGGCAGGGCGGCTCGCGAGGCTGCCGTTGGTTCCTCTCAGTCCGACAACACTTTGAAGGCTGCCGTCACTGAAAAGCTTTCGGTGTCACAGTAATGGTGGACTTGTCGCAGACTGTAATTGTCGACGGTGTGAGGAGTTAGCCGGCACTCTATTGACCCCCCCCCCCACTCCTCCTCTGCATGCAGTCACGCCACATCCCACCGTTTGAAGCGTCTGTAGCGCGGCTGCCAGCAAGAAAGGGGACCGCTGGAGCTCGGCTGGAAGCCACGTAAACCAATAGGAATTTATTGTCACAAGCACAATTTGTTACACAAAAATAATGGGTCACATTTACACAATTTATACAGGTCTAGAACTGAATGTACAATTAACCGACTAACTAAATACCAATAGTTAAATACGCACTCACGTAGCACACAATACCATTAAAACCTACACAAAAGATGTACTGTGTGAAAGAAACACGAGTCGACATAAAAATCACATTATTTACAAGGAGGAAACGAAAAACAAACAAACAAAAAAACACATCGATTCGAGATCTTTAGCAAAAAGGACTCTGATGTCTGAAGGTTCTTCTGTCGCTCTGTCAGAGACGTTATACAATCTATCATGTAAAAGCTCCCTCACTAGAAAGTAGTATTCAGTCTCTTATTGGTTTTTAAAAGATTATAAAGTAATAAAGTCAAGTAGCGAGAGCCGAAGAACACCAAATACACTAGTAAATACTGCGCTTTTGCTTGGACGGTATGGCGGTTTTTTCCCTTTTTAAAGCAGGCTGGTGTGATTAGCAGTTAGCTTCATGAAGTGCACTTTAAGCCTTTAGCTTAGCAACTGTCTGCAATGAGTTGGGTTTCTTTTTTTTTGAGATTTTCTATTTCGTTTTGTTTCATTTATACATAGAATCCTTCTACACTCGCGTCTTTTTGCTTTTTTTTTCTAAAGCTCAGGGCTTCACTACATATAGGATACACATAAGTTGGATGGAGTGATGACGGCAGGCGGAGAGGAGAGGAGAGGAGCGGCTTTCTCCTCGGTGAGGCTGCAGCAGATGGACGGATGGACGGAGGGAAGGAGGTGCGCATCCAGTGCCTTCGTAGGACCAGGACAGGAGGAGCGTCCGTCTCCGCGGCGCTGTGGGCGGACGCTCGGAGGTGATGACGGACGTGATCTTCTGTGGGGGGGGGGTGTTTCTGAGGAGCCCAGAAAGCAAGAGCACAACTCCCAGCTGAGCGCTTCCTTCCGACGTGCACACGGACAAAGCTTCCACACGTCGTTAGTTTGGCACCGATAACGTTGCCTTCAGTGTCCACGTTTCCCCCGGTGTCCTCACAGCAGTCGCTTCTCTGCTTCAAACTCAGCGTCCGTCTGCAGTGCGACTTCAGAAGTACAAATACTGCATCTTTGCTGGTTTTACACGAGGAAACTTCTTTCCCTGCTCCGATGTCGCCACCGTTCACTCCACGTGTCGGCTTGCGTGTTTCTGTGACGAGAGTCTCCAGCCCGGTTTTAAACCGAGGCGTGGTGCAACGGACCGTCACGTCACCTAGTGACAACGTGCTGCTGAGCAACTGAAACCAGGATCCAAGTGAACAGAACTTCATCGAATGTGTGCAGCCTCACACAGCAGCAGCACGTGTTGCCGAAGGGGGGGGGGGGGCTTCGGTGGGTGGGGAGTTAAAAGGGTACCGTGTAAAGTTCAGGTCACCCCACTTTTGGGTGGAGGCGCTGTAGTGCTTTTCACTATCAATTAGTTTCTAATCTTCTTAGTGCTGCAAACTTTTAGTTTATAGTTTAAGTTGTTGAACGTGCTGAAGTGGTGATGGACAAGAAAAGCAGGATGTGGCTGTTTTTACAAGTGTTTAGTTGTTTTGCAGAATGATTTTAGGGTGAAATAATTCAATTCAAACAATTTCATCATTTTCTTTAAAAGAAATTAATATCAAAATGACTTCTTCACCTGTAGGATGGGTGGGTGGGGGGTTGGGTGGGGGTGAGGGGGCAGTCAGGACCTGCCACTCAGTACCTGCACTCTGACCGACGGTGGCCACACCGTCAGGTCATGACAGGAGGCGTCTCCAGGAGCTCCGTCGCCGTGCGGGAGAGGTGCAGGACGACGCCAGCACTCAGGCTCAACAAGAGACACGAGTGAAGACGTGGTCACCAACTGTTGAAGACCCTCTCCGCCCCCTTTATATCCTCACAGGGCTTGTTCTCTGTGCAGGAGCTCCAGCTGGGATAAATACACAGTAGCATGAGACATGATGTAATCTCAGCTCCAGAAAGTGTAAACAACACATATCTGCTCCGTGTGACTCCAGCAACCCCTCATTTTTCTGCAGAGATCCAGTGAGTGGGACGGCTTCCTCTGCAGAGAGGCAACGGCAGAGCGCCGTCGACTTCCTCTCTTCACTTACACCAAACGCGAGGACGTGTTGCCAGATCTAGACTCGGATTCCTGCAGCAGTCGGTACATAAGTTCGCTCTGTTGATGAAGTGATCGTTACGGGGGGAGCGAGTGACGCTGCAGCGGCGCCGCAGCTCTGATTAAAGTCGCGAGGTTTCTGTGCACGTCGGATGCCGTCACGGCGGCGGCGGCGACCGCAGCGAGCGTCCCCGTGTCGTTGCGAGAGCAGGACGACTTGTTGAGTAAATGTTTGCGCTCGGCTCCCGCCTCCTGCCTCCCGTGTGATTGTTCCATCCTGCGGGGGAAAAAAAAGCCTGGAGCTACGCGAAAGCAGATGTGGGCTCGATCGGGGACGCGGCCAAGCTGCGTGCGCGCGTCGTGCGCGGTCGTAAATTTTTTCGGCACGAGGGCTGTGGACGGGGGAAAAGGAGGAGGGGGGGTGACGAACGGCGGCGCGTGGATCTGGAGTCAGAGGGTGGGAAGCTGACATCTTGATGACAGTTGGCGCGTGATGTCTCAGAGAGCGACACGGACGGGCGTCGCTGACACGAGGCGAGTCCAAGTGGGCTCCTCCGGTCATGTGGGAGTGGCCTACAGAGGGCGCTGTGAAACCGTCACACACCCACAGCTGAGTTCCTTCCATCGGTCAAACCAGCTCATCTTTGCAGCCACGAGGTAAATGTATGTTCACAGACACACACACACACACACACACACACTGCAGGCTCCAGAAGCCTGTGTTTGCGTGCATGTGTGTGAGAGAGAATGAAAGACACGCGCCCTGCACCCCCCCCTCCTTCCCGACATTCGGTGTGCCGAGCACGGCTGTGAGTTGGTGATCCAGCTGTACAGAATCAACTGAGACAGAACATGAGAGATAAATGCAAATATCAGTCCAGTCCAGAGGGATGGCAGAGGAGGAGGAGGGGGGAGGGGGGGCAGGGCTACTCGGAGAAGGGCGGGAACATGCCGAGGTCGGCAAAGTCCTCGATGTTGTAGTTGGCCGTTCCCTGGGTGGGATCTCCTGCCATGGGCAACATGTCCTGCAAAGACACGCAGAGGAGGGGTCAGAGGTCAAAGGCCGACAGAAAAAAAGATGAACACTCCTGCCTCTCATCAAAGTGTCTCATGTCTTTCAGAGTGGGTGAGCAGCTGGAGGGGGAGGGGGGAAGGAGGAGTGGCAGTGCGGCGTCTCACCTGGAAGACTTCTGTCTGGCTGGGGTTGGGGTGTGTGTGCTGCTCCCCGGCCTGCTGCGAGTGATGCTGGTTCTGCCACTGGGACCAGACCTCACTGGGACGCCCCTGGAACTGCGCCCCGCTCTGACTGCTCTCCCCCGACACATCTGGAAGCACACGGGCAGGTTACAGTCCCCACATGTCAGCAGACGCACACGGTGACAGCGCGTCTGCGGAGAACGTGCACATCCACTCCAGGAACGACAACCTGGACGCTGCTGCTTCTTAGGGGAACATCGATTATTAGAATAACCAGGAAACATTAATGAACATCGCTCCTGCACAAGAGGTAGAAGTCTGTCGTCATGCGTCCTGTGACCTGTCCAGGCTGCGCTCTGCCTGCATCCAAAGCCAGTTCATCAATCCCTTTAAAAACGGACTTTTCAATTCTTAGCCCAGAGCCCGAGGGGTTAATTCAAGTGTTTCACAACAACAGGAATCCCTCTCTCTCTCTCTCTCTCTCTCTCCCTTTCCGTGACCCACAATGCTGAGCAGCGGCTCCAGGCATGAACTCTTACGATGAGACATGCAAACACGCGCAGGCTCTCCTGAGGACATGGTCGCTCAGCAGATTGATAAGCCATCTGCACGTTCAGCAGACGGTTTCGCAATAAACAAGAAGCTTGAGTCACTGCCACGCAAATACAAGCAGGACAGAGAGAGAGAGAGAGAGACAGACAAAAAGAGACAGAGCCCATCAATAACAAAAAGAGAGTAATTAACACACTCGGTGTGAGCGGGCTGAGAATACCTGAAGTGGAATGTAGGTGAGATAAGAAACAACAGCTCCACATTAATGAATGCTGATTAAACACACAGCAGCACGGCAGATGAACGGCGGTGACATCATGTTTGACACTGTCTCCCAGACAGCGGGGGGAGAAAAACGGGAGGATGTGAAAAGGAAACAAAATAACAAAAGCGAAACAGTGACGCAGCAGCGAGTGTTACTGGTCCATTTGGCAGCTGTGTGTTTGTGTGTCGGGTCTTCCAGTTTCCAGTAGCAGTGTCGGGCCAAAGGCGAGTTCTTCTTCGCGGCCTGAACAGCAAACAGCCGGTCCTGAGCAGCTGCCCGGTGACTCACGGCTGACCGTCACCTCAAAGTGCTTAGTCATGCCAGAGGAGCAGCACGAGGAGGAAGGAGCGACGATTTGGTTGCAGTAGAATCGTGCTGGGAGGAGAGGGTGGGGGGTGGGGGTGGAGTGGGGGGGCATGGCAGGTTGGGCTTGGTGGCCCCCGAAGCTCCCCGGTGGAACGGACCCTCGTTTGGTTCAGGGCTCGGAGTGGAGTTTATCCCTTCCCTCTGTGCTTCAGTATGTTTTCCTGCTCAGGCTTCATTATTGAGTGAGTGTGTGTGTGTGAGTGTGTGTGTGTGTGTGTGTGTGTGTGTGTGTGTGTGTGTGTGTGTGTGTGTGTGTGTGTGT
>JAUESF010000001.1:2874574-2886490 GCA_032274765.1 Malacoctenus tetranemus | reverse complement strand
ACACACACACACACACACACACACACACACACACACACACACACACACACACACACACACACACACACACACAACAATACAACCAAAAGGCCGTCCACGGCAAAGTTCCCCATCATTCATTTATGAAGTAGCTATGAGCAACACACGGCTCTAAACTAGCATACTGAGATGAAGACAACCTCATCCGACAATCAGTGGGACCACTCGGCTTGGAGAGAGGAGGGGCACGCACACCACTTTCATTACACGGGGCCAAGTTATCCATTACCTTCGCCGAGCTGCTTACGTTGTCGGCTGGTCCGCTGGTTTGCCCGTTCTGCGGTCAGGACAAGTCAAAAAGTTTTCCAACGAATTAAGATGGAATTTGCAAGATGGGTGCGGGGTGGGACACGGAACACGTCATCCACAAGAATAGGCGAAAACTTTATTGAGGCAACATTACTTGAATGTGTGGAAAGATTTAGGCTTCTACAATAGATGCAAAACAAGCACACATTAGATCTCCTGCTGAAGGTCGAAATAGGACACAACTGCGCAGACCCCACAGAGCCAGTGTTCACCTGTCAGTAAGACACAAATCTGAGGAGAACACACCCAAGTGGACTGAAATGTGAAGGGTTTGACTTTGCTATAAAAACACATACTTACATATTTTTTTAAACTGAGCTATTTTCTAAAAAAAAGAAACTAATGTGAAAAGAGTGAAAAGCAGACCAAGTCTTATTTATTATCAATATTATTATTTCTTTGTTTTGTTGTGGACTCGCTCAAAAGCAAAATGTTTTATTTAAAAGAAAAAACAAACAAACGAGTCAGATTGAGTTGACATTGTAACTCAGAATGTCCCGAGCGTTCTTACTGCCTCTGTGAATCAATGACACTTGTAAACATGCTGGCGTCCCTCTGCCTCTTCATTGACTCTCTGTGGACTGCGAGCAATGACAAAGTGAGGGTCCGGATACAGCGAGTCAGCCTACTGATCAAAAACAGTCACACGTAATGAAATGTCGGAAATTCAGAGAGAGAGAAAAAAAGAACAATCAAAAGACCACAGGACTGATGTGGGTCGAAGGAATTCCAATTTTCTTTGTCCACAAAGGGAATGGAAATAGTCCAACCATGCAAACCATCTGCAAACCGAGCCGCTCCTTCACGTTGTCACATTTTGGGCAAAAAGAGAGGGGGGGGCAATGCTGTGATGTTCCTGGGAGCTGTTGGAAGGTTTGAAGCAACAGTCTGATCAGACATGTGGTATGTTACCCCGCAGAGGGACATCAAATGTAGGTCTACAGAGCTCGACGACCACCAACACCATCACAGAAATGATTAACCTTGAGTGCGCCACAAACAGCTCCCTTTCACCTCATCATTTACCGCGACGCCGCGGTAACGTAGCAGTCGACTCGCGTTAATTGTTCCGCATTAATGCAGAAATAAAGAGCTGCCTCTGAGCAGAGGAGTGGACTGTGCAGTGCTGCTTACATGCACGGAAGAGATCCAGCTCTCGTCTGGAGCAGAGTCTGTAAAGACTCGCCGAAGCAGTCCACCAGAAGGCCGCTTTAAACACGGTCACATATGCATCCGCAGACGGACAAGAGCCCGAAAGCCCCTCGGTCAAATGCATTAATGAGCCTGCTGGGAGACCAGAGGAAATGTGAGCATACCTTCTCCTTAGCAATTGCCACTCTTTGCCCGGGCTCAGTTGTTTATGTTCCCTCTCTCTTTCCTGTCATGCTATATTTCTTCTACAGCGTTTATCAAACAGCCTGAGGGTAGTCAGAGAAAAACACACACTTCACTCACACACACACGCACGAATACATTTGGGTAACGATAGTTATTGAGAAAAATCTGTCGCCAACAAGCCGTCCTGGCTGCAAAGCAGACGGGACAAAGAGCAGTTTGTGCTCCAGTGTCGCCTCTCCGAGCCACAACCTGCCATGAACCCTCTCCGGAAATGTGATTACACACCAAAGGAACGGACACTACCACTATTGTGACTGGTCGGCCCGGTCGGTCCTCATGCTCGGCTCCGATGGGCCCGGGCGAGCTCATGACATTCACCTGGACTTCTGCATCTCTCAGCTCATTGGTCACAAACACCTTCTCCTCCTGTCACGTGATAAGTGCGAAGGTAACAGTTGCTCACCTGTCGTCAGCTTCAGCTAAGACCGAGCCTCACAAAAATCCCATTATTCCAGGTTACATTGAGACCCTGTTGGTCTGAAATGCTGCCCATTCACAGATGTTCTACATCCACCACCTGCATCTACAAGCAGCAATCACTCACAGCCAACAAGCTGAAATCAATGAATGTCTGGAGTATTTGTTTCCCTATAAATTACTTGCATGAATCAATGACTCTGTTTCACTACTTTTCTGTTGGTCTAGCTCAATGGGAAGCCCGTCTGTGCACAAACAGACCTACAGTGAAAAAGGAGAGAGGCCTGATTTTGAGCCGAGCGGATGAGCGCGGGGATCTGCAGCACTTCCTGCTGCTGTCGGTCAGCCGTTTTTCGCGGCCCTGCCGTGCGATCCGTTTCATTACCGGCCCGCTGAATCATCCCTGTGCTCCCGCGGAAACACGCAAGCCTCATTAGATCATTTCACTTGTCATGCTCTTACGCCAATTGGATCTGGGTGACAGCCAGCTGGAGTTAATCCCCGTGGTGACACAGCGTTCCCACATCCCCCAGGTCGTCTATCTGCTGGTCCGCCGTGGTTTCGCACCTGCCACGCCAGCAGAGCGCCGGGGAGGCAGATCACAGATCAGGGCCGCTCGCTCCGATCCCACTCTGGCCACAGCAGCAGCCGAAGCGCGGTCATCGTCGGATGGAGGAGCTGCACATAGCGTCCGCCGCACGCTCCCAACCAAACCTACATCTGGGTGGGTCGTTGCATTTGTGGCATGCAACAATTAAAGCCGATGCATGCTGCTAGCCTGCAGCGGCTCCATCCACGCGCCGCGTCCCACCGTTGACACACTTTGACCTCGCTGACCAGAGGAAAGAGGAGGGATCTTGTTGTGTCCTCTCCCGGTGCCCTTCCATTATCCGACAGCGCGGCTTGTTTTGTTGGGGTTTTTTTCCCTCACCCCCATTCATTGTTCATTCCAACTGCAGCTCATTTGAACACTCTGTATGCAGCCGCGGCATTAATATCCAGCCAATTCTTTATTTATATTCTCTTTTCATTTACATCGTCAATGAAGTGACACGGAGCGTGAGGTAGAATACGGTTGACCTGTTTCAGATGGAGATCTCAGATGCTTCGAGTCTCTCGCTCTCAACCCCAGAATAATTACTGAGACACTCTTTGGTGTTATTGCCGTCGCAGATTTTCTGCAATTATCTCCACTGTAATTCGGATCCGAGGCAGACGACTCTGGACACATCAGAAGAGGTTAACTCCATTCAGTGAATCCTGCAGTTCTGCCGACATTGCGATAAGACTCGACATTAGCTACTGGAATTAGTGGATTCACATCTCAAAATGTCACGTAAAATAACTTACAATGGGATGCACGTGCTGCAGTGTTCACATGCACACCTACAAATTGTAGCTCCGTTAGTTTGAAACATCCCAAAACAACCTCAAAATGAGCAGACACATGCATGAGAGTTAAAACAACTAACGCGAAGTGCAATCTGTCTTGTAGTCAAACGCTGGACAACAAGGTGGTGTATTGAGGACCGAACAACTCTCAACCTTCAGTTCACGTCAGAAGAAGCAGCAGTAGGTTCTGGCATTCAAACCAATACGAGGTTTACAGGCTCGGGAGGTCCTGACGGAGAGCAGCAGTCTGCTGACGCACTGATGAGAAAGTACTCAATTAAGTATCTTTGCATTCAGATGGATGCACCTGCTAATACTGACCAGTAACCCGACACACACAAGGTACCAGTGGAGTTGTCTAACCCTTCACTTTGTTGGAACGATCCGACAGAGGAGAAGGTAGCGTGATGCCCCTTACACAACCCAGAGAGTACAGTGGTCACAGCTGGGTTTTGAACGCACCACCTCCTGTAACCCCCGGGTAAGTTGAGACCACCGGGGCCGAGCCGCAAGCCCAAGATCTGCGCCCTCCAGAACCACACAGGTTTCATTCAGTCCCATCATGCAACACCCTCTAAACTGGAACGTGCCGTCAAGAAAATCAGCCAACTCTGCCAGCAAAGGGGATTTTCCTCGAAGGTTTCATGTCCGTCAGCAGCTTACACAGTTTGATTCAGTTTCCTCTTCGAGGCCGTTCTTACATCATCGTGGCACAATCTCATATTATAAATAAAACAATCCACTCAGTCCTGCTTCACAGCCTCTCCGCAAATAGATCAACTTACATACTTTAATACCAGTGTGTGTGTGCGTATCAGTATGACTTACATAACTAAACCTCCCCTGTAGCAGGACTGACACAAATACAAACACACACTGGTGTACATGATCCAGAGGCTCATTCAGATGAAGATCTTTACAGAACAAGAAAATACAACAATAATACAGATCACACCCACACAGCAGCTTTGGCAGGGACTTCTTAGGAGGACCATTGAAGCGTTCCCTAACATTAGCTCTGGAGACATCTCACCCTTCCCTTTAAATATTCACAAGTTTACACTTCCCTTGCACAGGGGATTGAACATAAGGCTTCAAGGGGGGATTTCTCACTAAGAGATTTTTCATGGTTTTTTTTTAAGGGACTTGTCAAAGCCAACATGCACGCCTGCTCCACTCACAAAACAAGCATGTGGACAACAGTCTTGACGTGTTTTCCTAAAGTTTCCACATTTTCTTGTCTGTTGCCAGGTGGTCTCGCAGTGTCCAGGTCGCACACCGACTTTGAAGGCAACACGAAAATATCCACGTTGCGTTCGCTGTCATTAAAACCCTGTTTTACACCGGCTGGGTTTTTTTTTCGCGCTGTCCATCCGCGCGACACATTTACAGCCCGTCTGTCCCCGTCAAGAATCAACAGGCGAGGACGAGGAAAGGGACACATTTATGGGAGTCCGACCGTTCGCTTTCCATGTAAACAAATACACCAAGGCATAAGACGCGGAGGGCAGCGATGGAGGGCAGCGATATGCAAAGTAACCTTTTGTATCCGCGAGGGGAGGAAAAATAAACGGCCGGATAGCAAACAAACACGCCGAGCTAGCTTCGCTCGTCACGAGAATAACCACAACAAAAGAGCCCGACATATACACGCACGCACACAGACACACACATCACGCAACATCGGTTTCGCGGGGACAAGTTGGCCGGTGAAGAATAGCCGTGGCGTGAACGTCGGCTCAGTGGGGGGAAGGGGGGATGGATGCTGGAGCCAGGCTTCGGCGGCCTGTCGCTGCCTCAGCCCTCTCCGGCTGCAGGCGAAACAAAACCCGGGCTTCGCTTCGCCCCGCTCGGCGCAGATCGTTCCGCGTCGCAACCCCCCTCCTCCCGGCCGCCGCCACCGACACGCTCGCCGCTCACTTACCGGACGGGTTGACCGCAGCGGGAGTTGCCATGTTCCTCTGAGCGAGAGGGGGGGAGAGAGAAAAAAAACACACACAACAAAACGGCGGCGATGGAGATGACGCACAATACGGCTGGAGAGCCCCCGTGAGAGACTGTCTAAACTCCGCGGATTTGGCACGCGAGGCTCGGTCCTGCCTCCAACCTCACATCCGCTAGCGCGGAGGAGGACACAAAAAAAGGACGTGGATGCGATCTTTCACAACACACAAAAAATGCCCGTTTTGTGCGTCGACGTGCCAAAAACCGGATGGATTTACAATATGTATCTTAAATGGGGGAAAAAAATCTGAAAGAGCAGACTTAATAAAAATGCAAGATGTCTGAATGGTAACACCGCGAGATTTTAGAGCCGCTTGAATAAATTATTGTCACACAGTGGCTCTGGTTGTGCAGGGGAAGGTGGTGGGTGTCCCTCGGTGGGACCGTGTACTGGCTGCCCGAGCGTGTCAGTGGTCACATTATGCTGGTTAACGTACAAGGTGCATGCGGATGGTCTGAGCAGGCTGTGGACCTGCGTTTACCTTCCTGTTGCTCTGGAGGGACATGGGCTCCAATTACAGGCTCCAATTATAAGCACGTTAAAAATAACGATTAAAGAAAAAAACAGGCTCTCAAGGAGGAGAAACTACCATCAGGTTCACAAGTTGAATCAGTTGTTTTCGCACTAATTTACTAGTTGTTGCTGCTTGTTGTGTCTGGTAGAGGTGAGTATTGATACAGAGCTGGCCCTTCTTTGTCCGCTCTTTATGAAAAGAATGAATAAATAATGTGTATATTCATAATAAACGATGAGTCAGTACAAACTGCATCGGGTCGTTATGTTTTGTGCATTCAAGCACGTTGGAACTGGGACACTTTGCATCCCTGTCAAACTTATTCTCTCTCTCCCCCCTCCTCCCCAGAGGATCTGCTTTTATCAGATGACCAACTCCAGTGACCCACTTCACAATAAACTCTCTCCATGAATTACAAGAGTGAATGTGTTCACATTGTCATTGCCACATTACAGGAAATAACTTTGTACAAAAACAGTCCCAATGTTGAGTGAAAAGTACAAACAAATGTGTGAAAAATCATTTAAATTGACAGATTTGAATGAGTAAGTTTGAAGACAATTCATTAACATTTTTAAGAGTTAAAAACTATTTGCCACACAATTCTATGATGTTTGTTACTTTAAACATGTATGCAAGTCTTTTTTAAAAAATCAGTCAAAATAAAATAATTTAGGCAGAGTTAAACTGTCTCAATAATGAAATATTGTACAAATTTAAAGTAAAATGTGCAGTAACAAAAGTTGTTATTTTGTGACCCAACTCCAGTTCACTGTGACCCAACAGTGGGTCTTAACCCAGTTTTTGTGGAAACAATGCTGCAATGCAGGGGGTGTCAAAGGAGTGTCCCCCTGTGGCCTAATCCAGCCAGCTGGAGGCTCTGATCCAGCTTACAAGATGATCTCCAAAAGTGGAATAGTCACAATTTTTTTTTCACTCGAGGTCTAACCATTCTTGTCCTTGCAGGCGTCATAGCACAGTTTTAGGACCCAGAAGAAAAGATTTATGGTGATGAAAGATTTCTGCACTCTTCATGCACACCCGTTTGTTTTTTGCCAATAAATTATGCAGTAGCTGTCCAACTGTTGCTCCGAAATGTAGTTGTAAACCTCACATCTGTTTCACTGAAGCACTGAGAGTGGATGTCATAATTCACGCCTATGAAGGCCTGAACCAACATCATTAAAAGAAACTTAATCAGGCTTGAAGCTTGTACGCGTCGTTTCACCTTTCACCAAACCTGCTGCCACTTTGAGCGCTGTCAGACCCGGTTCAGGGAGCGCTCCCAAAAACCTCCCACTTTACAGGAACCAAGGGACCAGTTTCATTGCAATCTGATGCCTTTTCTTCCCCTACTGGGAAGAAGTATTTTTGCCCACCCGGGGTTCCTTGTGAAAGCATCACTTAAAGGTCAGTGGGAACTCTCACCCTGCAGGCTGCTGATTGGCCGCAGAGCGACAACGGTGAAGCTGTTGCCGACAGCTCGCCATCCACGGGATCAGGCTTCAACACACCTGATAGCAATCAGCAGCTCGTTATCAGGCCCTCCCTAATGCCTGGTGACACCTTGATTGGACACAGGTGTGTCGGACACAAGGTGGGACACCCTTGGCCATGAGCCATGTGGCGCAAGTCACTCGAGACTCGACGTGACGACAGTTACACACTCAATAAGCAAGAGAAGAGACAATTTATTAGTGTCACTCAGGGGAAATCTGCAGCTTGGCAGCACCAAAGCACAGCAAAGGGTCTGATTAAAACAAAAAGAAAGAAAAATTCACAGGTATGAAACAAGTATCTCAGATGTAGTCCATTTTAATCATTCAAACTTAGAATTAAACAGGTTTTTTTGCCACTGACAACAATTATTCTATCTGATTTGATTCGAATCTCTGAAGAGACTGAAAAAATACAAATTCTGACGTCCAGTTTCTTCTGCAAGTGATGTTATGAAGTTTTGTTCCCCATCCTGCTTTTCTTCCTCTTCACCATCAAACACAATCAAAGCTCGAATCTTCCACCAATGTTTTTCATTCATCTGTATGTTTCTTCCAATAAATTGATTAAATTAGGTTGAAAAAAAGTGTTTTGAGGCAACTCCCCTATTTTTTTTCCAGTTTTAGCTTCCTGTGCCAGTCCGTCAGTTTTGGTCAAACAAGTCAATCAGGTAACATTCACGGCATCTGCACTGAATTCAGAACAAACCATTTTCTCCAGCAATTCCAGACTCTTTCTCTCGCACGCTTGAACTTTTCTAAACAAAAAGGAGACAAAGCCTGTGAGCTGTTTTTTATTAGCCCACAGTTGTCTGACAGAAGGTAAAAGGTTTTCATGGCATTGAAAGGAACACGTCACCCCGAGGAGCAGCGTGTTTTCAACAGCTTTTCTACACCAGTGTGGCTTGAAGACTGGGAGAGAAAACGGTTTGGATACACACATTGAACTTGTCGGCATCATCGGTTCTTGATGCATTGCCAATTTTGGTGTAACGTGTTCCACAAGTACACCGAAAATGCAAGTTGAAAAGACCTTTTGAGTGAAATTTTAGCCCTGAGCCCAAATTAATAATTTCACACATGAACTTTCCCACCGTCTTATCTCCTTTCAAAGAAATTAAACTTTATAATTAAAAGAGAAGCTTCAGAACCCCCTCTGTGATCCTTAGTTTGTCAAAACATTGCAGTCAAGCCAAACATCGGTGGACACGTCCACTCTCCTTGAAATGCAAATGCAGGAGCCGTCAAAATAAAAGCACTTGGTTGCTTCCAGACCCACTTTACACTCAAGAATGAGTTTTATTTTGTTTTTCTTTGCACTTTACAAATGCAATTTCAACAACCCCAAAAGATGTGAACGCCTCAGCATCGTAATATTCTCTGATATTACCTGGTGAGGGAAGTGACAAAGTAATCGGTACTCTTCCCACTGCAAGTATTAGAATTCCCTCACATTATTAACTCAGAGTAGATCATGAGTGTTGCCTGGAGTTAACAACACACATTAGAAACTGATGAAATATGTGTGTATGATAAATATGTTCAAGCTAACAAGACATTCACACATTTTCCTGGGATATCCCACAGTCTCACATGGCAGCTGAACAAATCTGCTGCCACACACACTTGCTGCATCTCTCTGATGGACACACATGCAGCGCGCACACACAGACACACACACACACACACACACACGCAGAGTGAGAGTGGAGCCGGGTGTGTGCAGCACTCTGTTCTGCCCCGTCTGTGGGGCTCAGTATGCAGAGAGAAGATGCAGCAGCCACCAGTGACCAGTTCCCCCAGCTTTCCATCCGTCTGCCCCCATCATCTCACCCACCCTCCCTCGGTCCTGCCTCTCCATTAACCTGCCATCCTCCGCCGACTCCTCACCCCCGCCCCCCACCCTCTCTCCTCGCCGCTCCTCAGTGCAGAGCGGGAGCCGGCACACCTTCAGCTGCCGTGCAGGATGTGAAGGGGGGAGCAGGTAAGAAGCCCTCACATTGCTGCCTCTGCCTTGGTGTTTCTATGCATTTTCCACTCCGCACAAGCAACAATTCTCCAGCTGCTTTGGGCGCGCTGTGATCGAGGCTCTGCTGGATGGACGCAGCCCGTGGTGCTCTGTGCTGTCTGGGTGAGGTTTTTACATTGAAAAGTGCATGGCATGTTAGACAGGTGTGCTCTCATGTTGAGTTTTTGATCCAGTGGCTGTGAAACGAATGCTGTCACTTCTTATTGTCATGTTTTAGCCTTGTTGGATGAGTTTTACTGTATCGGAACAATACGGATCAGATAAGCTGAGACACAGAGGTGTGTGTGTGTGTGTGTGTGTGTGTGTGTGTGTGTGTGTGTGTGTGACAGTGGTATCTTGACTGCCCCGCCCCCAGCAAAAAGTCAGATTTGCTGACATTATCGTGACGAGCTTCATTCATGATAGCTACACGTTCTGTGTGCAAAATGATCTGCAGCAGAGTTTCCTTTGAAAGCACCACATCTGATATCAAGCGTTCTTTAGTGCTGTTTTGTTGAACCTCTCCTTGATTGTGCCTCACACCAGCAGGTGGCCAGAACACAGAGTTCAAGCAGCCAGCCAAGCTAGCATTGGTCTAGCATCACATTCATTTAAATGGGGATGAAGAGATGACAAATTGATGAAAAAGTTATGAAAAATGCAAAAATTCTATTTAAATGTCTGTGTCGAGTTTGCATCTCTAGTTCGGTAGTTGCTTGGGTTTTCCTTTGACTCAAGTTAGTTTGCTAACTAGGGAGGGTAACCGACGAAGCTATCTGTCATGAATGCTGTCAAACGTTGGACTGCATTTGTCCAGTGATAAACAGGCGACCTGCCCGAGATGCACCCCACCGTCACCCAACGTCAGCTGGGATCAGCTCACCCTTGCTGTGACCCTCCACTCCAAAAGTGAAAGGAATGAATAATACACGATTAATTCAAAAAGACAAGGGGTCGGCAAAAATCAATGCAGCCACAAAGCAACAGATGTTCCAGCAGTGGTTTCATGCTCCTACAGAGCAAACACAAACTATTTCCAAGAGTCTGACAGTTGTCCATCTGCCAGCAGGATAGATGACACATTTAGCTGTGGTTGCACAATGGAAACCTTTGTGCTGGCTCTTCCTCTGCTCTCTTTACAGTCGTTTCCTCCGTTCTGGTGGATGCAGGTGGCGATGAGGTCTGTGGGTGTTGAAGTCAATAGGCTTTGCACTACTGCTCCCCCTGGTCTCTGCATTATTCACGGCGCCGTTCTATCACGTCAGCACTGAATGCAGGTAGAGTTCAGGTCTGGAAGTGTGGAGTTAGTGATATATATCTCAGCGCACATCACTTTCACTGGGATGCTCAGTGATGTGGCTCAGAAACTGCAGATAGCACATAGATCCAATGGGGTCACAGGTACATGCATCAAAGTGCAGGCTCAGCATTTGCAGGAAACTGTGAATGTGCACCACAAGCTGTATTCTTCCATTGTTTTTGAGGGTTTTTTTCTAACTTGTCCTGTTGTGCTTAATGCAGCTATTTTTTTTTACTATTACAACGAAAGCATCAAATCTCCATGGTTCTTCCATGATTATCTTGTATTCTCGTAATAACCCATCAGGTCTTTGACAGGATGCTTGAGGATGCACAAAGCAGGCTAAAAACAAAGTGTTGAGATTGTAACAATTGTTTTGTTTTACTTTCCTATGGGGGGGAGCAACAACGCTTCAGAAACCACAATCTCCAAGTACCTACTTGGCTGCTTGGTTGTGGCAGTGTTTCAGTGGCTGTATCCGCTTGGGGCTTTGGTGCTGCAGAAACAATGCAGAGGATCACAACAAGACCAAAGTCCTCAGAAAACTACTGATCTGTAAATACAGATGCAAAAAAAACACAAAATGCTGAGGAGCAGTAAAGTGAACACATTCATGTCTATTAGCTTTGTCATAATGAGGCCGTTTACAAGTGCAGCTTTGTTTCAAATTAGGCACACAAGTAAAGTGCTGCATACTTTTCCTTTGTCAATTGGAAGGCAGCAATAAACCATAATAAATAATGCAGGACGTTTAATAAAAGTCGCACAATGGGCTCTTCAAAAGTTCCCTTGTCGACACGTTAGAGTTACAACAGGGGTCCAGAACATCCCCGAAATGATCCCAGCTGCAACAGTTTTGTGATGAACAGATTGTGACTGTTTGTAGATGGAGCTAAACAAACGAAGAGGTGCTGAGTGCTGTACAACAAGTGCGTTCATTAAAGTTCAACAGAAAATGTGAACAGCAGCACACACACACACACACACACACACACACACACACACACACACACACACACACACACACACACACACACA
>JAUESF010000001.1:2840394-2850784 GCA_032274765.1 Malacoctenus tetranemus | reverse complement strand
CCCCACTATGATGGTACATTCGCCCAGGGCGTCAAACTAGCCAGGAACGCCTCTGGGTGGTAGTGTTGACATCTGAGAGTAAAACACATGTCATACAGGTTGGTATGAAATAAACAAAACCACAAACTGGAAATGGTGCATTACTCGCACACTTATTACAAACTGTTATTAATATTTTTGGATAACCATAGAAACCTAGAAATATGTTGTCCTTCTACACCATGTAGGATTCCTCATTAGATCTCTGTTTTGTATTTTTTCTTTTTCTGCGATTTAAGTCCATTTTACTATCAGAAAGTTTGCCAAAGAAGCGGAATGGGAGAAGCTCTGAACCCCTCAGCATCCAGGAGACTCCAGCTTCAACCTTCAGAGGATCTATTGGACTAATTTCCCTCCTCTGTGTCTGTGTGTGAATCTGCAGTCTTTCCCTCCTGGACTCTGGGTTACGCTCTAACACCGATGACCGACGCCCAGAAGTGTCCTTGAATACCTCCGTCTGACATGCTGACAGCTGCTGCTGCTAAACGTGCTGCTCACGCTAAATTAGCCTAAAACACAGGAGGGACTCTCACTTCTGAGTCCCTCCGTTAACTGGCTGTGCTGAACACCTCATACTGAGGAGATAGCCTGCTTTCATTCACATTTTGCCAGGATGTGCAGATCTCTGAGGAACTGCATTGACATCATACAATCTCGATATGATTATGCAATATGATTGACGATCTTTGTCTGGGATTAAAAGAAACACCAGTATTTGTGTGGATTATAATTATTTGGCATAGTTAAAGTAGGACAAGTCGTTTCAATTTAATGTGGCCCCTGTTTGCCTCAGAAACTGTCACTTGAATATGGACCTGAAATTGCTGCAGTAACACAGACCCCTTTGAAAAACAGCCTTCTGACTGACCCGATGTGCTACTTGTGTTTTTATGACTCCCATAAAGCAGCCTGGATTGCTAACACCACCGTGCATCAGCACACAAAGTTGTTACCTTAAAGTTTGACCTGCAGATGTTTGCAGCCTCAGCCATGCCGTGTCCTGGAGGGGGCAAACAGCAAGCGTTACTTAGAAGGACTCAGAAGACTCTGAGCACAAGCAGCGTGGTCGCTTCAATGTGGAAACAACACTCGTATTGTCAGAGAATCAAAGTCGTGTTCCTGAGTCCAATCTGGTCACTGTGTCTTTGGGATTACACGCTGGATGATGACGTGACCTCAACTCAACCAGAGTCAATAGGCTTCAGCCTCTAACGAGCACCAAAGTGCAGGTGAAGCATTAGAAGGATCAGTCTGTAGACTGGAAACACACAGTCTCCATCGGTCTCTCTCAGAGCTTTAGTGTGAGTTTTAAAGGGACATGACAGCAGATTTGACAACAGTCTCTGGTCGAACGGCACCTTTCAGTGAGACGGACAGGTTGATGTTGAAAGTGTAGGGGTCACTGTGCTGCAGGTAGGGCAGGGGCTCGGGGTCCTGTTGGAGCAGGAGACAGAAAAGAAAGACAGGACGGAACCTGTGATCACAGAGCAGTGGTGGGCTAGCGTGGTCCCCTCCCCCCTCCAAGGGGGGGTGCAGCCCTGCATGGTTTCACAGCGTCCCCGTGGTGACAGCTCGTTATCAGGCTTTCGGCAAAGCTTCCTGATTGCACGTGCGTTAGCTTCAGGTGTGTTGAAGCGGGAGCACATTGAAAACATGTGGCCACCTCTGTCACAGAGCCACCGATGTTCATTACTGCTCACTGGAAAGAAAACAGCCAAAACAGCTTCTCTATTAAGAAACTCTCAACACACAAAGACTGAACAACGTAAGGACTTGTTACTGCTACTAAAGTGTTCCTGAATAAAGGCCTGTTGTCAGATTAACCTTAAAAAGTGTCAAGCTCTTGTTTTAATTGGCTTCACCCACTTTGTTATATGAGCTTTTGCAACTTTAACCGGGTTTATGTTGAAAATTCAGTAAAGCTGTTACGGTCTAACACACTCACGAGGCTTGTTTGATGTATTTTTCTCCACCATCCTATTTACCAACGAGGTGTTTACTCCTAAATCTGTTGAAACTCTCCATCAAAATGTCTCCATTCAGCGTCACTGCTGACTGGGTGCGTGACTTCAGCTAATCTCACCACACAACCATGTGTGATTTGACTGCACCTATTGTTTTCTTCCAAAGGCGGAACTGTGGAGCCTTTCTGGGCTAATGGCGCAGCGGGTCTTTCTTATGTGGTCAACTTTCATTCTTGCTCTCGTGAAACTTTGTTAAAGGAGGTGTGGCATCTGTGTGTCCAGTTTCATCAGTTAACTGAGGACTACAAAGAAAAATCTAATTTTCCTTCCAAAACAATCAAAGCCACAGTTGGTCAGAGCGAGTGGTGGCCAACTGTTGGGATGCTGAGAGATATTTTGTTTCACGAGTTTCATAAAAACACACCAGAACACACACATTTGATGAAGCCTCGAGGGGAAAGTGTCCAGACACTTTATGAGGCCTCATCAATCTGCTGACAGCTGCGCAGTATCATCTTAAACCGTCATTCTGTGGGCTCATTTCATTCATTCATTGAAGCTTTTATTTCCCAGCATGGAGAGATAGAAGATATTCTTAACTGACTATGAGTCTTAAAGTTGTTAATTCATGACCAGCTGTATTTTTAATCATGTTCAGTGTTGTTATCGAAGAGAAATGCACACTGAATCAAACATTTATGGCAAAAACGACAAACATGCGATTCATCCAGAGTTTTAACTCTCCCAGCTCATCTGTAAAAGTCGGGTCCAAAGTGGAGCCCAGAGCAGTAATGAGATGTGCTTCTTTATCGCGCCTCTAACTCATTACTGCCTTCAAATTAAAAGTTCTTTAATGAGCGACATCGTGCACCAACCTGCACGGTGTTCTGCTCTGCGAACGGTAACAGTGCCTCCATGGGGACGACCCACGGTGAGATGGTGGTTCCAAAGTTCTTCCCCAGGAAAGGTCCCAGCGGCACATACTCCCACGCCTGGATGTCCCTGGCTGGAGACAAACACAGGCAGACACACAAGTATTGGTGGAAGGTTGTGCTTTTAGCTTGTAGAAGCCTGCAGGTACCAGAAGTATGCAAGACAAGAATGGCAGGAAAGTGATGAGAAGAGAAACACAATGTGTATTCAGTGTATATCAGTATATATATGCAGTTTGTACATTTGGATAATAAAGTAAAGTGGCTTAGTGACGTTCCATCAAGTTCTGAGACAGATTTTATGAAGTTGTTGATGAGCAGAGTGTTCAGAGCCCTATAATACAGTGGGCCCCAGTTGACAATCGCTTGTGAAACACGTGGCTACAGACAGGGAGCGTTTGAGGAGGAGCTGACTGAGTTTGGCTCAAAGTATTTGTTTAAGGGCGAATGTTGGTCTGCAGTCAGAGCCTCCTGATCTGAGATGGAACCTCGGCGGGTTGATTCCTCAGAAGAAAGACGCCGACGTCAGTTCGAGTCCCTTCAGCTCAATGAGCCTCGAAGGCTCCGTCTGTGTGATGGCGGCAGAGCGGCGCCGACAGGCAGCCCCCACTGCTTCGTTCCCTCTGACTGCTGGAAGAAGCAGCGGCATGAAGGAAGGCTGTGGGGGAGTCGCCATGTCCACCAGAGAGGCCATCCAGAGAGGCCATCCAGAGAGGCCATCCAGGCTCTGTCTTCACTTTAAACTCTAAGATGACCATGAAATTCATAGTCTAAATAATATTAAAGCAATGATCTTATTCACACAACCACACATTCTTGGTGCCCCGGGACACTTTGTGTGGGTAAACGAATAAACACATGATTTTTTATTCCCTCCTTCCTTTGACTGCCTGCTGTTTTACATGGCGATGCGATTATAATGCCATGGGCAAATCCTGGACAGTAACTGAATGGCACCAACAAAACAAAGTGTATTTAGGACTCGATTGTTTGAGACTTTGACCTTTTGAGTAGAAGCCACTTCAGGCAGCTTTATTCCCTCGTCTGATCTCTTGATTTTATCCTGTGTTTATGATTACGTGCATCAACTGAGTGCTGCGCAGTACCCGTGATTAGTCCTGCTGGGTGACAGCAGGGAATTCACAGTCTGTAACGAGCCTGCCGGCTAATGAGGCAGATTTTTTTGGAGGAGTGTTTTTTGTATGTTCTCTCAGCATCTGAATTGGTTCTTTCAGTTTCCTCCCACAAAGTCGAAGACATGCGAGTCGGGGCGTGGTTGGTGAGGGTGAATCAGACAAAGCAGTAATATCAGTAATCCTCCGTGTCCCTCTGTGTTTGTGCTGCACCTGGCCTTTTGGCCGGTCACAGCAGAGACCCAAACTGACCCCAGCTCAAATAACTTTGTGATGTACAGCAACAGCCCCCTTAGCCCAACTCCCTGTGTTCACAGAGGTGGTCTCCACTGTGAGGCTAATGAAGCAACAGTGAGATAATCTACCACTGCGAGAGCTTTACAGTCGGTATCCCTGCACTCAG
This sequence comes from Malacoctenus tetranemus, assembly GCA_032274765.1. Classification (NCBI taxonomy): domain Eukaryota; kingdom Metazoa; phylum Chordata; class Actinopteri; order Blenniiformes; family Labrisomidae; genus Malacoctenus; species Malacoctenus tetranemus. Next base: position 2,846,313 of record JAUESF010000001.1, on the reverse strand, counting down.
ACAAGGCTCATTGACTAAGTCTTCCCCTCACTCACTACGAGCCTATGAAACAGCTTTTCAATTAAACGGCTGTGTGTCACACAAATAGAAAGAAGAAGAAGAAGAAGGAGAAGTGTGTGGATGTGGGAGGAGGAGGGGGGGGGGCTGAAGATGGCATTTAAGTTAGCATGAAATTGTCGGGTGGCAATGTTTGGCGGCGGATATTCCCAGGAAGCCTTTGGTGAACGGATCTCCTGAGGGCATCAGCAGTCAAGTACAAAATGAAAGCGATGTCAGTTTCCTTTTTGGGGGCTGCTCGCTCAGCAGAAATGTCACAGGCTGGGAAAAAAAAACATCCCCGGCGTCGAGCTGCGGTGACAAGAAAGCGGGGCGTCGCTGCAGAGGTCCGTCTGTATCCGAGTGACGGGACGTCCGCGTGCCGCAGACATCCAAGTTGGCGGCCGCGACGCACAGTTAGAGAGAGGTTAACCAACGCCGACTCGCTGTGGATGTGCTGCAGCTGGTGTCGGGGTTAAAAGTTTATTCGTCTTGTTTCCTCAGTTGTTAAAGTGAAAAAGTACAATTCGAGCAGAAATGGTGATGTGTGTTTTCAGTTTGTTTCTTTGGTAACTCCCAAAGCAAAACACCTCATAAAGAGGCTGGTTCACACAAAACCAGTGAAGATGCTGTGGTCCATATGCCAGGACTGTAGGTTGCACTGTAACATTGCAATGCAAGTGCAACAAAAACTCAAAAGAAGACCTGGAGTTTGCCATAAAGAACAAATGCAATGAGAAGAATTTAAATCTGCAGGAGGAGGAACGGTTCATTCAGGTCTGGGATGAAGCTCCTTCACTCACTGACTGGGATCAGTTTTACATTAGACACCCACCGAAGAGCAGCAGGAGCAGGAACCTCAGCTATGAACCTCCTGAGCCAGTTCTCCTGGGGAAGCTGGGCGTTCTAATGAAACGGTGGGCACATTAAACCAGAGGTCTGAACTACTGGCTGGCGGTGTGTTCACCTGCTGCGCTGAACACTGCTATCAGCTGCCACTTAGCTCAGAAATCAAAGGCACAGAGGCCTGAAATTTCCACTTCGATTACACTCTGCAGCCATTTCATTAAGTATGCCCATGCAGTCCATTATGAGTCAGTGCAATAGCCCTGCTATTAATTCTGCTGCTGCTGAGGGACGGGGGACGGGAGGGGGGGGACGGAGGGGTGTCAGTTTTCCTCAATGTTTAAATGAAGGTGGTCGTTTAGAGTGACAGACCACCTGGTGTTGTCATACTCAGTGGTCAGCGCTTTACCCAACATTTAGTCATACATGTGAAGGCAGCATCAAGTCGGAAAGAAATGTGGTGATGGAGCTGTTGTGGCAAAGATAAGTGAATGATGGAGATGTGGCTCATAAAGTGGGCGGAGTGCATGGGATCATTCTGTCAGAGAGGATGAAGAGAGTCAAGCCCCCGTCTGCTTCATGTATCCTGAAAACATATGATCACACATGTGTGCACATTTCATGAATGTCTCAGAAGACCTGACAATGCCTGCAGTACCTGCACTGTCCACACAGTGTCAGTCCCCCTGAGTCAATCATTAATGAGAGTGCTGCCATTGTCTCCTTCTCACACTTCACCCGGTCACTGCCCATCAAGTGGGAACATCTGCCGGGTGGTGCTCAAGGGGGCTTACATGGCCTCTGCCAGAGGACCAATCACAGAGAAAAATACCCAAATTCATAGTTTGTGCTGCGATGCTGCATCGTGTCGCCTGTGGAGAGCCTCCTAAATCACACCCAGGCAGCCCGAGGCAGTCCATGAGTGCCCCAGGCACTCCTGTACAGTGGATTACAGAGCGCCGACATATGGAGCAGCAGAGGCGGGGCTGGAATGACACGTTACCGTGACGACAGGAGGACGGAGGTGCGCCAGTCAGAGAGAGTTTCCCCGACTAACAGTAAAACGTGAGGAAGGAAATTCCAGATGGCGCATCGTCCTGCAACCCTACAAACATCGTGTGCATCTCAGCTGTTGACAGTAGTTTTTGGTGTGTGTGTGTGTTGGGGGGGTGAAGCACAGCCTCAAAAATTTTACTTATCATCTGACACCCCCCCCAAGTTGTCTGCAGTTTCTTACAGTGGACACAATGACACCATATTGTGACAACCTTTTACTTTTTGACTGAGTTTGGGGCCATTATTTTGGCAGGCTTCTGTGCGACTGAGCAGCAGTGAGGAGGGGGTGAGGGGGCGCAAGCTGCGCAGCCCCCCCCCCCTCTGACAGTCCCATTTCAATCAATAATAGATCTTGTGGCCCTCTGTTTTGACGAGGACTGACACTGCCATTTAATGCGGGACCCTCCTCCTCCTGACTGGATGTGATGTGACTTGGGGAGCATCCATAATGCACGGGCGAATTAGGGAACAAGCGCGGTTCTAAGTGAAATGCCACCATTAATTAGTGTTGTTGATTCGGCACCATACCGTCAACATCAGCTCCGATGTCCCAAGAGTCAAACAAACTTCACTTTAATGCAGGAACATGAAAACCGAAAATGCACATTAGGGTCTGAATCAAAGTGACTCGATATAATTGTGTCATTTCCATGGATCTGTTTAATTCACGATATAAAAGTAGGACTAAAAAGGCCCTTTTTTTTCAAATTTTTAAAACAAAGACAGTTTGAATGTCTGACTGAATTTACTATTTGGGCTTTATCAGCCTTATTCCTGGATAGAATTGACTTTAGACAGGTTGTGGGGGGGTGGGGGGTGCCTGCTGTGTTGTGTAGAGGCCCTTACCGCTCCAGTCATTCATAAGCACCATGCCAAAGATGTGCTCGTGGGCTTTGTGGATGGGAATGGGTTCCCCGAGCCGGTTCCCCCCTCCAACGAAGAAGGCCTGGTGACAGAGGAGAGGTTGTGTCACTGGAGGGGAACTGGCAGTAAAAACCAGGACCAACATTTCCACAGACCACCAACAAGCAAGAGACCAGGATCACTCGTCTTTCCTTTAGGGTAGGAGGGATGTTGAAGCGAGCAGACTTCAAAATATCAGGTTTCTATTGGTTTGGTCACGAGAGTGAGTAAACATTGTAATCACCATTTCCAGCTCAATGTCCAGCTGCTTGGACGGGCCAAAGACTGGAGGTTTCGCTGGAAGGAAAACACAGCACAAACAAAGTTATCACGAAGAAGAGGAGGCTGAACTCACGGACATGCAAACTGCTGGGTCACATCAAGGTGAGCCTTCAGATTGAGAGGCTCAAACGACCATCGGTTACTTTTTGGCCCCCCGAGAAGAACAGATGGCCACAAAACAATGTCAATACGTTAAAACCCAACGATGTACAGTCAGACTTTGATGTGGGACAGTGAATCAAACACCAGTGACTGCATTAATGTTGGACAATGTGGCAGATTAATCCCGGGAGGGTGGGAGGGGATGAAAAGAGTCAATCACACTAAGCTGAAAGGCCACCAAAGTTACTCTACAGATAGAAAGAAATCCATCAAAGAAACAAATCCACTCTCAAACCTCAGTGTGACAGTTTTCAAATTGCACACGTTAAGAATAAAAACAAACAGACCAGTCTGAACTCTCAACCACACTGTGTGACATTGATTCAAACCAGTTAATGACATTAACTTACTTTACGCATCTTCCAAATTCAAAGATTTTGTTCAAAAAAAAGACAATAGTTTAGAAGCTTTCATTGAGTCCTTGTAACTTACTCACTTGTAGCCTCAACTGTTGTCATGAATCTTTTTCACATTATTTATTTCTGCATTAGTTTTTCCGAGAAAACTAAGTCTACAAACTTCATTTTTACTGACATGACTGAACTCTGAGAATGTTCACCTATTAGCCTGCACTTCTCCTGGTTATGTCTCGTTTTTTTTCTGCTAACGACTCCCCTGTCATCACCAACTGTGCCCTGCATGTGTTGATGCCTCTTGATGTGAACAAACAGGGTCCTGTCGCTAATGGAAACCCTCCCGGTGGGGTCATAGTTGAGGTCGCTGCAAGTTGCCCTCCCTTTGTGGTCAGAGTTAAAAATCCAGACAGATTTCAGTGTGATGTGGAACAAACACAGATGAGCACCGTGATCTTACTTTGGTCAGGCCTCATCTGGCCCGAGGGCCGGCGGATGGGAGTCCCGGAAACAACCACCGATGATGCTCTGCCATGGTAACCCACCGGGAGCCTCAGCCTGCGGGACACAGCAGTCATCCCAACAGTGTCAACACATTGAACGTGTACTTCAGTGTGTGCATGAGATGATGTGTAACAGTCATCATAGTACACATATTGTTTGATGTTCAGTGACTGGTTGAGTTGGACAAGAGCTCCTGTAACCTGCATGCTAATTGGCTGTGTCCTGTCTGTTTACACATCCTGGGGTTGAATTTTTCTTTTCAATTTTGTGGCGCCACCTATAGGCCCGTCATACACGCCATGGCATTTCCAACAATTAAGTGGTAATGGAAAATTCTCTTGATATGGTGCCGACTCCAGGAGGAACTGTTTTCTTTTAAGATGAGCTGAATATTTTGTTTGTTCCAGACTGAACTAAGCCGTTTGTAAGAAGCAGCAGAAGTTAAACCTTTTAAATCCCTCCAAAGATGCAGGTTTTCCCTGAGCTTAGTACAGTTTGAACATTTGGTTATTTTATAATAACAAACATCATTTAAAAGGTGCATTTGAATGCATTTACACAATGAAAATATTATGGCACTGATTAAAGATTGTTTTTTCATCATCACCTCAAGGCTTTCATTACTGAGCAGCTACTTGTTCAACAAATGGTCAGTAAAGCTTGTATGCAATTGGATTACATTGCGTTTTCTTTACTTCTGGCATGGATCAGAACAGATCTTTATGAACAATTGACACAGAAGGAAATAGCTCATGGGCACTCCGTAGAGCGCCAACCTCCTCCAGGCCACCCATTTGTTATGCACCTCTCCAGCTAACTCAAGGAGCAAACGCTAATATGATGCAGCCACATGACAGAGCTCCTGGATGTGTGCGAAGCAACGCGGAGCAATAAAAGGCAAATGCCAGAGTTAACCCTTTCCTGGCACAACAGCAGAAATGACAGCTTTCATCAGTTTGGGCCACCAGCTGTCAGGATCACCACCTAAATCTAATCACCTCATTTTTGTACTACCCCTCACCTATGCTGCAATTTTCATCCAGATCCATCCGTGAGTTTGAGTTATTCTGTTCACAGACAAACCATTAAAACAGAGGCGATCATATGACCTCTTTGGCAGAAGTAATAACCAATCAAAGCGTCGAAATGCGATTTCCTGCCACCATAAAGGGGTCTCGTATCTATGATCCACAGTTTGAACAACATGAGCTGACGTCAAAGGCCTCTCTTGATCCCAGAAATGTGATGAGGGGGAGCCGCTGACAGGCAGGAAGAGCAGGCTGCCAATCACAGAGGCAAACAGAGTGCCGAGTGTCAGCTTCAGAGGGAGACGGAGACGCCTCAGCCACCTTTAGCATTCCTCCCACGAGGGTTGGAGAATAAATGAAGGCTGTCTGTCCTGTGTGACTGAGGCGGTGAGCGGAGACACTCCCTGAGCCCCTGCTGCAGGGTTTAATTGTGCACCGATGCTCAAATCAATCGGAGGAACCTTGTAGCGTCCTTCAACGGAGGAGACAAAGCCTTCAAACAATCCCTCCCATGCTATCTTTCACTATCTGTCCCCCCAGTGATGCGCGGCCTCCCATCTCCCCTTTCCATCAACGGGATGTCAGTGTTTGCTGCTCTATGGATCCATCATGTACCAGTTTGGCATCAGAGCGTTCTCCTTCCCCCGAAACATGATGCCCACATTGGTGGCGTGATCTCTGGAGGAGTAGAAGTCGGTGTAATCGCCTGTGAAAAAGCAGAAGGGGGGGGGGGGGGGGGGGTCAACAGG
>JAUESF010000001.1:2791337-2802296 GCA_032274765.1 Malacoctenus tetranemus | reverse complement strand
CCCCCCCCCCCCCCCCCAGAGCTACTTCTGGCTGCATGATAATGGACAAAGCAGCTCCGAGCTGAGCTTCACTTTGCACAAAGACACATGTTAGCGTCCCCCCACAGCGACCTCACACTGGGCCCGTCACGGATGCAAGCCGCCGCCAGCCCACATGCGGTCCTCTTCCCACACAGATGTGACAACAGCACAGTGCACTCTGATTGCACAGAAATACATTGAATAGGCATGACCTCCTACCACTTAACCATGTGCCGGTGACACATCGCGTGTTCTCATTAAGTGTCTGGATCACAGAGGAGTGACGGAGCTGTTGGAGGCAGACGGCGCTGAGCTGCATACAGAGTGGATACAAAGCATGTTCAAGAGGAACCAACAAAACAAACACGTGGGGGGGGGGACACGCCTAAGAACCAACAAACTGTGAAATGAGGCTAAGTGCAGAAAGATCTTGACCAACGACACACGCTTCCATAACACATCACAGCAGCGAGAGCAAACTGGAAAAAAGAGTGCAGCACACAAAGTTTACAAGCTCCAAAACAACAACGACAGTAATCCGATGAGTGTCAGAGTTGGGCCACGAAATGACGTCGAGCTCGCGAGCATCACTTCGTCCATCTGTTGGTTATCACGAGTGATGACAACAGTGTTTGTCATCGCTTCAGAAGATTTGTGTGCCGGCGATTTGTAAGCCATCAACTGTTGTCATGCGAACACTCCCAACAACAGTGTGACTCTCGAGTTTCCAGCAGCACGATCACACTGGCTGTTGGCACGCTGCTCGTTTGGAGTCAGATCAGTTTCGTTCTACCGCTGCCACTCTGCACCGTGACTTTAAAAGCAGCTCCTCTGAAGGAAACCTGCTGCTGAACAGTACTGCTCACCGATGGAGCTCAACGACACACATTCATTGTAATTACATCCTCGTGCAGGGCAGAAGTGAGCACACCTCCAGGATGTTGCTATAATAGGACACAACCACCGCACACATTCCTGCATTTCTCTCTTTTATCCCATGTCTCCTTCAACACCTCACCAACCATCATCGTTGGCTCTTCCCTTTCAGAGTTTAGATGTGTGCTGCTCCGATAACCACCAACCTCTGGTTGTGTCAGACTCAGAGGACAGTCCTACACAACACTGAATGCAGACATAAACACAATGGACCAGCCACCAAACAAACTCCAAATGCCCCCTTGCAAGGACACCCAGGGACCAGGTAACACCCCTCCCCAGGGCATGCTGATCCCCACCCAAGTGTGAGACAAGTTTATGCAACTCAGACCCATCCTGACTCCCTACCATAAAGCCCCTCCAACAGCAGCAGGAGGGAGGAGTGACTCCTGGTAGGAGGGGGGCCGGGGCCCCTCCAGCGAGGGGGCAGGTGAAAGGATGAGGAAGAAGCTAGTCAGCACTGACGACCAAAAATCAGGACAGTAGAAACGCTGATGATCTCCATGAGTCCGTCGATGTTATGGACGAGGAAAGGTGGGGGTGTTGAGACCTCCGCCTGGTGTTAATGTCCTGTGAGCAACAGAACGGCTGCAGCCAGCGAGCACATCCGGCTGGGAGTCATTAGAACAATCCAGCACATAATGAGGCTCCTGAACCGAGAAGACGGGGTCTTAAAAATACAGCCAATTGCTTCGCTGTTTGAACTCTGTTGCGAGTTGAGAGGGGCACAGTTCAGTGGAGACAAATAGGACCTTCAGAGCTTCCCAAGTTTGGCTGCTATTTTTAACACGCTGCAGTTTGACTTTTCAGCCAACTGCTCTGCCCCCCCCCCTCCCCCCTCCCCATTTCCCACTCCCCTTCTTTCTCCTTCCTGCTGGGATGGAGTCTCTCACCCTCTCTCTCTCTCTCTCTCTCTCTCTCTCGCTCTCCTCTGATGAGCCACAGTGACATATGTTTGGGGGGGTATTTCTCACCTGGCTATGGTCAACTTTCAGGTAAACGCTTTCTTTTACAACTCTCTCTTGAAAAGGAATTACCGACACAAAAACGCATCGACGACATGAAACACAAGCAGCTCACAATCATCCTTCTTAACGTGATTAGTCAAGCTATGACTGAGCAGAGCTAAATATAAAGAAATGCGACTATAATTGTGGTTTATGCAGCTGCACTTGGTACAGTATGTTCACACTAATGCAGGAGGTTTGCTCAGTAAACCATGATGAAGGCTGAAAGCTGGTTGATCGTCGCTCTGCTCTCGCTTCATGCAATTGAATTTGTCGTCGTTATGTCAAGGCCGGCCTTGGTCTCGCCAGTTCTCCCGGGTGTCGGAGCGTCGTTTTTGTCGTTTTTGACATAAAAGAGAGTGGATGTGACAGCGGCGGTCCGCACAGATTTATTTCTTAGGAGACGGGGAAGAGAATCACGGCCGCGGCGCCGCTTGCTGAACACAGAAAGCGTTCCGTTATGAAAGATGGAACTCGGCGGTGGGAATCGATGGGGAAGTGGTCAGAATAACTGTGGCTCCACAAGCTGTCCGACGACAGAAAAGAACAGATGCTTAAAGAAATGATTTGTAAAGATCACACGAAGGAGAGAGTTGCTGGGGGCTTCACTCCTGAGTAATCGGGGCCCACAAGTGACTCGCAAGCAAAACATTGTATTTTCACTAATAACTATTGGCAGTATTTTATAAAGCATGTTGTAAAACCACACCAAAATATTGAGACACACACGACTTCCTATCTGCATTTCACTTTGGTTTGATTCAGCTGGATTCCTTCAATCATCGACTAATCAAGCAAAAAAAAGCTGCACATTCAGCATCAGGCTTCACTTCCCCGCAGCCGTTTCCAACGCGAGAGTGCAACGCAAAACGTTACTGCTCCACTTTTGTTTTTGTTTAGTTTGCTGTTGCTCTTTCAGGAGAAAATGTACACAGTTTCCTTTCAACGCAGAGTTTGGGAGGCAGTCAAATAGACCTGCTTCCTGTGAGCGGCTGCAGTGATTACTGCCCCAGTGCCCCAAAGTTGGAAAAAGCCAGGATGGCTCGAATCTCTTCAGAAAGGAGATGCTGCAGGTCAATAAACCCAAACATCTGATCAAACCTCGCAGGAATCGGCCACAAACTGGGGAAACGTGCAGCGTGAAGCGAACTGGGACCTGAAACCAACAGAGCTGCTGTGGATGAAACTCAGCGACGCTCACAGCAGACGTCTTTACTGACTATCAGAGCTGACGCGGTGCTTTCAGGAAGCCATTCCAGCAGTCACCTCAATGCAACGATACATTACTTTCAATTTCACCACTCTTCCCCAACAAACTTCAAACTTCTTCCATCGATATTTTGACTCATCCGAAATGTTTTTATCCTGACCGACTCCTGCAGACACATTCAACACTTCACCACCCTCCTCCCTCTTTGGCGTCCCCACATGGAGATAATGGACATATTTACGACAAGTCTCTGGTGACGCAGAGCAAGAGGAGCTGGTTCTTTGTGTGCTGCTGGTTTCAGCTGGAGGCTGTTTGCTGCTTCATTGTTTGCATGAAACTTTTTTTGGTGCCTTTTCTCATTGTGTGGCTGCTCTCACTGCTCTTTTGTCCCCAATCTTGTATTGTGTTGCGGCGTCGTTTCCTCCTGCTGCTGCTGGCGCGACTCCTGGGCCTCTAGAAAACTCATCGCGCCGTCATTTGCGCCGCTGTCTTGGCTTCGCTTTTTCCTACGCGAGGTTTTTTGGCACCGGCCAATCGTCTGGGCGGCACCTCTGAGGAAAGACACCGCTCTCGGTAAACACACCGAGGTAATTTCATTGCAAAACACACATATTTTTAAAGATGAACCATTCCTGGAAATGTTGGCAAAAGAGGGTGAAAGTGACTCTGCTTGCAGAGTCCATCCCTCATAGCGACGTTATCCGAGTAGAAGAAAAAAAGCCCAACGCTCCTGTTGTAACCTCATACAGGGAGATATTCAGGGCTCAGACAACAGGGATGAGTCACATCACAACTTTTGTACAGCAATGAGTGTCGGAAACATTGTTCATACAACTGAAATTCCAGCAGACCCTCGTGGAAGGACCATGGCTGCAGGGGAGGATTTAAACCAGGACTGTCAGACTCATATTAACATAAAAATATCCCCCACTATATTTTATATTGTAAATCCATGTTCTAGCAACTTCATTTTAAGGGGATCCACAGGGGGTTTGTTAGCTTGCCACGAGCGCGGCACTGCCTCCTCCCATGGAAGCGCCCCAACAACGGAGCTCCTCTCTGATTGGCCACGTCTGCCCAAACACAGGTTTCCTGTTTGCTTCTGTCTCCAACCTCGAATGACCAGAACGATCCTCCTCTGGGAGTCTGAGTGTCGTTCAGCTCGAGCAGCCACCTGCGAGTCAATCAAGGTGAGGTCTGAATGCCGGTCACTCAGGAAAAACCTTCAAACGCGCTACTTAGTCAAAACACTGCGCACAATATTGATGAAAAAACACCTTGAGGCTTGAGTGTGCTAAACAACTGATGCAAAGAAACAACATAAGAAGGCTTTTCCTTGAAACAAGCTACAGTCAACGAGAAATTGGAAATGCATTTTTGAAATTCAGTCAAATCATCAAATATTCTGTTACTGCTGTTAAAATGGAATATTAGTATAAAGCCACATCTCCCACTGCTCTCTACTCAGAGTCCCTCACCTCTCCCTCCATCAGCTACCCATCCCTGACCCCCCCCCGCCCCACCCTCATACAATTATGTCATCTGTCCTCTCCAACAGGTTATAAATAATAACTCAGATGTGTGCCGTGTCTGGAATTTCTTTCTGATGACACAAGGGAGACGAGGTGCCATCATTACTTGGCCTGCAGCTGACCTGCAAACTGAACTGGTCAGCAAACACCGACCAGCTCGCCAGCAAAGCATAGCGCAGTCCGAGGAGGGGGAGGGGGGGGGGCTGCTTCTGCTGCAGGCTCGTGGGGGGCGGGCAAGAACACACAGAACCCCTTCACCCTACTTTACAACTCGGGGCTTGACCCCAACCGAGGTGTCACTGTGGCCCCGACAGCTGCATTAAGCTTTTCATGCTATAAAGAGTGGCGTTATGATCCCCACTGGGGGTGGTCAGCCTCCAATAGTGGAACAGGCTCTCAGGTTTGATACCTCACAGACAGACAGAGACAGACCACTGCTTTTGTTTACATCATCATTGTTGCTTTTGTAATGTCCTCATAGTCCTGAGTGGGTTGATAGATGGACAGTTTCATGGGTGGACGGATGCATGATCGACACGAGACGAGAGACGCACGGATAGATGGATGCATGATGGATGGCGGGATGCCTGAAGAGATGGATGCATTCATGAATGGACAGACGAGTGAATGAATGGATGGGGATAAAACCACAGGCTTATCCAGTCGGCACATAAAGCACAACGCTAGTTTTGATTCTGTTTCCCTTTAGGATTCGTTTGGGGGAGCAGCTTGATACTCAACCTGTTTTCAGAAGAAACACGGAATTTTGTGCACAAACGCGATAAAACTCACTCAAGTAAGAGAGTTGGAGGGAATGGGAGCGAGCGAGAGAGCCGTCTGGTTTAGGTACGTGCACTGAGAGCTCTTCAGGCCTCCTACGCTGTCCATGGTGCTGAACAACTGTTGTGAGGTTGCTCGTGTGAAAGTAAGACCGCGGAGCAAATATCTGAGACGACACATCAAGTCTGTGACATGGAATGTGCGGTGGAGGGATGGTGCTTGGCACTGCAACATGTGACACAGACAGGTCTCAGAAACAGCTGTCAGTCAGGGCGAGCAGATACAGATCTGTGAGAGCCTTTTCACACCCGCTCAATACAGTAATTCAATGCTCTTCTGAAGCCATTAAGAAAAAAAACCTCTGGGGCGACTGAGGAAGCGGCCGCGGCGTTTGGGTGAATCTCGGCCACAATCAGAGACTTGTCAGGGAGGAGAATTGATTTCTGGGTATCTCGTGACTCCTCGGGCCGTCCAGTGACTGTCAATAATGGGCCTCTGTGCCTGTGTCGGAGCCTCGGAGGATCCCTGAGGAGCCACGAGCAGCAGAGGGTCACACGTGTAAGAGGAGAAGCCCTTTATCTGGTTCCGAGGGCCACTAAACCTTCCTACAGTATGCGTGGGGGCGGGGGGGCGGGGGGGGAGTAGAAGTGAGACACAGCTAAATAAAAGTCAGACGAATCTCCAAGTCACTCGGTTGAAGATTGCTGGTTTTTAATAAAGCAATGAAACAACATTAGTGATCACTTCAAGCAGCAGAGGTTGTTGGAAAAGCATCCACAGGCCACTGAGAGCCAGGCATATGTTGCCATTTGTTTGATCAGATTATGGTGGGGGGGGGAGTTGGTATGATAAAAGTTACATCGCATAGATACGGTGACATCTTTCCTAACTCAGTTCCCCTACAAACAACCAACATCGCGAATCTAATGAATTTAATACGTTGAAATCCACAGAAATCCCTCAGCAGCTTCCATGCGCTGTGTTCTAGAGAGAAACTGTGGTTCTTTCTCATGTTCAGAGGTCCAGATAAGGCGTTTGCTGCGTGGCCTGTTAGAGCTCAGGCAGCAGGTTTCCTGCTGCTGACTTCAGATTCCTAAATCTCCTTTTCCAATAAAAAAGAGAGACTGTGGATTTGAACCCTCAGCATTTCCACCCACAGCTCTGAGAGACTTTTTCCAGCCGACTATCAACACAAGGAGGGATTAAAATGAATGAATCGGTCAAGATCAACTCGTGGATTTATAATTTGTGAGGGGAGACAGTAACTCATATTTGTTATCAACGTTATCAGTTTGGGATTTTAGGGGGAAAAATGGAGTGCGGATGACAAAAGTTTGATTTAGGCCTTGAAAATTCATTTTTTCGACACAAAACTTCCATTTTAATGCAATTCGATATAATTTTGAAACACAAGATCGAATGGAAATGATTTGTTGCGCTGAACATGTGCTGAACATGCTGGAGTCCATTGAAGTGACTTTTGCAGAGTCTCGCTCAGATAAGACTCTCCATACAGACTGATTCCAGCAATTTACTGGAAAGCAGTGAGACAAACTGAGGTGACTTTCAGTGCATCACTGATGAGCCTCATCAAGGCTCCTTTGAACGCTTATAGAAAGAGACCCACTGGGAGAAGGAGGCACCGCAACACCCACAGCCGCTCAGCAGCAAGGTCTCTTATAGTAGTGAGCGTTGATTCCCTGTGATGATGTCATTGTCAAAAGTTAGTGTAAAATGAAAGCGAAAGCTTTCAGGGAGATGACCTTCGTCCACACCGTTGTGCAGCAGAGCTGCGACGCTGAGCCGAAGTCTTCCAGCGTGTGGTTGGAACGAGCCGGCTGTCGCACAGATCCACGGTTGTCCGCCACCTCAACATGTTTCCCGAACACACACAGCGACTCAGCCGGAGCTGAAAAGCGGCTCCACTTCGAGCTGCTGGACACCTGCACGGTCACACCGAGGCCACCCGGCGGCTCCTCCCGTCACGCCCAATCGCTTCACTTCCTTTGTTACAGGAAGCGACTTGCTCAGTGAAATCACACAGTGTCTCAGCTGGATTTCAAGCAAATGCTGTCGCTGGTCCACAGAAGACGGGACTACGTCTTGCTTCCGTATCACCATTCTGCAAAACGCCCTGTGTGGAAGCAGCTGATGACACCAGGAACTCCAAACAAAAAGGACAAATACAATATGTGGCCTGAACTGGCTGATAAATGATGGTCCCAGAAGTGTCCCAACATGATTTTTTTGGCCCAAATTTAAAAAACACCATAGTGTTTTGTGGACGCACCTTTCAACTGACTGTGTTGTATCTTCTGTTTTTACAGCACAGTGGAGCTGCAGTCCTGAAGGCAGCATCTCAACCAAACAAGGCTAATTGAAAGAGCAATCTGTCTTCTAGCGAACAAATATGAACAAAAACTTAATTTAAAAAAAGGCTGAAAAAAGATGATTAAAATAAAAATGCTCGACCCTCAACAGGAGGTTGGGGTTATTGTTCGCATGTGGCCTGAATGTTGTTTCCTTTTCCACAGAGCGGGAAACAAAGAGGACAGAAAACATCTGAGATGTTATTAATTTCAAAAGAATAAATACTTCACAGGCGACATGTGATCAGCAAGGAGCCTGAATCTCTGTGCCAACATTTGCACTGACAACAACAAGTTTCACAATCAAAGACTTTCAATGCTTCCTGGACATGCAGCTCCAAAGAAGCTCAGTGTGTTACAGGGGGAAAAAAAGCAGCAAGCAGGACGAGTAAAGAGCAGGAAAAATGAGAAGCACCGGTTTGGAAGTGAAGCATGTGCACAGTTTAAAACAGCGCTGGCATCCAGTGGCACAAAGGAAAGACGGACGACTGGAGAGTGACCAGCGGCCCGTCCCGGCTTCCGTTTATCTCCTGACCTTTGGAAAGGGCAGAAATGTCCCACTGCCGTCGCAGGGAACAACTCCTACGAAAGAGTGTCAGGAGCTCGCAGCAGACAGGAAGCGTGTTTGGTCGTCATCGCTGCATTTGGCCGAGCAAACTCCCTTCAGAACATTTGCAGCAACATCTGTGCACCGACTCCATATTTTACTTTCTATTTATACTTCGTTTAAATTCCATTATTTTTCCATCACCTCAGTACAATTTATGAAATATTGCAATCATGCAGAACTGTGTTTTAGAAGAGATTTCAGACTGATCGATGTCGACCACTGGAGCCCGAGTTTCTACACAGACATGTAGGAGGAAAAAGCAGCGGTGTGTACCTGCAGGTCCAGGGCCGTGAGCTGCTTTCCCTTCTCGCCCGCGTTGCGCTTGTACTCCTCGATGGTCCAGGAGGGCGGGGGGCCGCGCTTGCCGTCCGACAGGGTGGTGAGTCGCAAGTCGGTGTACAGGGGGCTGCCTTTCACGTGGGCCTTGATGGTGGGAGTGAAGGGATGCGGCGTGAAGACCTGCTCGATCAGGTAGGACTCCTTGGGTGGTTTCGGGGGCCGCTGTGCCTGCGAGAGCTCGTACTGGCGCTCCCGCTCTGCCTGGTGGTGGGGAAGGGGGGGGTGGGGTGGGGTGGGGGGGCAGAAAGAGTTGGCAGACAGGTTATCAGTGAGTTTGCTTTATTCCGCCACATCGGTCAACACCAGCAGCGCTCTCGCAGACTTTCCTACCTCCAGTCTGAGGCAGGATACCAACTTAATCTGGGGGACAAGCAGCACCGGACGCATTACAGAGAGCCCGGGGTTTATTTTTAAAATTTTAATATCGCAGGTTCGCTGATGTGGGCGCCCGGGGAGGGGAGGGGCGGCTGCTGCTGCTGCTGCTGCTGCTGCTGTTGCTGCGCAGATTCGTGAGAGGCCGTTCCAATTTCTGAACCAAACAAATGAAGTGTGGAACAACAGAGCACAACTTTAAGCAACAAACAAATGAGTCCTGGAGAAGGAAGTGTTTTTAGAGCGCTTTGTTATCAGGTGATGAGTCACTGAAAGCTGGTACTTGTCTGCTCCTGCGGAACGGTGATTTCCAACCTGAACTCCTTTTATTTTTAGAAGTGCTGGAGATTGCATTAGTGTGTGTGTGTGTGGGGGGGGGGTTTGTCAGGTGTTTTTTTTAATTTCAAAGAAAACCAGGGACAAAGAGACCCTTTCTGAAATAGAAAGCAGAATAAGAAAGCCTGCGTTTTATCCTGCTGTTGTACCACGGTGAGAATTTCTCCCTCCACCAGCCAACCAAAAAGGTTTCGTCGCTGTCGCTGTGAAAGATCCAGCCTGTATAAAGAGTTTACCACCCAGTGTTTCAGTTCTTCATCCCGTCAAATGAAATCTGATATCACGGCTTGTTTCATTCACTTATCGCTGCGACACACACTTTAAGGAAGCGTGGCGAGTGTCCCAAACCCGACGGACCTTCGTTCATTAACGAATCAAGCTGGGACGTCTATTCCAGGCCGTCATCTGCTCCAGACAGGCGCTCGGCGCAGAGGAGACTGCATGCATTTGCATCTCTATTGACCACAGATTTAGTGCACGCCTGTGAGTGCACGGTGAGTCACCGGGAGTCTGCGAGCGCGGGGCGAGAAGTAACCACAGAGACATCCACGCCAGTTATGTGACGCCCGTTTGTCACCGAACCAGAAAAACACCTAAACAACACGACTCTGGACACGAGATGAAAAGCAGCGGAAAATGCTCTTTCCTTGTTTATCGGGGGACTTTAGATCAGGTGCGGATGATGATGGATGGAGGCTTTAGCACAAGTGATCCAAATACAGGAGGCAGAGTGCTTATCGTCGCTTTGAGATACTGCAGGGGGAGATGAGGTGGGGGGGGGGTGCTGGGTTAGCTGGGGCTGCTCATCACTGATACTTCTTCCCTGATGTTGTGATCAAGCTGTTCCCTCTCGGTGTGGGAGGGGGGGCAAGAGGTCAGACCCAATTTCCACAGTTACTCGTTTCATCCCTGCATCTTGTGTAAAACACTCTGTCACATTGTTATTAAGGTGCTGTGATATCTTTGGTCTTGTTTTTTTGATGATTGTGCATCATCAAAGGCCATGCTGCAGTAACTCCTCTGTGTATGTGTGTGTGTGTGTGTGTGTGTGTGTGTGTGTGTGTGTGTGTGCTGACTGTTCATTACAAGAGCGCCACACCACTGTACTTTTCTATAGAATCCCTCTTCCAGTGAAAACAAACTTTACTGTACATTTGAGCCGCGTATGAGTCACGCTGCATATATAAATACACATATTGTGTCTATAATAAACCCTCAACAATCCCGTCCATTCAGAGCAATAAAGTGGAGCAGGAATCCAAAGAGAAACACAGGCTGAAGGCAGCCGTTTGATGCAACTCCCTGCTGCCCTCGATTTATCACGTCCTCATTCAAGCAGCCGACACTTGGACATTTCACGACTGTCAGTATTGATCATGTCGATTCCATTAACGGCCAGCTGGCATCGATATCAGCCGTTTGTCAGGGAGCCGGCGAGGTCAGTGAG
>JAUESF010000001.1:2494681-2509511 GCA_032274765.1 Malacoctenus tetranemus | reverse complement strand
CATCAACCACCAGTGTTGTTGAAACTACAACCAGTAGGCAGGAAAGTACAACCAGCGGCCAAGAAACCACAGTTGTGACATCAGCACCAGTTGTTAGCACCACAATGACTCAAGCTCCTCCCTCCACTCCTCAAGTAACTACTACAGCCCAGTCGGCTGAAACAACCACCCCAAAAGGAACCACTGGCCCTGTCACGACATCAACCACCAGTGTTGTTCAAACTACAACCAGTAGGCAGGAAAGTACAACCAGCGGCCAAGAAACCACAGCTGTGACATCAGCACCAGTTGTTGGCACCACAACGACTCAAGCTCCTCCCTCCACTCCTCAAGTAACTACTACAGTCCAATCGGCTGAAACAACCACCCCAGCGATCACATTCGTAACAGCAAGCACAACTCAACGTCCAGAAATTACATCGACCATTGTTTTGAGTACACCCCATGCTTCTTCTGCCACGACAACAGAAATTGTGGTCACTCAACCAATCATTTCAACAACTTTCTCTTCAAAACCATCTATTGTTAACACAACATTATCTGTTGCATCAACCACAAGAACAACTTCAATCAGTCCAATAACAAAGACAACCCCTGGGAGCACAACTTTTAATGCAATAATTACAACCCCTGGAAAAACCCCTGAGATTACTACATCACAATGCTTCTGTCATCACAATGGAACTTTATTTAAGCCTGGTAGGTTCATTTTTTTTGTTTTTACTTTGTTCCATCATTATCAAGACACAGAATGTTGGATTGCAAACATTTTTCTCCAGCTTTTCCAAATGTTCCCAATTTTTTTCTAAGAAATTTATTGTATTCCCTCTTTAGCTTCTGATTTGTGGACAGATCACTTAAAACCTAATGGTGCTAAACACTCCTTCACACTCCCCGTAACAAAGCAGAATTGTTCAGAGAAAATACATTTGGAAATTGATTCGATCCTAATCTCATATCGGCAACTTCAGAATTGGAAAATCCATAGTTCTTCCCTACATGTTTTGGTGCATGCTAAAAGGCCCTGAACCTTTGGAGTAAGCTTTCTCCTACAGAAAAAAAAAAAATTCAAATACCTCACATCATACCTTCTCACATAACCTAACCGATTGTAGTCAGCTTGGACTTGACAACAACAGGGAAATGGCTTTTATTGTGTTTCTTTAGGCAAATCAATAGAAGGTGTTCAAACTTTTGCTGTTGGCATCAAATGCTACTGCATTTGATCAGTTTTTTTTCACATCCTCCTCTTAGGTCTGTAGCAACTGAAGGCTTACTTTTAAAAACGCCGGATGCAATTGCACACTACTTTTGCACTGTTTTTTCCGCTTCCTGTGATGGAAAAATTGCATTCTCTCCATGGAAGAACATTCTTTGAATGCCTTGATTACTTCATTTGGATTATTCATTGTAAAAGTCAGAGAAGGGATACTATTGCATTTTTGTTAATGTGACAAAATTCACAAAGTGTCAGTAGCTCATTCTTCTCTTTTTGTCATGTTGCGAAAAGGTTAATCATGTTGGTGCTTTTTGTCGTCATAAATCAAATGGCGGCTGCACAAATGTCTTTAGAATTTGTATAAATGTGTTTTAATTTTGTGAACTATTCCCTTCCCAACTTTTCTTTACCACAGGAGACCTAGTGTACAACATACCCGATGGACTAGGGTCGTGCTTTTCTGGATATTGCAACGCATCTTGTCTAATAGAGATGAAAGAGACCGATTGTCCAACAACATCTCCACCCAGTACAACGGCACCTCCTACCACACCAGGGACTACAACCAGCCTGGATTGTAATGATGTTTCGCCACCAAGAAAGGTAATCAAATGAAGAACCATTTCTTGTTGAATTTGACAAGAAGAATAAAAGGTCATGAGCGAACTGGAGTCCAGATTGATGTTCAGTGACGGTATAAATGCATTCAGTGCGTTCAGTTCTCTCCACTCACAATTAACGTGTTGCTTCATCAATCTTGCTGAAAAACGACTTTCTTGATTTTTTTGATGTCCATTGAATTTCACCACCTCTGCATGCCTTCTCAGAATGGAGAAACCTGGCAGGTCAACTGCACCACAGCGACATGTACCGACGGCACTGTCACAGAGGCACCTGTTAGCTGTCCTGCCTCTAACCAAACTGTCTGTGTCAATCAACACAATCCAACAGAGATAGTGGACGCGACTGGATGTTGCCCTCACAAGGAGTGTAAATGTAAGTCAAGTCTACACTCTTTCAGTTTCTTGGGGGAAGAGACCAGATGGCTGTTCTCTCACCCCAGCATGTGAAGACCCTGCAGTAGCTGATGCTTCTTGCTTTTGTTGTCCTTGATTATTTGCCCACACGTTTTGGGTTGTTTTTTGTTGCTTTTTTTCTCTCCTGTAGGTTTGTGCAAGGTCACAGGTGGATCCAAGTACGAAACATTTGATGGGACAAATTACAAGTTCGACGAAAAGTGCTCCTACTACCTGGTCAAGGAGATCGTGTCAAAATACAACCTGACAATCATAGTCACCCATGACTGTGACCCCTCCAATGGCACATTCTGTCCAACGACGCTCAAGGTCATATACAAATCCAACGTCATAGTTTTAACGCAGAGGATGGTTTTGGGGACTGAAACTCTTGTGGTAAGCACCAATGAAAAGCATCTTCAGCTGTCTCACTGATACAACATGACCGTGTCTGAACTGTTTGGAGACTTCTGGCTCGAGAGTTCAGTGCGTATGATGTATGGGCATCAGACAAAGGAAATCAGATTTTGCTGGGTGAAACATGCTGATGCTTTTCTCACCTCAATCACATGCAAAGTCGATCATCTCTGGGCCCACTTTATGTCACTGCTGATGTGACAACTGACCAACAAACCTACACAAAAAGCTCAAGCAGAAACACAAAGTACACAGACGTTGTTTGATCCACACTAACGCACAGTTTGACCAAGTTGAAGGTGTCAGTTGAAGGTGTCATACAGTCATAGATAAATTTAAATCCTTATAAGTGCGACTCAGGACAAACTGGCAACAAGCAATGCAATTATTACAAAAACACATGTTCTCGTAGATCAGGTAAGGGGGAATAAATGAGACACAGGTGGACTCATGAGCAGTAGGAAGCTGTGAAACAAGGGTTGAACCAAAACAGGAAGTCTGCAGGAAAACACAATGCAACAAACAAGTTGAACAGTACCTGCTATGACTTCTTTCAGCTGCTTGTTGCATCTCACAGGCAACATCTGGAGATTGCACTCTTGATGAAAAATGATTCACAACCATCCATCCATCTCCACACTCTTCACCAATTCTCACACAAGGATCCTCTGTTATTAATCTGTCTTGTGTTGTCTTTGGGCGTCTGCATGTCTTGATTTATTCCTCTCACTCTTCTACAGGCATATCGAAGTGAAAAGCAATTGTTCCTGAGCTATGAGGATCGTGACCTCATCATAACTGGCACAGATGCTTTAATATCTTTAAAGATCCCAGCCATCAAGGTGGAGGTGGTCTACAGGGCCTCCTATTACCGCATTGATCTTCCTTACTCTCTGTTTGTGGGAAACACCGAGGGCCAATGTGGTGAGTCAGCAGACCCTTTCGACTTTTGATCCCCACCCTGAAACCGATCTGTGATGGAATTGAGGAAAACGTGAAAGTCGCTCTCTGGTTTTGGCGTGGTGGCTCTTGTGCGCTTTACATCATACTGCCTCCCCTTTCCAGGCACCTGTGACAACTACCAGGGGAATGATTGCCGCGCTCCAAATGGTCATGTGGTCAACTGCTCCGAATCAGGCGGTCAGTGGGAAGTCCCTGGCCTCCCATGCGTCACCCCCACAACGCCTCCAGCTGCCACAGGAACACCTGCGACTGCCCCCACCACACTCCCATCATACTCAACGACACAGGAAGCCTGCAGACCTTCACTCTGTGACATTCTACTCAGCAGGTGAGAGAAACACACACAAGACTTGACGAAAAACCTGAAAAGTGTTCCAGTTTCAAAGCAGCAGCAGCAGCAATTTGCACAGGCTGATTGAAGCTGAAAGGCCCCTCAAATGCACAGTCTTCCTTTGAACTCATTTTCCTGACGCGGTGTTCTGACGGCTTTCTCCCCGGCAGCGTGTTTGCTCCCTGCCACTCCATCGTAAGCCCGGACAATTACGTGACCAAATGCCGTGCAGAATACTGCAATAGCACGTGTGCCTCCCTGGAGGACTATGCCACTGAATGCTCCAAGGCTGGAGTTTGCATTGACTGGAGGAACGCCACCGACGGGCAGTGTGGTGAGTGATGTGTTGGTTGCATTCTCTGGTGACTGATGGGTGGATGGATGGTGTGGGAAAGGGTCAAACTTGCAGTTCGGCCTGTGTGCAGCCAGGAAGCTGTGGAGGGGATGTCTTTCATTGTCCATGATGGCTCCTGTTTTTTATTTTTTTTTAATCTTACAGAACACAAATGTACCGGCGATAAAGTGTACATGGCCTGTGGTCCATCTGTAGAGCCTACGTGCAGCGACAGGTAAATGTTGCAGTGTGGAACGCTCCATGTCTGGTTGGAGCATAGAAACGTAACTCTGTGCCTTCATGAATACCTACCATGAGTCATTTTTCCACCAGTTTGCACAACATACAGGGAGAAGTTATGTTGAGAGCTTCAGTGTGGTTTGCTTTGCCTGAAAATCTTGCTTATATTTGAACTATTATTTCCATCAGCTACAACAAGAAATTCCAGGCTGGGGCAAGCACTCAGAACACCACAGAGGGCTGCTTCTGTCCAGAGGGCACCGTGCAATTCAGCTCACTCTATGACATATGTGTCACCTTCTGCGGTGAGAATCAATGGACTTGATGTGTCCACTCACAAATAACATGAGCTTCTTCTTGTTTGTTATCATTTACCACCAACTTTTTTAATTTCAGATTGTGTTGGGCCCACTGGGGGACCCAAAGAGGTGAGAACCCCGACACACATCTGCTTGTGCACAAACAGAGAAAACACGAGCTGCGTGTCTGATCTTTGCCTTGCTTGTTCTCCTTTGTGACCAGCCTGGTGACAAGTGGATGAGCAACTGCCACAACTGCGAGTGTGTCGACGAATCCAATGGCGTCCAGTGCACGCCGGTGGTCTGCCCAGAGAGCCCCAGCCCCAATTGCACCGAGCCCGGCTATGAGCTCGCCAACAAAACGGAGAACTGCTGCACTACGCAGTCATGTGGTCAGTCTCTATTTTAATCTGCTTGTAAGACAAAGCAGCTACACCGGCCATGTACAAATCAATTGGAATGTACCTCCTGTCTTGACTGTTGGATGACTAAATGTATTTGTTTACATCTATGCAATCATGTTGGTCATGTAGTCAAGTGTGATCAGGGTCTGTCCGGTGACTCTGCCTCTGTCCAACCCGGAGGCAATCGGTGTTGATCATTTGGATCGCTACGAAAATGTTCAATGTCACTGCCAGACGGCTGCTTTCCACCGAAGCCTTTGACCTCTGGGACGAAACCAGGAAAAATCAATTCATGGGCCGCCAAAAAAAATAGGACAGGGGCCACATGTGTTCGAGGGTCACCAGTTTCCAGTGTGTGGTTTAAAGTGAATCCTGCAGTGTTTTCAGGTGGTTATGTTGTTACTGCACAGAGTCTCATGGACAAATAGCGAGAGGGGCACAACCTCCCCCAAAGGTCCCTTGTGTCACAAGAATCATCATGTGTAGGTCGCAGCAGTCGCACAGAAACTGTTTATATGTCACAAAGCAGCTGCCCTCAGTCCTGGAGTGCAGTGACTCTACAAACACACAAAAATCACTACTACAGACACATTTTGCACCTCTTGGAACAAGCACTATGACGATTTGGAGGTTCGGTGGGAACTAGCAGCAGGGTCACTTGCAAACCAATTTGTCCTATGATGAGATGAGGATAAGATAGGTACCAATGCTGCTGTGTGATTGTCATACCAGAGGCTTAACACTCCAATTCCCCACATTCATTTATTCAGAAACTCTCCATGTTTGTGTTCCCTCCAGAATGCAATCAAAAGTTGTGTCCTGCTCCGATCTCCTGCGACAAGGGCTTCGATCTAAACGTCACCACCGGCAGTTGCTGTCCCATCTACACCTGTGGTATGTTCTTATGCTGGTGTGGTGTGTGATGCAGGGCTGTGTGTGCTGAACTGAGTGCAAAACACAGTGTTTGAACCACTTTTCCCCCGTGTATTGTAAGAGCGCTTTTCTACCAGCTGCAATTTAGGTCGATCAGGCAGAGTTTTACCTCAGAGTACTCGTCCAGCCACGCCCACAGTGACCTGAGGAGGCCACATGTATGATTCACGTTTGATGACATGGACTCTCCTGTGTGGCGCCTGCAGTCCCGTCATTGCAGTTCTTGCCAAACTGCAGCCGCACCTGAACCTCCCATCACTTTGACCATATGAAGCACACAAGAAAGCATGAGAGCTTTTCCTTCCCAGTCTGTAACCTCATGAACGTGACCCCCTGGTCCCTCATGTTGTCTCTTGCAGTAGTCATGGAAACATGACGCTCCACATCATCAGTGTGGGACAGATGACATGTGGAAGACTGCAGATCCCTGAGCTAGCTCATGTACAATTTGGTTTTGCACCAAAACCAGTGTGAAAGCACTCAAATAGACCAACGTATCACTAAGTGGTCTTCAAGAATCCAACAGAGATTAACTTATGTCTTTGTCTCTCTCTCCCCAGTTCCTAGAGGTGTATGTGTTGTCAACATGACTGAGTACCAGGTGAGCACGCAGCAAGGGTGGGCTTTTTGTCTCCTCCCCCTCCCCTTTTCTTGTGAAGGAGGAGTAATTCTTTGCCAGTGATGACACAAATGTTCCTTCTCCACTGTTGAAGAATTCCAACTGGAATACAAAACCAAAACATTTAAAATGCAAGATGTGTGTGATATTATCTGGAGTATGACTTTGGAGCTCAACACTAATGGAAACACATGCACACACACTCTCTGCAATGTACAAAAAGCAGAAGCCTTCAAGTACCCAGTAGTTTTGCACGTCAAGACCAGAACGAAGGAGTTGGTTATTCTGGCTTTTTGATAATATAATATCATGTTTGTTTATGTAGCCTGGTGAGAAGATACCAACACCACAGATCCCCTCAGGAGGAGAAGTCGGACCAACGTCGCCTTCGCCTGGGACGACGGTGGCACCATCTGGGCAGAGCTCCCAGCTTAAGCCCTGCCATGAATGCAACTGTACCAATGAAGTGGATTCTGACACCCAGCTCAATGTTATCAGCTGCACTCCGATCAAGTGTGTTGAAGACTGCGCTGAAGTAAGTTGGCACGCCAGACCTCCCTGTGATCGAACAGGGAGCTCAAAGACAGACGGGATGCGTGAAACTGTACACAGTCCTCTCAGCAATGTGGTGGCTTCTCTTAAAAGAGACACCATGATGGCTTCTTGACTTTTCTCGTCTTTTTCTTCGCAGGGTTTTGAGTATGTGACTTCAGCTGATAAGTGCTGTGGGTCATGTGTTCAGACGAGCTGCATCTTAACCACAGCAGACAACAAGACCATCATCATTGAGGTCAGTAAAGCAGGTTATTGTTTGGACAATCTACATCACAGCTGTGCAGCCCTTTGTTTTCTATTCATGTCGCACAATGTTTAATGTGAGCCAAGTCAACCAGTTATTGTGTCCTATCACACACTAAACAAAAGCTTGGCTGATGCACTTACACCACAACAGACTGCAATAATGGGGTGAATTAGACAAACAGCAGTGAAAGTGACAGCTGGAGTTAGAATGGAACAAAAAGAACGTTTAAGACATTTTCCAACAACTAGTAATACAAAAAATGTTCAAAGGTGGAACACACAGTTTATGTCTTCATCTTAAACATTGTAGCTGTATAGGTTTTAACTGCTTATGTGTATTATTTTCAAAATGCTATGTTTTCCAAAGATTGTACATTTTCACCTGCACTGTTAGTGTTCTTTGTTTTTTGTGTGTGTATTGATTCATTCTTACCCCCCAAATCCACCCAAGCTGGTTCACCAGCAGACCAGACTTGGGCCAATAAGTAAGTGTAGATTTAAATGCAATTAAAGGCTGCAGCCTCTGTCCATAGCTGGACCATTAAAGTCATGACTGGATTTTCAGTCGTGATGCTGGAGCTGATTTAACCCCAGAGGTCAGACCACGACCTGCTTCCTCTGTCCTGGATCCCTGCACAGTTTGCCACTTTACAACACACAAGAAACAGGGTCAGAACTGGGACTAAGGAGGCAGATTATTGTTGTTTTTTACACACAAAGGTATTGTAAAAAAGCGTGATGGCGTGGCAATGATATTGCAAATGTCTTTGTTGACTGGCCGCCTGCTATGCTCTCTGTGTGGGCACAGGTCAACAAGGAGTACGTGCCCCCCGATAACAAGTGTGTGACGTACACCTGTGAGAAGACCGCTGGACAGCTTCTTGTTGAGAAGAAGACAGAGACTTGTCCTCCCTTCAACCCCTTGGACTGTGAACCGGTGAGATTTTCAAACTCCTCCTAAACTGCTGACCCCGTCAGCTCCTACCGCCTGTGTCCCAACCCCCTGCATGACGAGTGTCTGTCTACAGTTCTAAAGTTTCCTTTAGCAGACGCTTTTGTCCATAGCGACGTACAACACAAGCAAGAGATTACACAGTACAAAGTGCAAGAGTTCGTTGATTCAGCCGCAGGTGCTTCATCAAGTGCCCAAAGAAGAAATGCCTTATAATTCTCTTTTTTTTTTCTCCCCCAGGGCACTGAGACAACCGACGCTGCGGGATGCTGCGACACCTGTAAGCAAGCAACAGCACACTTGAAGGCCAGAAAGTCGACCAGAGGGGAAACTGTGTTGTGTGTGTAACAATGGCTATCTGTTTCAGGCAAGCCACGCAACGTGTGTGAGGTCCTCACAAAGCCACAAGTCATCGAAGTGTCCGACTGCAAGAGCAGCGGTGCAATCAACATGACGTCATGCGCAGGACACTGTGGGAGCAACTCCATGTGAGTACATTCGTCAGACCTTCCATTTTCTTTGCGATGCCCAAACAGCCTGTGGCTTAAGATGCTGTCTTTCACCATGGAAATAAAACACCTGCAGATGAGTCACTGTGTTCGACCAGGCCTCAAGTTCTTGTGCTCTGTGTACGTGCAGGTATTCGGCAGCGGCCAACGCGATGATCCATGAATGCAAGTGTTGCCAGGAGGAAATCACCAGCCAGAAGCAGGTGGAGCTGACCTGCGCCGACGGCACCAAGAAGCAGCACACGTACACGGCCGTGGAGACGTGCAAGTGCACCAAAGCAGAGTGCACAAACAAACCCTCCCGCAGGAGGCGCTGATCAGCTCCTGACAGCTTTGCGTTAGGCACGAGCTAATCGAGTGCATTCTTCATTCTGTCACTGTTGATTATTTATGACTACCTTTGTAATCTTTGGAGGTGCTGCATACTACTGCGCCTCCTTTTCTTACCTTGTGATGACATGGAAAATCCTGTTTATTAAAATCTCTCTGCAACACGAACAGTTTGCTGTTATTGTTTGTTGGCAACACAAAACACTCACCTCTTTGTTTTGTCAGCAAGTGACAAAATGACGTGTTGTACAAACATTTAAAAATATTACTGAACCAAGTGATCGCACTAACTAAAAACAACTTTAGGTCCATGTGAGAAAGGGCGAGGCATAATCAGCTAATCAGAGGCACTTATTTCAGACAATAGTGGAATAAAGAGATGAAGCTGACAGCGTACGACCCTGACCCAGATGTGTTGGAGCGGGAGCAATAAACAGGCCAGCTTGAAACGTACTTTTATTTAATACACACATTGTCAACGGTGAGCAGAGAGGGTGGAGAGCTGATTCTTGGTGTGCTGGGACGTCATCCAGGATCTAAGGACCAAATACGCAACATTCCTCAAGACTGGACTGAACTGGGAATCAATATATTCATCTAAAACATTTGCCTTAAATACAAAAAAACAAAAAGATTTTGTAGTTAATTTTGAAATAGGAATTGATGCGAATCGCATTTTTGATCGTTCTGATGTGAAGCCTGTGGCGGACTATCGTTGCCAGCGTCTCAGTTCACTCATCCCGTTTAACTCAATGGAACAAGTGCAAAACACCACGAGAGCTTCATCCACTGAACACAACAGACAATACAGCTTCAGTGCTGTGCGAGCTGAAACAATGGGAACATTTTCTGGTGGTTCAGCTGTTTAAAAAAAAAAAGGATGTTAATCAAAGAGAAGTCAGGCCTGTCTTAGACCACCCTGCTATACCCACTGCCAAGCAGCTTCCCCCCTTTCTTTGCAACTTGCTCTGTGTAGACTCCTTTGCCAGCACATACAGAATGTCTGGCTGACTGTTTAAACATGACTAAGGCAATCAGGAAAAAATACTGCAAATACTGTGGAGCGGGAGAGTCAGATGCACAGCAAGAGGATTCAATGGTGGCAAAGTGCAAAATGAAAGAACAATAACTTCAATTTATCGATCAAAGCGACGGCTGTTCCTATTTCTCCCCACAGAGGGTTGAATAGATTCAGTGTGAGTAAAGAATAAAGTCACACCGAGACCCAGAACTGAAAAGCAAGTATCAGCAACGTTCATAGCAGATAATATATCCATGACACAGGAACAGCTTGTTAGCTTAGTGTTAGTAAAGGAGCATCAGTGGCAGTTCGTGAAGGTTTGTGGAAACAAGCTAGAGGCTGCAGAAATCCTTCATCCTGCTCCCATCAGGCACAAACACCGTGTCAACCACTCAGGTTGCAGGCTCGTCTTTGTTTCTCTCTGTTTGAGTAGTTTATCACAGATTTCAGGAAAGGTGCATTCAATTTGAAAGTTTCAGGGAGACACTTATTTTCTGCACTAAATTTGAGCGAAAATTTTGGATGTGTCCGTTTTTCACGTTTTCAAATGCTTCGTGCTCCGGCCCAGGTCAGACCAACCTGGTGGTGGTGGTGGTGGTGGTGGTGGGGGGGGAGTTACTGTGGCCACTGAACTGAAATGTATTAAGTACTACTATTGTAAAGTCGGGCTCGATTTGTGTGACTTTTTGCACAAGCTTTAGGTCTTGAGCAGGAACTGATGGGCACACAAAGACCTGACAACTGTGATCCCACATCTGGATCCTTTTACATGTCTTTCATGTTGAATTGTTAATCTACATTTAAGACTTATCAAACCACCTCCATGATACATATGAACACACACAACAAGCTTGCTGCGATGCCAGGTTTGGTCAGTGTATTTCCGCGCCACATGAAAAGGGACAGACACTCACAACTCGTCGCTTTTTTCCCCTTCATGGCTTAAAAGCATCAGAACTTCAATAAATTAACAACTTAAAAGTCTACAAATCAACTCTCAGAGAAAAAAAAAGTGCTCCGTCTTGAAGGAAGCGTGCGGTTAATCAAAGCAACAATCACATAACGTCTCAAAAAATCTCAACAGCTATGAAGTCACCAGTGAAACATCGCAGCCGGACAGCCGCTCGTATCCGAGACCTTTGGCAGGCAGCGAGAAGAACAACAAAGCCCATTCAGATCTGCGAGTGTGAGGAGAAGAAGAAGCCTTGTGGGAGCGACAACACAAAACACTGTGTCTGTGATA
Organism: Malacoctenus tetranemus; assembly: GCA_032274765.1. Lineage (NCBI taxonomy): Eukaryota > Metazoa > Chordata > Actinopteri > Blenniiformes > Labrisomidae > Malacoctenus > Malacoctenus tetranemus. The sequence continues at coordinate 2,497,880 of JAUESF010000001.1, read as the reverse complement.
AAGACAAGACATTTAAAGCGCTGCTTGTGCTATTAGGAGCTGCTGTTACACTGAGACATGAATGGTCACCCCCCCTAATATGCGTTCCTTTTCATTAGTGAGCTCAATCAACGAGCTGGAGCCAAAAACTGGCGTCTTCGGGCTTCGACACTAAAAAAAGGAAAAACGAGGGATTCCTGAGATGATCGACAATTTAGCAGAGTTACTGTACAAATGTGGGACACTCTTCCAAACACACTCGTTTAAGTCCTCTCGCCCTTTATCTTTGAGAAAACGGGGATGAGATGCGGTGTTTGGCTGGGACAGTTCGCTCACTCTCTATTCTCTCTGCACTAACTTGGTGCCTAGTCTAATATATCCTGGATGATTTGTTTGAACTCTGGATGTACTGAACAGTTTTACAGCAACAGATCAGGCAGAAACATTTCACTGCAATTTACCACTGAACCAATTGTGAAGAAGAACAAAACACCAACAGGAATGCCAGGTGGACATGCTACAGCTCCAAAACCAGTGCAAACCAAACTTTGGGATTGGCGGGGGAATGCAGGCCGGGTTGCCAGGCAACAGGAGGATGCGATGACTCTTGAGAAATCGGCGCATGTTATTAGTTGTATCGGTAAAAACAAATTCTCATAAGTCACATGACCTCCCATGTAGCCCCGCCCAATTGGTATGACTTGTTGAGACCTAAGGTGAATGGATTTCGGAGGATCTGGATCCAATCAGAGATCACTCACACTTCATTTGGACCGAACAAGGACAGGAAACAGGGAGCTGAAGGGCGTCACCGTGTCCACAGCAGGTGGAGACTGCAAAGTGTGGGCGGGGAAATTGTGTACGCATCTCTAACGCTGTAATGAGGGTGGAGGGTGTCGTGTCCTTAGTCTCTGTGAGCATGGTCCAAATGTGTTTGTGTATGTGTCTGTATGCGTGTGTGTGGGGGGGGCATGTCCACTCTCCACTGGTGTGCTGCGTTTAGAGCTCCTCGGCCATTTGCAACAGAGAGTTGATGGCAGCGTCCTTGTTGCCCTGCTGTGCGTCCAGCACCGTGCGCACCACCTCCTGGTCCAAGTTGGGGAACATGTCCTGCAGAGCCTTCAGGTCCTCCTCGCTGCACACCGGCCCCTGGCCCGCCATTGCCGGCATGCCTGCAGGCATCTGCATGGGCACCATGCCCTGGTTGTACACCGCAGGCACTCCTGGCAGCACAGGGACACACGGCTCACCTTGTGTTGTAGTGTACATGAAAAGTTTGACATGCAGCCACAGTTTGCATGGAGTGTGTGTGTGTGTGTGTGTGTGTGTGTGTGTGTGTGTGTGTGTGTGTGTGTGTCTCACCTGCAATGGGCACATATCCCACTCCTTGCTGATACACAGAGGGCATGAGGACAACAGGCTGGGTCATCATTCCTGCAGGTAAGGACTGCCAAATAGATACGGGGGGGAGAGGGACAAGAGTCAGTCAGCCATTACATTACGACCACTCACAGGCTAAGTGAATGCCACCGTCTCTTTTCTTCATTGACTTCAAGCTCTAGCACTGGTTGGTTGGGTGTCATTTTTAGCCAGCAAGTGAACCTGAGTTTCTGGTAAGTTCTGCAAATAAATTTTTTGCAATCACAAGGTTGATGGATAGTACAAGGAGGCTTTTACTTTGAAATTCAACTGTTGTGATCCCAGTTGCTGATACACTGTGTTGAATTCTATTTTGTCAATACTACATCGATACAACACTTTTCCAAAGTGACATCTATTCTCGGAGCATCCTAAAGGTTAGACACAAATTGTAATCCATCATAATCTAGCCCTGTTAACTGCATCATAATCAGTCTTCAGCTCACTTGTAATTTTCCCAAGCTAGACGATGTAATCATTAAACACTGTGTGACGTATGCTGAGAGTGACTCACAGCAAAGGACATGACCAGGTTGATCATGCCCTCCTTGTCGTCGCCCTGCCTGCCGCTCAGGCTGAACCACTCGTCGACCACACTGCCATCCCTCAGGCCTTCGGGGATGGTCACATGTGTCCACGCTATTCTGTCGTCCATGGAAAATGCTCTCTGCACGGAGACCGAAACAAAGCAGGTTCAAACAACACTGTCAGGAGGGGTAACATCATGCCAGGACAGACTCAGATGTTTCTGCTGTTGTTACATATTATGTAGTTGAAGCTTTATGATCCCATCAAAACAAGCCTGGTCACCACTGCTGCAGTCCAGCTGTTGTTTTAACTCCTTTATGCATCTTATATATTTGTTCTAAGCAGCTAACAATTCCATCATACGTATCCCCCACTGCTACTGTTGAGAGGATCTCCGAGCCTGCTCACCTCATCGAAGATCTCCAGGTAGAAGGAGTCCACCCCGGGGGGCACCGTGCACTGGATCACCTTGTTCCAGCGGGGATTCTTGGCTCCGTTATGAGCAGTGGGCGTCTCATAGACGGCGTAACCCAGTCTGATCCTGCAGTACGGATCCATCCGAGTCATGCCGTAGTTTTTGGCCAGTTTAGCCTACAGAGAACCAAACAGTTGAGTAAGTTAGACGACTCTGAGATGTCGGGGTATTGTTTATCAACTCCGCTTTTGAATATAGATCATTTGTTAAATTGAGTTTTTTTTTAATTACTTTTTGCAAGATTTCAGTCCAGGAAGCTTTCAGAAAAATCCATGACAGCACAAAAACATAAAAACAACAAGGTAGATGCCCTAAAACATGACTTTCCATACCTTAAATAACACTTTATAGTCACAAATACTCCTGTGTAAAAGCATTTGTGTAAATAACCTGACGTCCAGCTGGGATTTCATAAGTATAGCAAAGCTGAACTTACCTGGACCACAGTGATGCTGAGTCGCCCCACAGTGCCTATAGCGCCCCCGTACTGCAGCTGCCGGGCTGCCTGTGCATCCAGCTGCACCTGTTGCTGCTGCTGGGTGGGTGTGATCCGCAGGAAGTCCTGGGGAAGCTCCCCGATGTACACCTGCAAACCAACACATACACAAACACACACACACACACAGTCACGGTCAGACATGCGCCGCTAGCAGAGGACACACAAGGAAAAAAGAGGAACAGGAAGAAACTCGAGACACCACAAAGGCCACCGGTTAATCTGCAACCAATTGAAATCAATACATGGGTTGGTTTCAAGGACAGACGGATGGACGGAGTGGTGAATCAACAGGTGGACGA
>JAUESF010000001.1:2444280-2454691 GCA_032274765.1 Malacoctenus tetranemus | reverse complement strand
TTTTTCAGACTCGCTCTGTTTGCTCATCGAGAAGACGGTCCCGGCATCCCAGCAGAGATCAAGCTGTTTGATATCTTCTCTCAGCAGGTGGCCACTGTCATTCAGGTAGGCTCCATTCATCCAGCTCACCGTCTACACACTGTCAACAAGGGTCTCCTGTTGAAAGAAGTCCTGTTTATCAGTTCTGATGTATGCGTGTCCTACTTCCTCTTTGGGTTTGGCTCATGAAACCAGAAGTGAATTAGTGTCAGCAGCTGACAGCAGAAACATTCTACTGAGCTCTTTGTACCATCGATGCAGGATCAAGCGTCACACCATCGTTGGACTGATGTGAGCTGATGTTTCCTCCCTGCTTTCTTCTTGTAGTCTCGACAGGATATGCCGTCAGAGGACGTGGTCTCCCTTCAGGTCTCCCTCATCAACCTGGCCATGAAATGCTACCCTGACCGCGTGGACTACGTGGACAAGGTGCTGGAGAGCACAGTGGAGATATTCAACAAGCTCAACCTGGAACAGTAGGTCCCACAAACCCAAATCACAGCGTTTTGCTCCTCTGTCTTGATGTGGGACTCGAGCCACACAGTGGCAGCTAGTTTCAGGTCTTCTGTCAGAGAACTTCTTCCAGGGAACTCAAGAACTCCTTTTAGTTCTTACTGACTGTCGGTCTCTGTCGCGTGTCCTCCTGCAGCATAGCGACCAGCAGCGCTGTGTCAAAGGAGCTCACTCGGCTGCTGAAGATCCCAGTGGACACCTACAACAACATCCTGATGGTGCTGCAGCTCAAACACTTCCCGCCACTGTTCGAATACTTTGACTACGAGTCCCGCAAGAGCATGAGCTGCTACGTGCTGAGCAACACGCTGGACTACAACACCACCATTGTGGCCCAGGAGCAGGTCTGCTTTTTCATTGCAACTTTTATTCAGACAGTATTTGTGTACATGATCCATTTGCTGTAAGTTCTTCGTTGTTGTTTTTTAGATGGACATTTTGAATTTGTTGTTGTGCTTTTAGGTTGACGCCATCTTGAACCTGGTGTCCACGCTGATACAAGACCAGCCAGACCAGCCCGCAGATGATCCTGATCCTGAAGACTTTGCTGAGGAGCAAAGCCTCGTGGGTCGATTCATCCACCTGCTGCACTCTGATGATCCTGATCAACAGTATCTCGTGAGTACTTCATTGTGCACTAAAGAATCAATGCAGTGAACATACTTTATTTCCTCAAAGTTGTTTTCAGTGTTTAGTTCCACTTTCTAGTCGTAGCTTTGTGCCGTTCTGCTCTTTGTTCTTCACTGAGACACTCGGGTTTCTGATCATCTAGATCCTCAACACGGCGCGGAAACACTTTGGTGCAGGTGGAAACCAAAGGATCCGATACACACTGCCTCCTCTGGTGTTCGCTGCCTACCAGCTCGCCTTCAGATACAAAGAAAACTCCTCGACGGTGAGTGACCTCCCTGAATAATGGACCACACCCGACACACCAGATCCCCTGTGCGCTGAAACATCTCAACTTTTGTCTCTCATCAGGACGACAAGTGGGAGAAAAAGTGCCAAAAGATCTTTTCCTTCGCCCATCAGACCATCAGTGCACTTATCAAGGCTGAGCTCGCCGAGCTCCCACTTCGACTCTTCCTGCAGGGGGCGCTAGCTGGGGGTGAAATTGGCTTTGAGAACCATGAGACTGTGGCCTATGAGTTCATGTCACAGGTAGAGTGTTACCACAGTCATGAATGCCTAACGTAGACCTGTGCTGTGTTCTTCTCATTCACGTTAAAGTAATAGTTGAAATGTTTTTAACTTCTTGTCAACTTTGTTGAGACTGTTGGAGCAGAAGTCCTCACAGTCCTCGTCTCATTCCCGCTTCAGGCTTTCTCCCTGTATGAGGACGAGATCAGCGACTCCAAAGCGCAGCTGGCAGCCATCACCCTGATCATCGGCACCTTCGAACGCATGCGATGTTTCAGCGAGGAGAACCACGAGCCTCTGAGGACCCAGTGTGCGCTGGCCGCCTCCAAGCTGCTGAAGAAGCCCGACCAGTGCCGAGCTGTCAGCATCTGTGCTCACCTCTTCTGGTCCGGCCGCAGTACCGACAAAAACGGAGAGGAGGTACGCAGCTGAGGGATGCTGGGTTTCATCCCCTGGTGGACACGGGGGTAAAACCTTTGTCCCTCACAAAGTGCTGATGTTCCCTTTAGATCCGTGATGGGAAGCGAGTGATGGAGTGTCTGAAGAAGGCCCTGAAGATCGCCAACCAGTGCATGGACCCGTCGTTGCAAGTGCAGCTCTTCATCGAAATCCTCAACAGATACGTCTGCTTTTACGAGAGAGAAAACGACGCGGTACGACCAGTAGCAGCAAATTCAGAGGGGAGAACTTTAGATTGTGTCTGATTTGTGTGCGTTTCTGACACCGTGTCATCCTGTCCCTCGTTCACCCCCCAGGTAACCGTGCAGGTATTAAACCAGCTGATCCAAAAGATCAGGGAAGACCTTCCCAACCTGGAGGCGAGTGACGAAACGGAGCAGATCAACAAACACTTCCACAACACATTGGAGCACCTCCGCCTGCAGAGGGAGTCCCCCGAGTCCGAGGGTCCCGCCTATGAGGGCCTGGTCCTTTAAAGCCATCGCAACGAGGAGGGATGTTAAGCCCCTTCTTCCATGTCTCACTGTATCCAGAATAAACAAATGCACACGCTCATTAGAACACACAAAATATCCTTCTGTAGGCCAGAAATGAAAAAAAATAAATGTCAAGCCGAGCTAAAAGAGGTCAGTCCTTCATTTGATTCTTCATCTGCATCATCTTCCTCCTCTCGGCCCCCCCGTTAACGCTCCTGTGCAGCAGGTGGGCCTTTCCCTGCACCCCTTGTGGCGGGGCACCTGTGACCTGTCTGAGGCAGCACTTCCTGTCTGAACCCTCATGTGACCAGTTCGTCTGTTACCTGCATTCTTCTTGCTGACAGTAGTTGTTGCTGTGATAGGTGCATCCACTGAGCCACCCCCACCCTGCACCCGGTTGTGCCCGTCCACACTGAGGGGCCGAGCGTATCGGCCGACGTGAAGGCAGTAAAGCTGTTTGCGTTCCGTTGCATGGCGTCGGGGAGCTCGGCCTCGAGGCTTCAGTCGGCAGCAGGTTGCAGAGCCTGCGGGGGTTCCAGCAGACTGCAGCTGAGCTCGGGCTCCCTGTGCATCCTGTGAATGTGCTCCATGTTTGCTCCACTCTGTGGGGGGTCCAGGACACCTCAGGTCATCACCAGACAGCACCCGTCACATCTGGGTCCTCCCCCGGCTTGACCGCAGAGACATTACTTCCTCACTGACGTGGTCATTTCTGTGTGTTCCTACTATTCTTTTTTTTTTTTTTTTTTGAAAGCCTCCTTGTTTTTCGATGTGTCTCCTCCTCTGTATGCATTCCCAGTTTGTCCATCTCCTGGATGGGTCCACATGCTCGGGGCCCCTCCCTTCTAGCACGCATCATGCTGGTCAAAGAAATTAAAAGGCCCAGTTCTTCAGTCTCATCTGTTCCCATGTCACTAACCGCAGATTGGCTCTTATTTCTGGTTAGAAGCACTGTCCTTGGGGTGGGGGGGGGTCGATATGTTGGGCTGCAGCTCCTCCTGACGACCGCGCGGTGGCTGACAGAGTATATAATGATGTATCGTGTGTGTGTTGCAGCGTCTGACAGGATCTCCTGATTTCTCTTTCTTAGCGATTGTTGTTGATTTGCTGGAGGCGACATCGACCAGATTTTCTTCTGCTTTTAAATATGTGTTAAAACCCTCTTGTAAATCAGTAAAATAAAATGCTAATTAAACAGAATTTATCACTGTCATTTACTGAAATAAAAAAAAGAAATTAACTATACAATTTCACACCGTTTGGGCGTGCTTCTTCAATATTTGTGGTTTCATATGTGTGTGTTTCAGTGCGAGTACATGCTGGTACATCTTTCCCACAAGTCACTTCACCAGTCTTAAAAGTAATTACACATGAAGCCTTTTTCTGTTTTATTCTTTATAATTTTAATTTATAAGAGCTAAAATACCCAAATCAGATTATATTCTACATATATACTTTTGTACAGTGGCACAGCAACAGTCATTCATCATCATTGCTCTGGGATGGCAGTCTGTTCCCATGGCTCCTCATTCATTCAGTTCCTCATCAACTGTCCCCCAGCTCACCAGTGGGAGGAAATAAAAGCCCCGGTGATGGTTCAGGTAATAGCGTAAAGCCTTTAATAACAGTAGATATCTGGTGTCATCTCGTGATATAATACAAGTCAGCTGGCAACTTGTGGCGCTCGTCAGTTCATTCAGACGCGAGACTGAGTGTCCTCAACTCTGTGTCAGTGAGAACACGGTTATTTGGCGTCATACAACACGTTGTTCACAGCACCACAGCCTGCGTGTCGTGTCGTGTGCTCGTCAACAAAATGCTGCAGAAGTGACACGTGTCAACATCCAAACTGAGACACCTTTAGAGACGGGTGGGCGACGCCGCGCTGTTAAAGCGGTGTGGCTTTCTGAGAGGTCGCTTCGCGGTGACCAGGCCCCGACTGTCGCTGCCTTGCCCCAAATTCCAACGGCTAATCAGAAGTCATCCCCTGAAGATAGGGATCTCTGCCTGATCACCGGAGCGTTGCGGCAGCACCACTCAGCCGACGCCTCAGGAATGACCCCCCTCCCCCGCCCCTCCCCCACAGGAAACCTCGGGAGTGCATCGTTACTTAGTAACAGCCAACTTTTGTGTAGGAATCAATAAAAACGAGGACGAGTGATTTTTCTCATGTCATCATAAATAGTTTTAAAATCATAACATCTAAACAAGTCATGTGATCCAAAGCGGTGTAAAACAAACACTGGGCTGCGACGAGACTTCCTGTAATACTGGTTGAACAGTTGTTTATTTTGTTCTCATGACTGTTGACTTGTTGACTGAACGTCTGTTTGTGTGGTTGAGTGAACCGAGGTGAATGCTCAGTCACTTGTCAAAGCCCACTCAGGAATTTCATGTGAGTCTTTTCAATGATTAACCACTAAAAAAGGCCTCAGTAACCGTTTCCTTACACGTGTACAGACCAGGGGTGTCAAACTGCGGCTTCCCACTACTTTGTGATGCTTCCCTGCTCCAATACACCTGAATTAGCTCAATGGTCGTGAGCAGGCTTCTGCTGAGCAGGATGACGACACACTTATTTAAAGCAGGGGTGCTGGAGCAGGGAAACGTCCAAAGCTTTTGGGACACCGGCCCTTCAGGACTAGAGTTTGACCTCCCTGGTAAAGACAGTATATGAAGAAACACACACCTAGAATAAAAGGAGGGTCAGTAACTGGCTGTGTTGCAGGTGGTCTCTGAAGGTTTTGGGGATTGTTTGCAGCTCGTAGTGTGTGTGGCATAAGGTCCCTTTTTGTATCACTTTCTCTTGTCGAAGTGAAAAAGAAAGCACACTGACGCTTCCTTTCCTCTAACCCCCCCAGCAGTCAGCGCACAGGTGAGGCCTGTTGTAGGTTATTACAATATGAAGTATAATACTCAGTTGCTCTGACGTCCAAGCTGTGTGTGTGTGTGTGTGTATTAGTGGGAGCCACACAGCCGCCATGTCCAGGTCCAGGTCCAGATCGGAAGTGGCACTGCAGCTGCCTCAGTCCGTGGGCTCTCTTTGGTCGTGCCCTGCAGGGGGCGCTGTGTGCTGAGCCCGGCGGCTCCTCAGTCTTTTATAGGATGAGCCTCTGACCCAGGATCTTGCGGTTGATCTCGGCCAGAGCCACGGAGAACACGAAGGCCTTCTCGTCGGAGAGGCCGGCGTAAATGTCCACCTCCTTCTCCTGTTTCTCTGCACACACACGCACACAAACACACCACACACATGAATGTCAGCCCCCCACAGAAGGTCGAGTGGATGAAACCCACTGTGATGCGCCTGAGTCAGACACACAAACACAGGTTTTCTAAGTGTCTGTAATGCAAAGCGTTAAGTGTTGTTGTTTTGAATCGGTCGTCGACTTGTGTAGTTGTGTGTGTGTGTCTGCTGCTTCTTGTAATGAAGACTTGCTCGCACCTTTCTCCTCCTCCTGCTTCTTCAGGCCCACCGTTTTGGGCCTGCCACGGCCCCTCCGGATGGGGTCCGACTGGCTGTTGGTCCGGGGTCTTCTCCTGTTCTCCAGGTCGTTGGTGAGGGGCGAGTCGATCCTCTCCCTGCGGATGCGCTCCGTCCGCCTCCTCTTGAAGTCCAGCTTGTCTGTGGACGGACAACAAACGGAGCCGTGGGACACGGTGCTTTGCTCTGTGTGCGATTGGACTCACAACTTTGTGGAGCAGCCATGAGAGTGCCGACGGCGAGAAGGCAGGAGCTCGGGTTTCCCTGCCTGTTACGGCAGGACTCCTTGTTTTTGTCCTCAGGCTGTAAAACCTTAGTGAGGGTTTTTTCCAACACACAATGAAGAAACAAAGTGCTGCTCTCTGATTGGTGCAAAACTAAGCGTATGTACAGGTCAGTGATGAGTGCTGTTCAGAGGAATGAGCCAAGCATCAGACCTCCAACCAGCAACAGAGCGCATGTGAGGAGCATCAGTGAATATCCGAGTGCACTTCTTGCGTCTGAGCCACGGTCAGTCTGCTGCTCTCTGAGCGCCCAGTCACGACGGTGGTCAGCGCAGGACCGGCGAGCTGCAGCTTACCTGCTATGGCCGGAGGAGAGCGCTCGTTGAACTTGGCGTTCAGCAGTTTTCGGCTGATGAAGATGTAACCACATGGGCACGACTTACATGCGACCGGGATCTGGAAAGGGAACACGAGGGAACATTGGAACAATCTGAGAACAAAACAGGAACAACTTACGACCCACTGATGGGTTCAATCGAGCTCCAGAAGTATTTCACATCACATTTAAATGATGATCCGAGCTGCAGAGCATTCAGGGGGGCTTATGGACCACTTGTCTAAACAAGAAGTGGATTTACTTTATTTCTTTAAATGTTGTTGTTAAATCTTCCATGCTTTTGCTAAAAGAACTCGATGTAAAGCAACACGGCAGCAGAGGGAAGCAGGGGATAGACTTGCCCCGGGCTGCTCCATTGTTACGCCTCGCTGGTGCCGCATTGAAATGACGTCACGCAGGTTTCAGGTTGATCTGCTGTGATAACCCCACCCCCACCCCCCACCCAGCCCAGCCCAGCCCACGCTGAGGTGGTACTTCATTGTCATGGAAAACAGCCCAAAATGTGTAGTGGAGTTTGCCACTCACGAAGAGTTGCCAGAAAAAGGTGGTGGGTCACATGACTAACACACGCACTCACAACTGGCTGCTCCAGGTCCAAGAAGTGTTACTCTGAGGGTTTTTTGGGGGGGGGGAAATGGAAATTTTTGGCTTGGTTTGGGTGGGGGTGGGGGGTGGTCCCTGATGCCCACTGAGAACACTGTGCTGGGTCCTTCATTGGTTAAGAAAATAAAATGTTGTGGCTCCCAAAAAGGCAGACAAACGCTGTTAACATTGAGATAACCCTGCGTCACGCCGCCTCATAAAGGTTTACATAACCTATAAAAGCTCACTCTGGAGCATGGAGACATAATAACACTTCCACATTCACCTCTACTCACAGTTTGTGCCTAGTGTTTTCTAGAACGTGCTTCTCTTGGATCATTTTCACCTTGTGCGACATTTCAGTTGAAAAGTACAATATCTGGACGTTTGTTTCCATCACAGACGATGTTTTTATCAACAGACTTTGCTTTGGAACGTGTCGCTCTCAGACAAATTCCTCGTTTGCTGGGACTCGCCACAGCTGTAGCTTTCAAAGTAAAAGCCTATTGTTTGTACATCAGCTATTTCCTGCCTGTGAATCAGCAGTACAAAAAGCATTCAATTTCACAATATTGAACATTTAGGACTTGGCTGAAATTTAGGGGTTTGCTGTAAAGCAAACAACATGAAATGGAAGTGAAATGACGCGCGTGGTGGTCCAATCTCTGACCCAATAAACAGGAGCCTTTATTTTTTCACATCCAAAACACGAAACAGTCCAAGGCCTGAGCTGAGGCACAGCCCTGACAACACGATGCCCCCCCCCCACACACACACACACAGGGGGGGAGGGGGGCTGAAGTTTCTCCATGTATGTGTTGCCAACTTGGCTGAATCCCTCCTGTTCAGAGGCCTCACTGACTAACAGTCCTCCTCTGCTGGTGATAGTGAATCTAAGGTTTCTGAAACAGCTTTGTGGCCTTTCTTTCTTTCTTTTTTAAAATCACAAGCAAACCAGCTATTACTGAGGGAAGCACTTCAGAAGTGTAGTTTACACTGGAGTTCAAGAGGGTGGCAGATATTTTTAAGAATATTTTTATTTTTAAAAACGTAAAGAATCAACAAGTCCAGACAAGTTTCATAGAATAGTTCCCACATGAAACTGTTTCTCCACTGAGCTGCAGATAATCCATAAATATATATATCTAAACAAAGGATAATGTTAAGGTGACATACTGAAACAAGAGAAATATTTTTGAAGTCTAAAATATTAAAATGTGTATTTTTTTTCTCCAAATCAGGTCAAACGAGCTGTAGCCTTCTTCCTGATATGATTTCGCTGTCTCAACTTTAAGGATTGTTGACTTACAGGCAACCAAAGGTCTGTTCGAAGTCATTCAGTGAGTCAGTCAAAGGTTCACTTTGGTATTTTGGGTTTTTTTTTTCTCCTGTCGCTCTGTGACATGTTCGATCAAGACAAAGATATCTCCAGTCTTCATGTGGTGTTCGGTTTTGTTTTCTACTCAGAGCTTGTGACCACAGCACATTTCATGACAGACTCGTGCACCAAAAAAAGAAAGCTGACATATTTCGAAGGTTTCCTCCCTGTGTGAAGGAGGAACAGAGCTTATAAACAGCAGCTATCGCATTTTCGAGCTGTATTATTTTTTATGTTTAAATTCGTGTCGTGGCTGCCACGAGACCGAAAAACATTTTTGTATTTTTTTTAATGAACTCGCGAACATTTTTTTTTTACCCGAATCGAGAATAAAAGAAAGCAAGAACAATCGCAAACAAACATAGGAATCGGGTGACACCATTTTTTCCATGGAGCCAGGAGGCTTTTATGGAAATCTCGAAACGATATTATGTAATGCCGTCTGCTAATATCACATCGAAAATATCCACCAAAGCCACCCGACTGTGAAACCACGTCAAATGGTTCATTTTTTAACTAAAATATCCACGGATATTCAGGAAAAATATCATTTACACGGCGTGTTCCCCAGCTGCTAAACTACCCGTATGTTGCCATGGCTCTTATTAATATTATTATGCAAAAACGAAGGCAAAAAAGACTCGCGGCAATTTCTAGGAAAGCGCAGATAAACGTGAATATTTTCCTCACCTGTTGGTCGCATTCGGGGCAGGATTTCGTAGCCATTTTGACCTTCTTTGTTTTATTTGCCGACATAGTCTCTCTCGTCCTGTGACACGCCAATAGCTTTAAACGTTAGCTACAACTTCTGTGTGTGATTCATGGACGGCATCTGGGGGTCCGTCCGACCGACACCGAGCAGCGCCTGGCACGCACTCACAGATGTGGGCTCAGCCGCAGGACAGCTCTCCGTCCACTAAAGGACACGCACGGGGACACGCATAATTGTCTCCGCACTAATTTTTAAGTGAGCGATATGAACCAGTCCTCCTGTTTTGTGTGGTGCGTTCAAGTTCCTCCGGGGAAATGGGGAGCTGCACTGTGCTCAAGTTCTTTCCCTCTTCTTTGTGTACTTTGAGCCGGAGCGCCGCACCAACTTTTCGAGCCCTTACCGCCACCTACCGCGCCAAGGCCACAACAGCACCCCAACCGAATCTAAAGGTGACGGGAAATAGTCAGTGTTTCTCGGTTGAGGTTTCGACAGCATACCCTCATTGAAATACTGACAATCCTGATGCATCTGTTTCTATGTAAAATTGCAAATAATATAAAAATATAGCTGGAGGATGTATGAAAGCTGAGAATTACCATTATTTTCATCAGAATTTCCTCTCAGGGAGGACAGATGATAACCTTTGTGATGAGTTCTGAGCTGCCAAGGAGAAAAATTTCACCACCACCTTTAATAAAAAGATGCTTTTTAATGAAATTAATGTTAATCCAACGATGCTCATCTTTATCTTTTTTTTGTTTTAGATTATTACAGTGACCCCGCACAGTCCACTTCAAGCAGCATTTACACATTTCGCAACACCTGGAACAATCCGTCAATAAAACAAAACAATGAAGGGTCCATCCATTGTGCTCCGAGCTGGCTGTTAACGTGCTGATTAGGAGCAACACAATTTTAAGACAGAAAAAATAAAACTTTCAAAATAAAGCCCTTAAAACGACTCTCGCGCGGTTGATTAATTATATAAAGCCACTGCTGGTGCTGCTGGT
>JAUESF010000001.1:2358752-2373175 GCA_032274765.1 Malacoctenus tetranemus | reverse complement strand
TGTTCCTGTCATCATCCTGCTGGCAGTTGGGAACATTTACGGACTGAGGAAGGTGGACGCAGTCGATGACATCTCTGGGCCTTACAGGATGTAGGTTTTTCATCACGTCTTCGAAAGCTCTTTGCTCTGAAAAACTTGAGATTCAGCTCAATAATCATGAGGTAATGAATGAATGATGATGAAAAAGGAGACACCATAGCACGAGTTCAACACTTCAGAACATATATTTTGAACTGATAACTGAAAGAATGAACACATGAAAAGAGAAGCTGTCTTTTTTCCATTCTGACTGTTTGGTTTTCTGCAGGTGCTGGATGACTGATGCCCCAGAGGCTGTGCTGGCCCACCAGGTGATCAACTGGTCAGTCGTAGCCGTGCTGGTACTGTCGGGCATCGTGATGCTCTTCCTGGTGTACAAGGAGATCCGCACCCGGGACGAGTGGAAGCAGAAGGGCGTGGCCTTCCTCAGCATCTGGGGCCTGAGCTGCCTCTTCGGGACAGCCTGGGGTCTGCCCATGCTGACCTTTGGACCTGCCACGGACGCCATTCGCTTCATCGCCTGCATCCTCACTGCTTTCCAAGGTCCGTGCACGTGCAGCGCCGTCACTCACGGTCTACAGAAAACAACCTTGTTGTCCTGAAAGCTGAAACTAAGGGAAATTGACAAATGTTTATAAACTCTGTCACGACTGTACTTCCAGGAGGTGTAAGTGTTTGTTGTCAGCCTTCAGACGAGGCTGTGTGTGTTGTTGGTTCCCAGATTGGCGAGTGTGTTTGGGGGCGGGGGTCCATTGTATCAGTGTGGGAATGATCTTGGTAAACAAGGCCTTGGGTTGCTGGTGCCTATCAGGAGCCAAGCTGTTTCCTCTGGACCTGCATCGCGCTGCAAACACACACTCCGTTGACCTTCATCATGCTGCACGTCACAGTTCAAAAAGAGAATTCTGCCTCTGAAGTTCAAACCAAACTTTCCACAAAACAATATTTAGTCCGCCACCTGTCGTTGTAACCCCCCCAGACAGCGTGTCCGGGGGTCCTTTTGGAATCGTTGCTATGGTAGCAGCAGGTATTGGATAACGTTGTGTGGTTCTGATTGGTCCCCCACAGGTTTCTTCCTGATGCTGCGGTTCTGCATGCTGGACTGGATGAGGAAACAAGCTGGTGGCTCTGCCCTGGGCAGCAGCAGCACCGGCTCCACCCGGCAGCACATGCTGCAGGCTCAGGAGAAGAGTTGAGGAGAGCGGAGGCCCGGCTGTGGGTCCGACCGCGATGGCACCGGGGAGATGTGTCTAAGATGTACATTTACTGTAAACAAAGGATGAAAAAGTGAGGGGTGCTCCACCGCCAAGCAGCAGGCAGGCTCCTGCAGTCACACATGGGAACCACTTGCGGGATTCTGAGACCCGCTGACTGCTCTGCTGTCCTCGGACCAGCTGGACTGGCTAAACACGAGCACACTGGGTGAAAATCACAAGGAGCACCTGTGTAACGCCTCCAAAAACTGAGCTGCAGTCACACTGGAGCCCTCTGGCCTGCTCAACAGAGTGACGAGTCGGCTCGTCACAGCTGCTCTCTGGGAGAACCCGACATCCTGACGAGTCTGCAGCCACTCCCAGGGTGCACGATGTTCCTTAACGTCCCGCGTATGTGTTGATCTGCAGGGTCGGGGCGTCAAACTCGTGCCGAGGCTGCAGCCTCATCCAGCCAATTTGATGCTTGTTGGGCCAGACGGTTCAAATGATTTGATCTGAATCTACAAATTCTAACGACTCAGAAAGATCTATTTTTTTTGTTGTTGTTGGTTTGTGTTGTAACCAGAAATCAGCTGAAAAAGTTTCATTTTTATGCACTTTTTACTAAATTTATGAAAGTCACGAAATGACGTTGTCTCTAAATTTTTCTTTTCATCAATGTAGGAAAAAAAAAAACTTGTTTCTTCCCAAAGGAGACTTTCTCATGTTGCTTTGATGCTAATGATATTTAGCAAGTTGTGCGCTGGCTGGCTTCTGTTCGCTCAATCACCAACTCGCCAGCCATTATGATTATTGCTGTCACCAGTTTTGGCTGCGTGTTTGACACACCGTCCAAGCTCGTCATTAGTTGGAATACAGATTCAGAGGTCGTTCACTCATTTGTGTGCAGGATGAGGTAATAGTAGATGGGATGAATGAATGGACCTTGCTGGTAAGTCTTTAAATCTAATTTAAAATGTGCGTTGTTTTTGCTCAACTGTTCTTCTCTGAGCGAGCGGAGAGAAGACGTAACTGCGATCACTCAGGAACTGTGAATCCACGCCTGGGGCCTGAATTCACTGAGAACCTAGACGGGCTCTAGTTAAAGAAGGGAAAGGAACTGAGGTTCTCTGCTGGAACTCAGGGACAGAGTGAAGCTTTGTTTCCTGATGGGGA
Source organism: Malacoctenus tetranemus (assembly GCA_032274765.1). Classification (NCBI taxonomy): domain Eukaryota; kingdom Metazoa; phylum Chordata; class Actinopteri; order Blenniiformes; family Labrisomidae; genus Malacoctenus; species Malacoctenus tetranemus. The sequence goes on along the minus strand of JAUESF010000001.1, from coordinate 2,370,767 downwards.
AATGATCACAGGTTTTACTTTGCTGTCAAGTTTTGTGTTTTTGTTTTTTTCTATCTGCTTAAAGAGTAAAACTTTATATTTCTATCAGTGAAGAGCTCATCAAACCTGAGATAAGCTTTTATATTTAATACGGTATGTTTTATCAAAGCTTGTACAGTGGCACTTTAGCGTTTTTCTTTTTAAACTGTGTTTTGTAGAACTGCTGCGTGTGTGTGTTTCTGTTGAAGGAGCTGCAGTTGTGTAGACATGTGGATCTTCACAACTCTAAGTCTCTTCAATAAGGGGAAATAAACACGTTTATTTTCATGAAAGGTGCTGAATTAAAAAATACATTTCATCACCTCAGGTGGCGCCATTACAACATGCTTTAAGCTTCGGACATTTAGCAGGCTCCTCTTCAGCTTCGACTTGAATATCTACCTGTAAAATACTCCAAAAACACTGTAAGGTCGCCATCTGGTGGTTCAAAAAAGTAACCAGAGTATAAGAATATTTAATGGTTGACCAATGTATTTCTGTGTCTGGGGACTAAATTGAGCACATTTGAGCTAAATGCTTTCAACAGCCATAGTTTTTTTTCAATGTGCACAGCAGAAGGCATGTTAGACATGCAGGCATGGTGGAGAAATGGCTGAATGATCATCATGTGTTGGATAAAGTACAAATTGAAAGCAGTGTCTGGTTCGTCCAACTAGGAAACTAGGAAGTTTGCGTCTTCTCATTTCTCATGTTTATTTTTTTTCCGCAGCAAAAAATGACATGTGAGCTTTTAGATACTGTGATGTTTGCACTTTTATTTTGTTAAATTCTGAGATTTCTGTTTTGTATATTAGATTTTGTATGTATATAAAGTATGAATAAAAAATATGGTAGAGAGAAGGAGTGGTGTGTGTCTGCATGTGCCTGTGTGTGAATGCATGCGGCAGCGTGCAGTAAGCATACTGGCTGCTTGCTGTTTTCCTGCTCACTCCTCCCTCCCTCTTTATCTGTGCCTGTGTGCTTCCTCTCCAGAGGCTCTCATGTGTGTGTTTCTCCAGCCGGATGTGCGTCCGCAGTGCATGGCGGCCTCTGCATGGCACAGTGCCAGTCTTTTTTATTACTGGCTGCCAGACAAAGTGTCACCAGAGGGAGCCACTAAACACACCGCGTCTTCTCCACTGCCCAAAAACACACACCAACTGTAGATACGTGACCGTTGTGCGGCACTTTCATAATCTCTGGTATCAGTGGCTCTTGGCAGGTACTGTGCTGTCTTTGTTATCAGCAGGGGGCAGCATTCAGGGTCCTGCCAAGAGTGACTGCTCAGATGAAATGCTTGAGAAAGAGAAGACTATTGAATTTGATTTCTGGTGCCCAGAATACATGTAAACGTTGCAATAAGAGTGAGTATCGATGGAGAGACATGTTCATACACACTCTGTGTTTTCTGAGTCCTAGCTTTGAATTACGGCTGTCACAAGGTTTTTGCTTCACATTATCGGGGCCAAAAACGTAACTTCCTCACTCCATTCTGAACAGAAACCTTAAGCTAAAGTTTATGAACCAGGTTCATTAGTTTCACCCACATGTGTAAGAAAGTGTGGGCTGGACTTGAAGGTTCACTTGTGTTGCGATCGCACGTTTGTCTGCGCCGCGACACGCGTACCAAAGCTTTACGTCCACTCCATCAGCCCGTTCCAGGGTCACCCATCGCAGCCAGTGGTGTCAGTCCCTTCAGTTGTGGGACCACATGCGACGGTATCTAATTTCAGTGAGGCTGCAACGGTTTGAAGCCAAACAATGAATCTGTTTGATTGAATCTGTGTCTTTTCTTATGACGAACACATAGAGAAAATATTCACATTTCATGCACTTTTATGAAGACATTCAAACAAAAGAGTTGTTGAGAAACTCCAAAATGCCTTTTTTTCCCAGAACATGACTGACTGCAGAGTGAGGGAGGGGGTGCTCACTGGGGCGACACGTGTCCACTCCACTCACTCTGCAATCGTCACACAGTCAAAGTTTCTCTGTGCGCTGACCAACAAAACAAGAAGGAAGCTGGGACGCCTTGGATTGATCACAAAATGAGAGTGGAAGGCCGCCTGGAGTGTCCTGTCCCTCATAAAGACAGGCCTGCAACGGGTGCTTGCCCTCCAACCTCAGCGTGTGGCTCCTGTCTCTGCAGCAGCCCTGACACCTCGCTCACACGGGGGTGGCACGCTGTTTAAGAGCCCGTTCCCACTGGCCCACGCTTCTCGCAGGACCCCTCTAATTACATGTCTGTTCTTCACACTCTGCCAGTGCAAAGGATCAGTGTGTTATAGTAGTATAGGAGCAGGGACTGCAGAAAACCAGCCAATATTAAGTGCTGGATGCTCTGCTTGAATACAAAGTCAATTTTTGGTATCACTTGCTTTTTGTTAGTGTATTTGTTTTCTGTGGAGTCTAATCAATTGAGTTTAGTCTAATAACATGTAAGACGAAATACACACTGGTACATTTCATCAGTTCAGTTCAGGAGGTCTTGCAGCAGCTAAAACATAGACCAGAAGAACCGAGGAAGTGTTTGTGGGGTGATCTGGGCAAAAAGTGAATAGTACAAAAAGAAAAAGGCAAAGGAGGTCAGCAAAGCAGAGGTGAGGAGTGGTGGCATCGAGCAGGTTGAGTGTCCTGCTGGCAAAATGCTCCAGACACTCCTGGTCGAAGCTGCACTGACTGTGGAATGTGATCAAACTCAGCAGCAGCAGCAGCAGCAGCAGCAGCAGCAGCAGCAGCACCTGGCTGGAGGACCTGGCAGCACATGTCCTCCCTGACCAAGGACACTTCAATGTGGACTTGGGTCAGCTTGGACTGGAAGCGTCTCCACTCCTCCTCCTCCTCCTCCTCCTCCTCCTCCTGTCACATTACTGTACTCAGGGTTTCCCCTAAGTTACTTGCACCGATTACTTTTCCCCGGGTAGGCCTAAATATTTCTGCTCATACTGAAGTACAAAGCATAATACATTCTAATTCTATCTTTTCATTCTCCTGTCACTTTTGTCTACCCACGCCCTTCACTCTTATGAGTGTCTGAACATTCTCCCTGTCAGGTTTCCTCCCACTGTCAACAAACGCGCATAAGCAGCTGATTGGTGGCTGGAAATAGCCTGTTGAAGTGTCATTGTGTCTCTCTGTGTTGGTCCATGCAGGGTGCGACCTGCTTTCACCCACTGGCAACTGACATCGACTCCATTGGCCTTCTTCTGCTTGTAACGGAATACAACTTCTGTAAAATGAGCCTGTCCTAGCTTCCTCCACCGTTAATTGATGAAGACCTCATTAAAACTCCTACTTGCCACATGAGTCTGACGTCACGCCTGCGGCAGGATGCGTAGGCGCGTCCAGTCCCAGCACACACACAGAGTGCAGCCCCCCAGTAAACTACAGTATCCGTGCATCCACGCAGTGCTCGTGTGCTCCTTCGGCGAAGCGGCATCACATGACCTGTCCTCCTCCTCCTCCTCCTGAGCGGCGGCGGCGGCGGCTCGCTGTTGTTTACGGAGACTGATGCAGTTCGCAGACACCGCAGCTGGCTGCCCGTCAGAGCAGCGCCGCGGCGGAGCCACAAGCAGCGCAGGTAAGGCCGGTGGGGAGGGAGGGAGGGAGGGAGGGAGGGGGGAGGGAGGATGATCCCTCCGACCAGGTGGACTTGTCTTGTTTTTTCAAACGTGTGAGCGCTGACAGCCCCGAGGGACCACCTGAATCGGTCAAGAAACCGGACAAAAGAAGTGGCCGTCTGCGGCTGCGTCAAGCTCGCGGCAGGCAGGCCGCGCGCCGCCCGGCTGCAGTGGGCGACAAAGGAGCTGTTCGACAGGGTGTCGTGGTAAAGAAGTTACCCCCGGCAGAATTTGTATCCCCTGCTGTATGTATTCGGAAGGGCGGAGCTGCTCTTCCGTGTTAAGATATCGGTTTAGCTTATTAAGTGTGGATTGTTACGATTATATTTTGATTGTCAAAGGTGTTTATTAATGTAACACGTGACATTATTACCTAAATAAATGCTTTTGCTGTTCTGTACATTAGGTACTGCCCAAGTTAATAATATTCATAGACTGCTTGACAGTATCATATTATTCTCCTTTTGCTATGAAAGTGTACTATTGCTAGGCGACCAGCCTGCTAGCTAAACCATGGCTTAGTACTCAGAAGTTCTTAGCACTGACAGGCTGGACCAGGCTCCCGCAGCAGGGGATACAAATTCTGTCGGGGGTACCTACTTTGGCACGACACCGGCATGAAGTCTATCGCGAATACGTTTGCAGTTTTATTGTGACAGTGCTAAACGGAAGGGAGACGCAGTCATGGAGTTTACCTTGATTTCCGGACAGAGGCGAAAAGCCGGCAGCTGTGTGATGGGACGTGTTTGTGTCTTTCTGTGTCATTGCTCGTTGTGATGTGTCGGGCGGCGGGTGGGTGTTTTACATGTCCCCGGGCATCGATGAGGAACAGACGGTTCGATCCACCACAGCACACAGCCGTACCCCCCAGGCAGGGCGGTCAAAGCCGCGTCCAGTCCGAGATCAGGGTGGTGAAAACACGGCACCGATCAGGTGTTGAACCGCTGTGGGTCCTCTGTGGGTCCACTTCGGGCAGCGGGAGGTTTCTCCCTCCAGGTGCTGCGACATCATTTTCTGTGTCTGAAACCAACGTTCACAAGGCGGCAGGAGACCTTTACTGTCCGGTACAAACAGGACAGAAGAAGAAAAACGTGGTTTTTAACCCCCCCACCACGGTAAAAGTACTGTAAGTTTTTCTTTTTTTTTTTTTAAGTATACCATAGCATTTTTGAGAGAACTAAAGTACTTTTACCATGGTACTTTTTGACAGTACCACGGTTCAACATATTGTATGTGCCATGGTACATTATGTCATGGTATTTATTCTCAACCATATATTCTCTGAAGACACATTCAAGGTCACCTAAAGTGAGAGAAGAACAGGAAAGGAGGAATTAAACACACTGAAATGACAGTAACCTGGATTTGGAGAGAGGGGGGGTAGTTACGACTTCTGCAGCGACAGAGTGACAAAACAGGCAACTTTGAACCAGGGGGACAGGACAACAATTTCAGGGCTGTCCCAGCCTCGGGATATGTTCCTGTCAAACCAGATCTGGGTGTCACATGAGTGATGGATGACGTGTTGCTTTATTTTTGTTTTCTTCAGGTCACTTGCCATGGTGAATTAGCCAACACACGTGTGCTTTGCCAGTGAGACTTGATTCCGTTGCCTGTCTGGATCATATACAGTGTGTTAAAACAAGAACCAGGTCCAGCCTCAGCGTGCTTGGTGGTAACGAGCTGCTTGCGAGCAGGCTCGTTAGACGCTGATTAGATTCAGGTGGGTTGGAGCAGGAAGTCATCGAAAAACATGCAGGACTGCGGCACTTGAGAACCAGGGGGCGTCCCTCTGCGTGGGCACGCTGCACCAGGGCCTCGTTCTGAGTAATCCAAAATACACTTTGTGATTCGATTCACTGCGAAAAAGGAAACAAATTCAACTTTCCCAACTTGCTTTATAGGCGTGCGTCGTGCTACAACTGTGGTAAATGGGAAGGCCTCTGAGCACCAAAGTGTGCATCACCGGGCCCTGTTGCCTTTTGGGAAAGAGCCAGACAAAGTGCAGCTATAGGGGAAGGCTGGTGACGCCATGTGTGGTGTCATATATTAGCTGTGAATGCTGTGAAATGCAAGTGCATCAGGGCAATGGAGCAAATCTGTGCCGACAACCCTGGAGGACAGAGACTTTAACAATGGAGGTTCACGGCGTTCCTGCGTCAGGTTTTCAAAACCAATCCTGTTGAACTTCTTCTGTGTGCTCTCCAGTTTGTAAACAAGAGTCACGGAACAGTTGACAAGAAACAGCACCCACATCATGGAATGACTCCTGGCTGAGCGTTTTGGTGTGTAACAAACTACAAGCAACACCCTTAAATGTGAAAGCTCACCATTGTTTTTCTATGTCTTGCTGCTAATTTTGAATTGACCTCAGTCAACCTCGTTTCTCGGGTGCTTTTTGAACAAGTCTTTTAGCTGTTGCAGCACACGCGGGCTGAAAGCATGACATGCAGGCACTGTCAGCTGCTGATTGACCAGCGAGTGACATCAACAATGCAGGTGGGACAGTGCTCAGAAGGGGTACTGGTGGTGAGCACCGTGGCACAGAGTGTCAGGCCTACTGAGGTGCTCATAATGTCACCGAGCTGACAGCAGACTGAGCAGCGAGTTCGGTCACACCAAACTGTTCATCATCTCCACGTCCTCCATTGTAAACGTGTGTGTGTTGCATGATACCAGTGCCCTTGGCGATCAGGCATGGCTGGGCATGTTGCCATGACTCCACACACACTGCAGTGTGTTTTTTAAGTAAATAGTGATCCGTCATTTTGACCTTTTTTTGTGATTATCCAGAGCTGCACCAACTCTTTATTGAAGCGCCACAGTCGAGGGTCATGTTTCACCTTCGTCAGTCGCGTGGACGGTTGTGTTGAATGTGTGCTGCCCGTGTTTATGGTTCTTACAGGGACGCAAGTGAATCAGGGGCTTCCTCAGCGCATCCCACCTATGTCACGTCTTTTTCATGATCGTTAGCTGACGCACTTCACAGGCCAAAACACACAAAGTCACACACGCGCACCAAGTCTCACACCCAGGCACCTTCAAGCTGGGAATGTGAGTCCTGGGGTGTCGCTGTCTTTTGTCACACAATTGCAGTGAGGAGTCAGTGCGTGACGGACTGAAGCCTCCTGATTAAAGTGCGGCATGCGAGTCACACGTGCACACATGCACCATAAAGGCACCGGCAGGTTACAGCAGCCGGCCCCTTGTTTGGATTTATGGTTGTGTTACTGTCCTGTGACAGTACATTCCACAGCTGCATCCCACACTGCCGTCAGGCCCATGTACAGACCTGTGTGATCGTTGTGAATTGTACTTTGATTTTTTTCTGATAAATGTTTTGTTTGGTTGATTTTTGCATGTGTTTTGAATCATTTCAGATTCATTTCATGTATTCACATTTGAAGCATTTCACCCTAAAATATCAGCTGTAGAAGGGAGCAGTGAATTACAGCGTTGCCACTTTAGCTCTTTCATTAGAATGGATGACATGTTCAGCAACCAGGTCCCCCAAGGTCACCGGGGTCAAAAATGTTTCGATTCTATCATTGACAGACATGATGTTGAGCCACATGTATTTTCAAATGCTGGTTTTGTAAAACTCTCATATGAGGAATCAGAAGGACCTTGAAGACAAGCTATCAAACGCAGCATCATATGACACACATACACACACACACACACCACCAACAAAATGTCCATCCTTGATAATCTCACACAGGATTTCCACCAGTGTTGATGTAATGTGCACAGGCTCCTCCTCTAGCTTGCTGCGAGGCTGTGGTCCTCACCGTCCTTCCCTCTCTCAGACAGGTTGTTCCAGAGGCTGTAGAGATCCCACGGACAGCCGTCAGTTCCTGCTGGTTCAGCACGAGCGCAACGGCAGCCATGGCTGAAGTGAACAGCGGGGCTCATCACGCCTCCCAGCCTCAGGAGCCCAAGGAGAGCATGCAGCTCAAGAAGGAGATCTCGTTACTCAACGGAGTCAGCCTCATCGTGGGAAACATGATTGGCTCGGGCATCTTCGTCTCCCCGAAGGGTGTGCTCATCTACAGCGCCTCCTACGGGCTGTCGCTGGTCATCTGGGCCATTGGGGGTCTGTTTTCTGTCGTGGGGGCCCTCTGTTACGCTGAGCTGGGCACCACCATCACTAAATCGGGCGCGTCATACGCATACATCCTGGAGTCATTCGGAGGCTTCATTGCCTTCATTCGTCTGTGGACGTCTTTGTTGATCATTGAGCCCACGAGCCAGGCAGTCATAGCCATCACATTTGCAAACTACTTGGTGCAGCCGCTCTTTCCCACATGCGAACCGCCATATGTGGCATCCAGGCTGATCGCTGCCGCGTGCATCTGTAAGTCCTCCGAGTGCCCCCTGTGTCCACCCTGCTGTCTGCTTGGCTTCATCACAGTGAGGCCCTTCGCTCCCTCTCTCTCTCTCTCTTCAGGTTTACTGACGTTCATCAACTCCGCCTATGTGAAGTGGGGCACCCGTGTGCAGGACGTCTTCACCTACGCTAAAGTGGCAGCCCTCATTGTCATCATCGCCACGGGCATTGTCAAGCTTTGCCAGGGTGAGTGGCGTCACAGCAGCACTCTGACATGCATTCAGAGGTGCTACGTTTGGATCGGAAGATGGTATAGGAGAGAATGCAACAGCACAGGGAATAACAAATAAATAGCAACAGGCAGCATAAGAGAAAGAGAGACAGTTACATAAAGTTAATTACTTGCAATTTCAACAAGTGAGTGTCAGGATTATAAAAAAAGGAGAGAAGGTCAGTGCAATAACGAAGGTCACCAGCAGCCTGAAGTTAAAGCAGCACCGTCCAGTGGTATTAGAGGAATGTTTGAAGGCTGTTCTCAGAGGAGGAGACTGCGACTGTGGATCTGTCTGTTAACCAGAGGAGGCTAACAGCTGCATGCTCCATCCTTATTAGCCCCCACATGGGTCAGTGGTTGCCTGCTTACAGATTATTCTTTCAACATCACTACATACTGCAGTTCTCAGCTAACCTTTAAAATAGTTCACATGCACCTCAGTGCTGGTTGGAGGATGCCACCTCTGGTTGAGTATTGTTTTTTTAATCTAGTAATTAATAAACTAATCAGGTACTCTTCTAAATAAACGGCTGGGGCAAACAGGACCACTGCCTTCATATTGCACTGAGCACACAGGAAATGAATGCAGGGAATAAGCAGAGCTCCTCATGCAGATCACCTGGAACACAAGGAGAAAAGGGAAGTGAAATGCATCGACTGCCTGCGCTCGGCTCTGGTTTCAGTTGCCTTCGACAACCGGGGCTACATCTGTGTCTGGCCACTGTACAGTCGGATGCTGTTTCTATTCTTTCCTATGGAAACTGATGGAACCTGTGGTAGGCGGCACCCTGCAGAGTGTAGGACAACATGGAGTGGGGCTCTGAACCAACACAGTCCAAGCATACGCAGCACTGGAAGCCGTTCTGATAGGAATACACAGACGTCTCACTGCTTCTTTATTTGTCCCACTGTGTCCCCCACCGCAGGCTACACAAGCAACTTTGAGGCCTCCTTTCAGAGCTCCTCTACAGACCCTGGTGACATCGCCCTGGCGCTGTACTCGGCACTCTTCTCCTACTCTGGCTGGGACACTCTCAACTTCGTAACAGAGGAAATCAAAAACCCTGAAAGGTTCTTTCAACGCTTGGCATTTACGGGACAGGATGCTGCAGTCATCCAAAGTGTTTTATGCATCATGTCTGGTGTTGTTCCAGGAACTTGCCCTTAGCCATCGCCATCTCCATGCCTATTGTCACCATCATCTACATTCTCACCAATGTGGCCTACTACGCTGTCCTGGACGTCAGCGCCATACTCGCCAGCGACGCCGTGGCCGTGGTGAGGGAACGCACCACCTCTGAATCGTTTGTCCTCCTGCATGCTCGAGTTGAAAACAAACCAACCTTTGTGTGTCCTGCCCAGACGTTTGCCGACCACACTCTGGGCGTGATGAGCTGGACCATCCCCATTGCCGTGGCTCTGTCGTGCTACGGAGGCCTCAACGCCTCCATCATAGCTGCATCCAGGTGCAGTGCCACTGAAAGACCTGCAGAGGTCCTTGTCGAGCTGCTGTTCACAGCGCCTCGTTCTCACAACAAGTCTGACCTCCAGTTCGTTGTGTCCAGGCTGTTCTTCGTGGGCTCTCGTGAGGGTCACCTGCCTGACGCTCTGTCCATGATCCACATCCAAAGATTCACTCCCATCCCTGCACTGATCTTCAACGTATGAACGGCGAGCACGCACACATGGATGTCGTTGCCATGGACACGCAGGAAGAATGCAGTTTATTTCAGTGACTGTCAGGGGAACATCCAGTCTGCTCAAGACGTGGAGCTGTGACTTTAACGATGAGCTCAGTGTTTTTGTACTCTTTCCCTTGCTGTCTTTCATTCAGTGTGTCATGTCTCTCGTCTACCTCACGGTGGAGGACGTCTTCCAGCTCATCAACTACTACAGCTTCAGCTACTGGCTCTTCATGGGTCTGTCCATCGCTGGTCAGATCTACCTGCGCAGGAAGGAGCCGGACAGGCCCAGACCACTCAAGGTGACGCCATCACTTTCTCTCCTTCTGCTTGTCCATCCCTCCGTAAATACATCCTTGTATGTAAATGTCAGTTTTGGTTGGATGAAAGCAGGTGTGGCTCTTTCAGTCTGTGGTGTAAATCACATGTAATTCAAGACATCATTCCAGAAGTGGTTGTGATGAAGCTGACAGCTGTCTGTATCCCCTTCCTGACCTCCCACTGCAGCTGACCCTGTTGTATCCTGTGGTGTTCTGCCTGTGCACCGTGTTCCTGGTGGCCGTCCCCCTCTACAGCGACACCATCAACTCGCTGATCGGCATCGCCATTGCTCTGTCCGGCGTCCCCGTCTACTTCCTGGGCGTTCACCTGCCCGAGTCCAAACGGCCGCCAATCATAACCCAGCTGCTGCGTGAGTCCCGCCCCCGTGCCCCCGTGGTTTGTGGCCGCGTCACCACTGAGGCCTAACGTGCTTTCATGTCTGCCCACAGGTTCTCTGACTCGCCTCACTCAGCACACGTGCTACTGTGTGCTCACAGAAACAGACAAAAGCCAGTAGCACCTGCTCCCGTCGGCCTGCCAGGACGTTGCTGTGCTCTCAACATCTTCACGTTCACACAAGACGTGCTGCCCCCCCTCCCCACTCGAGCTCCCCCCTCCTGGAGGGAGACACACTACTGCCAAACGGCACACTGTGCACGTCGTTCCACTCCTCCTTCTCAGTGTTTCATGAACTCTCTTCTGAACAGCAGCTCCTAAGACACCAGGATGGACTCCATGGACTATGGACTTTCCATCGTGCCTCAACTGTCAGATGGGTGCAGGCTGTGCAACACAACTGCAGGGAGCCAACACTGATGCAGCTACCTTTCTTCTATGCATTCAACTCAGGAACAATGCTATGTACAGTCAGGGAGGTACTGCCCCCCCCCCATGAGGGGACCCAGTGTTTATTTCTATGAAAAGGGAAGCAGTGCTGACTGTCTGCTGCTGTGCAGAGATGCTGAATGTGTCTTGTCAGGGTGCCGTGATGACTGAGAAACACTACTGTTTGAAACTATACGCCAGCTGTTGTACTCTCAACATTTTAACATCTGCCTTAACATTTATTTATTCACCTTAACGTCATTCTTGATATTTCTTTTTTGATGTCTGCAACTTGCTTTGTACACGCTCCACTCACTATTTTAACACTTTGCTCCTTTCAATGTGTTTTTTCATACTTTCATACTTTCACTCTTCCGACTTTCGTCCAACGCGAGTTGTGAGTTACGTCGCCTTTGTTGACTCGACGGAGGTGCTGATCTACCACAGGTTGGCTGATTGGAGATGTGTTCAGGGTGGATCATTTAAAGTATGGCCAATCCTTTGGTGTGTTTGCCCTCCAGCAATGTTTAGCATGTCTAACACTGGAGTTCCACACAGCGTTTGAGAAAGAGGCACCATGCAGCAGAACCCTTCCCACAGAAGCTGATGCAGCTGATCAGCTGGACCTCCACCAGTGCTGCTGCTGGTGTCCCAACAGCACCGCCTCTGCGATGGGATCATCCATGACATCGTGCTTCTCTCCCTCTTTTTTATTTATTTTTTATTAAATTCTAACATTTGGGACCCTTTGGTCGTTAAAGGTGGAATTTGTAGTCCAAACACAATAGCGACCTCTAATGTGTCAAGGTTGTAGCTGCAACAGCAGAAAAACAGTGTGTTGCCAAGTTTGCAGTGGATAGATCAGTTTTATGCGTGTCCATCTACTGAAGGCTTCACCTATACTGACTCTACTGTTTGCTCTACTGAGGTCACTCCTCTTCTGAG
>JAUESF010000001.1:2279895-2289960 GCA_032274765.1 Malacoctenus tetranemus | reverse complement strand
ATTTGAACGTGGGCAGATAACAAGAAACCTGAAAGATCTCCAGCTGCATTTGAGACGTCAGAAAAGTGCTTCAGAGTATTGTTCAGCACATAGTTTATGTTTTTAGTGGGCTAATCGATTTTCTTTCATTTTTAAGTTGTCTTCTGATCACCACTCTGTGTTCATTATGTTACTCTGATAAAAACAAAAGGGGGTTAATTAGATTTCACTGATGCCTACCTGCAATCAGTGAACCTCCTCTAACAGGTCCTGATTACTTCTCTCAAAGTTCACATGAGGAGACCGAGGCTGCGTCACAAAGCTACCCGCCTGCACCCCCCACTGGGCAGCGGAGCGGACAGAACACATCACATGGAGTGGATTTTAAAAATTGAAGTGAAACAAAGCTGCAAGTTCTGGTGAAGGAAACTCTCAGGACGAGCTCAAGACTTGCAAACGTGCAGCTCACGTTCTTGCCAAGTAGTCTTCCTTTAGCACGGCTCCCTGATGAGCTCCACACACAAAAGAAGAGATGTCCTCGGTAATGGCTGTTTTTCAATCCATAAATGATGAGATCCTTTTGGCTGACCGGGGCTAGTTAACAGGAATGATGTGAACACCGCTCCCGGGTTCCTTCACACATTGCAGCCTGCTACAAATGATGTGATCAGTCCCCAGCTGTTCATGCACATCGGGCTGAAAGGTGAGGCTGAAACGAGAGCAAACTCTCAAAGGGTTACACAATGGGTTTACCGTCGTCCCGCAAACCGCTTTATATGGAGATTTTCTTGTGAACGCTCTACGGCCAGCGATTCTCACCTGATCCTTTTTGATACCTCACATGCACATCAGTGGATTTTAGTTTTTGTAGACTTTTTAAAGGACCTCCTGGAATGTCTTCAAGCAGACGAAGGAGGGAGCTGTACCCTCGTTTGAGAAACAACAAATGACAGGATGAAGCTTGTCGATTCTGAATTCAATTCAAGCGCTTTCTTCAAAAAATGTAATGAAATATATTACGTTTGAAGTTAAATGTATGTTGTTGATTTTCTGAAATGACAAATGTGGTTCTTCGGTTGTCAATGAGGAGATGAATGTGGCTTGTGGTGATTCGGAGTATCACCTCCCTCCCTCCCTCCCTCGACACTGCCTACATTTCACTGTGTAAGCCTGTGTAAGCCCTTCTGATAAACACTGTCTCTTGAGGAAATCCCATTTGACTGTGGTTTAATCTGAATTTTCCAGTGTGTACATTTCAGTGGCAGTAGTGATTACGGTATTCTTGGGGGCACCGTTATGCTGTGCGAGCCCCACCTCTGCTGGAGAAGCCTTCCACCACGAGAGCAAAGCCAGAGTGGCACTGGTTTTTTTCTTGGCGCTGGCTTCCCACCTGCACGGCAGCGGCAGGCGCTCGGAGGCCCTTGTTTGGAAGTTGGCGGCGTCTTCCATCATTTCAGCTGACTTAAACTCCCGGGGTCAGCTTTTTCCACTGGGACCTGCCGACTGAAAATAGACTGCTGTTTAGAGCTGCAGGTTTCGCTGCTCGCAAAAAGTAAGGTCCTGGCCGGCCGGCGCTCGCACAAACACCCGCGCACGAGACGCGACTTTATTTGGACGAGGCCTCGGAGCATGCGTGGGATCTTACGAGAGGCAGAGCGGCGGCTTGTGTAAACACTCAGTGAAAAAGTGGACGAAAGCTCAGTAGTTACCCATCTGTTTGAAACACGCCTTCACTTTACACTTTGCACTCGGTCTTCCTGTGAAGTGGAAGTCGCAGAATCCGCGGTTCCTCCGATACAACATTGGTTGTGAGGTGACACAGTTTGGTGGCTTCTGCTTTGGGGTCAATGGGGAAATTTGGCAAGTTAAAAAAAACTTTCACAAAATCCTGTTTGGCCTAATACCAAATATCTGGTTTAGGACAATCAAGTGTAGCCTAGTAACTAGCATCTGTTTATGTTGGCTGCTGGTTTCATAGAAATACAACTGACATTTATTGTCTCATCATCCGTCTACTAATTTACCTTAGTATAATAAATCTGTGTATCGTGTTACGAGACATTACTTCTGTACATTTACACATGACTTGATAGTGGGGCTATTATCTGCTTTAGCTTTCATTTGCTTGTTAAGCAAATTGATTTCTCTGTAAGAATTGCTAGAGAATTAAATGAAACACTGCAGCCTAGTTGCCAAACATGGTATTGTTCAATATTTGTTGTTAAATCACAAGGGAGGTCAGGAAATGAAAGGCCTTTTCCAACCATTTTGAGATGAGCACCAAAAACATGCATTCAGGGTTTCACGTTTTCTCTTAAGCTCCACTGTTTCACAACCCCCGTGCTACTGTCTGTACCACATCGCTGGATTCTTGCTAATAAAAAGGACGAAACCTACAAATTTCTACAAGCTGTATTACCAACCCCAAATTGAAATTGATGCATGTGTTTTCTTCTGCTTGAAGACATCATCCTGGCTTTTCTGTGTGTTTCCAGGGGCGACCAGAGACATCGGTTCAGCCCTGACCAGGATGTGCATGAGGCACCGCAGCATTGAGGCCAAACTTCGCCAGTTCACAAAGTAAGACTCATATTTTTTCAGGTGACCATGGAAACACAGCTGCTGTTTCCAGGTGGATTTTTTGTTGATGTTGTTGTTAAAAAAAACAGTTTGTGAGTGTTTAACTAGTAAAATGACGGCTATGATAATCCCATCAGGCCTGAACACGGAGGCCATGTCTGTGGATGTACTGGTTCATGAATGAGCAGTCGATTCCACGTCATTGTGTCTAATCTCTCTCTGAATGGTGTGTCACAGCGCCCTGATGGAGAGCTTGATCACGCCTCTCCAGGACAAGATCGAAGACTGGAAGAAGACTGCCACCCAGCTAGATAAGGACCATGCCAAAGGTGCACATATATATATCACAGTCAACCACTCCACCCTGCGAAACTGCTTACTGTGACATCAGTTCGCTCGCTGTTTCACCGAAATTCTTAGTTTGTTGTACTAAATGTTTCTGTGTCGGTTTTGTGTTGGGCGCTCTGGGTCCATTTGTATTTGAGATTTACCTTCAGTTTCGATCATTCTTAGATGGAATGCTTGTTAATGCTCTATGGGCTGTAACTCCTCACTGATCATTTTCACAATTAGCAAGCACATTGGTACTGGTTGGAGGGTGAAGGTTTTCAATTTTTGGCTGAGTTCTAAGTTGAATCTGGTTGGATCTCATCATCTCGTCACCGGGACAGCATGTGTGCCGGACTGGCGTTTAATAGAATGATTTCTCTGGTTTGACCCTTGACATAGAGGTGGGAAAGTGTGATACACTCTGGACTCTGACTGTCTTCAAATGGTCGTGTGGAAGCATAATTACACAACTAAAATGATCTCAATCCGGGTCAAGTCTTCAGTTTTGTTATTGTGTCCTGTCATCAGGGGACAGCGCCGAGTCCCAGGTGCAGTAGCAATCGTGTCAGTTGTCCTGGCAGCTGAGTGTCCCCCTGGGAGCGCTCCTATTTTAGGTTCTTGTTGGAAATGCAAGATAATATGAGTTCACTCGGGCTGCTCCGAATTCCTCCCGCTGAAACATCTCTGTTCACTTTCTCTCAAGAGTACAAGAGGTCACGCCACGAGATCAAGAAGAAGTCATCTGACACCATGAAGCTGCAGAAGAAGGCTCGCAAAGGTATCAGTCAGCCGGGCCGCGGCTCCTCCTGCACCTCGCGGGGCACACACGGGGTCAGCGTGTGGGTTCGTCCCACTCATACCGGAGCTGTATCCACATTACTCCTGGAGCAGCTTCACATTCAGTTCATTTTTTTACTTCTATCGTTCACATGCAGGCCACAAAAAAAGACAGACTTCATGGTCAAAACCACACATTTTCAAACCTGTGTTGACCTCTAGCGGCGCCGTAAGGTATTGCAGTGCGCTTTTCACTTGTTTTGAATGGCCCCTACTCAGTGAAGCAGCAACCAATGATTGTTGCTTTCGCTTCCAGTTGTCGATGACTGAAGATGATTACTTACATGCAACATACAATACACTCAGAAGATTTGTTTATTTACAACAACAATGCAAAAAAAGAACAAGCACACCCATTACAGTATATGTTGCATTTCATGCATTGATCCCCCATTACATTAAGACCACCTGATTCAAATGATGTCTTGTGCTCCCCTGTGTATATTGACAATGTCTGTTGCTGCCCGACACATTTAACCGAGAGATAGTCACTGCAGGTGGTTTCAACAGTCTGTGGTTGTGATGGAATGACTGACTGGTGCAGACACATTGTGTTACAATCGACTCCTCTGAGAATGTTTGCATGGTTTCACGTGTCTGAAGGTTTTGTCCCATGTTTCAGCTTTAATGCCCCCCTGACTCAGTCGACACTCTGTTCTACCAGCTTGGGGCTCCCCTCCAACAGTCCTGTGGCGGGGTTGTCCCATCAGACACCAGGCACCTGTTGGCTGCTTTCCTTCCCAGCTGCACTCCCCCTGCACTCTGGGGTGTAGCAGGGCAACCGGACCCCTCCCCAGATTTCACGGGGGTTTACAGTTTGACCGGATGAACTGTCCATGGTCAAACTACACCCTGGGTGTAAAATTGCTGAGGCCAGACCATACAGAATATACCCCTCTTGTGTGAAAATGGTTTAATTATATACACACATTGTAGTTGGAACCATATTAAACATTTGGCACATGTATAGGTTACTGCATAGCCTGTTGTGCACATCTCCCCATCCACTCCTGTGTCTAAATGTACATTTTTCTCACGTCTTCATTGGTGTATTCAAAGTACTCTGTTTTGTAGTAATCTGACCCCTGGCATTGCTGATATTATGGGGTGTTTCGGGGGGGCATCCTCAACTATTCAACTATTTCGGTTGAGGTGAAGCTGTCAGATTGTTGTCGGGGCTTTGTTGGGCGACGTTTTGAGAAAATAAATACTGTCATCGAACAATCAAAGTTAAGAGATCAAGTCCCCGAAACAGCTTCGATATTCAAATCTCAAGTGAAATTACATCTCTCACTTGGTCCAGTGGGTCTCTCTGTAACAGTAGCTGAATGAAGCCCTCTGCTGGTAGCATTTGTTCATGGGTTGTACAATCCAAAGTGATCCAACCCATTTGTACTGATCCACAAGGTTTTTTTTCTGTGACCAAAAAAACAGAGAACATGATTTTCCAAAGTGTTTCACACCCACACATGCTCAACAAAGCTGTTTGGGAGTCACAGGTGATAGATGGGATCTATCTTAGTGGCTTTTACTTTGAAAAGTCATAATATGCAGGCTCAAATTCTCACACTGGTTACACCTTCACATTCCAACTGCACAGTCTCATTATACATTTTAAATGTCACACACAGAACCCCGAATCTTACACCAAACCACAAAACTGAAGAGTGGGACATGTTGCGATGTACTGGGTCATCTTGCACCACAGCGTGATGTTATTGCTCTCCAATGTTGCAAATGGTAAAATCAGAAAAAAGCAGTTTGAAGTGTTTAAACTGTGAATAATCGCCATGAGACGAGAGTATTTCTAACATATCACATGAGGTGAGAGTGACACAAAGTACAGTGTCTGCTGCTGTTGCGTGCAGGTGTGTGGTCGGCCATGTGCTCGCTGGGGCATGTTGTTGTTGCACTTTTGTTTTGCTCTAACTTGTGGCACTGCGGCTATGTTGCGATGGCTTCCTTGTACTAACCCTAACAATGAGTTTTGCTATGTCTGCTCTCTCCCCCTCTTTCTCTCTCTCTCTCTCTTCGTCCCCCTCTTCCTTTTTTTGCCTTCTTTTTGCCCCCGCCCCCTCCTGTCTTCGCTGTGTCCCCCTCTGATAGAGATTCAGGGTGAGTATGGGCGTGCTGCCTCTCTGCCCCCCCCTTTCTCACTCATATATCCCCCAACATTTTCCATCAGACACCCATTATGATTCAGATCAGTGAAACAAAGGTCATGGAAGATGAGTTCAGCTGTAGTGTAGATTTGTTTTTCAGGTGAAGAGGCAGAGAGCTGGATTAACCCGCAGCTGGAGACACCAGATCACTGTGGATTCACATTCTTCTTCACCTTACTGGTAGTAGTTGAGCAGAACAGGAAGGCACTGCGTTTACCAATTATGTTCAAGACAACATCATTTTTTTAATCAAATTGTTGTTTGGATCTTAATTAAACAGACTCAGGTGGGAGGAACTTTGGCCAGTACAGCTGGGACCAGTCCTGACTGAAAAAGACACAAACGCACGCACACACACACACGCGCACACACACACACACAGAGCACAACAATGAAAGTCACCAATTATCAAATGAGCATGCTTTTGGATTGTGCAAACAAATAAAAGCAGAATCCACATGGTGAGGCCCTAGAAAGTCACATTTTCATTCCAAGCGTAATTTCCCAAACACAGAATTCAGTGTCTGTAGTTAATCTGAGCCGCATTTTCAGTGTGGGACAAACTCAGAGTACCTGAGGAACCCATGCAGGCGCAGAGACAACCTGAAACTCCAGAGTCACAGCACAGCCGACCACGGAGCCACCAGAAACATGTCCATTTATGCAAAAGCCTGTGGTGTCGCTCCCATCGTTCACATTAACATAGGTTCACTCCACACCGTGCATGACGCTGCTGAACTTTCTCCTTGACTCCTGCACGACTTTTGTAGCTGCTCCGTTGCTGACACCATTAGCTTCGTCGTGACATTGCAGGGTTTTTCAATGCTAATGCTACCACCCCCACCCCCACCCCCCCATTCCTTTCATTTCCGTCTCTGACACCGACAGCGTCTCAGCCTGCTTTTATTTAACGCTACAAAGAGACATTTCATGTCTTGCTTTCCATTCATTTTGATTTATGTTCTCTTTTGCCTTCATAGCAGGTAAGAGTCAGATTTCCAACATATGCAGTCTTCTTGTTTGTCACAAGGTTTCTTTTGAAAAAACAGCAAAAGGAGACTTTTTTGAAGACTGACGTGTACTTGTGTTTTGGGTCTTCACTGTAGTTTTGTTCCATATAAAGTGAGACAATTGAAACTTGATCAGTGTAATTAATAAGGACATATCTAATGAAGAGGTTTGATAAAGGAGAGCAGAGCCAGAAAAACAACAAACCTCATTGCCATCATAACTTGTTTTCCTTCCTATCAAGGTAGGAAACCTCCCACCCTCTTCCTTTGCACCTCCATCTTTCCAGCTTTTTACTCCACCTCCACTGCCAGTCTGTCTCGCAGACCCCCCCCCCTCCCCGTGTATGTGTCTCACCACCTCTGCTTGACATCCCCTGTCCCAGGCCGAGGAGACCTGCAGCCACAGCTGGACAGCGCCATGCAGGACGTGACCGACATGTGCCTGTTGATGGAGGAGACGGAGAAGCAGGCCGTGCGCCGCGCTCTGGTGGAGGAGAGGGGGCGCTTTTGCACCTTCATCGGCTTCCTCCAGCCCGTCGTGGTGAGGAGACGATCTCGCGGCATCACTGTGTGCGGCTGATCTGTGATCTGTGCTGCAGCGTGCAACAAAAATCCAGATGCTGGTTTCACATCATCAGGGATTGAGTGATGAGATATCGGACACTGCAAATATTAATATTTTGTGTTTTTGTCAGTTGTTACACACCAAAACCACAGGAGTAACAAGAAACCAAGTCAGTCAATCTTCATTTGTATGTTTATGGGAAGGTAATTGTCAAACAGTGTTTTGTAGACTGTAGTTTGTTGTTTTTTGATTTTTTTCCCTGAGATTTAGCTAAAACTATAAGAATGTGCTATGTTAGGTAAAGTACATTATCTACATTATGAAATTCTGTGAGTCTCATTAAGTTCACAACACTGGGATTGTTGGACAATGCTGCAGATGCAGTAGATATCCAGAGGAGAATGAGAAGACGATCACAGTGTCAAAATCCTCCTGAACCAGAGTTAGCATGTGAAGAGTCTTACCTGGAAAACAAAAAGTGGACCAAAGTCTAATGTTAAGCTGGAAGCCATCAGAGTGAGGAGGAGGAGGGGAAGGAGGAGGAGTGGAGGCGCTCCCAGTCCAAGCTGCTCCGAGTCCAAAGTGAAGTTGTCCTGAGTCAGGGGGAATGTGTGCTGGAGTCCAGGGACACTGCAGCTTCCACCAGGATCCCTTGAATCACTTCCTGCTTCTGTCTGCTGACGAGCTGCGGGGATGCTGGTTTGATCCCCCAGGAGGACCCTCCATCTCACTGGTGTTTCATCCGTCCCAACCTGAAGCCTGCAGAGACTCTGAGGGCTGTTGTCAATGGGACGATCAGACATCAGAGCCACAGTCCAGATGAATTGATGGACGCTGTCCAAACAACCTGAGTGCGTCGACAGGCTGGTTACCTGCATGTTGCAAGAACTGATGCAGGAAGATCAGCTGTGAAGGCCTGAAACAAAAGAAGAAGAGACGTCTTACAGTTTTATGTCAGGAAGACTTCTTCGACGAGTCCTTTGTATCATTTTGGTTACACAGTCGTCTGAACTGGTTTTTGAACATTCTCCATCCAAATGAAGCCGGTGCCCATACTTGCTATGCCCTCTTCTTTCAGAATGGAGAGATCGCCATGCTGGGGGAGATCACCCACCTCCAGGGCATCATTGATGACCTCACTGTGCTGACCACTGATCCTCACAAACTGCCGCCTGCTAGTGAACAGGTGGGAAACAGTCACACCCGCAATACTCTAAAGTATGTTCTATTCTGGTTTTGGTTCCATGAGGTTGTTCCAATTTGAAAGGCTCAGAACAGGCACCTTCGAAGGGGATCTTGAAACTAAAATTCAGAGCAATTACGTTGTCGATTGATTACAGATAAAGTGCGGTCTCCTGATTACAGAGGAAAGGGAGTTGCATAAAGAACCCAGCTGTAAGGCACTGCAGACTATTAACTGGAAACAAGCGATGAGTGAAACCTGCCCCATTGTTTCTCTTTGCAGGTGATCAAGGATCTGAAAGGCTCTGACTACAGCTGGTCCTATCAGACCCCTCCATCCTCCCCAAGTAGCTCCGGTTCGCGCAAGAGCAGCATGTGCAGGTACTCACAAACACACACGCGTGTTTGTGCATGCGTACATGAATATGTGCGTGTTGTGTGGTGACGCAGGTCATCAGAAAGAGGAGCCTTCCTTGACGTGATCCAACTTTGTCTGTCAGTGTCTTTGTGTCAGTCCTTCATTACTGTCTCTCCACTCCTTTTCAGTTTGATCAAATTCTCCAGTATTGAACCACAGCCTTCAAAGTTAACCTTTAAATCCAAGCCCACTCATTTTTCTCTCAAACACACATATTGTCAAATCCTAAGTCCTTAAGTAACAGTTGGAAAATGACAAGAAAAAATCAATTGATGTGGTTCTTTGTCGGGGAGCCTTCACGGTGTGTAAATGTAAACCAGTGTTCATCAAACATACCCGTGTATGTGTGTATAAAGGTCAGTGCCTTCTGTCTGATGTGTCAGCTTTGTGTGAACGGCCCTGAATACAAAAGGATGGGGACGGTCTGTAAATTGCAAAAGAGGAATGTATTCAATGTTTAGCAGCTGGAATTGCTCTTTCAGCTGCTCTGTGCTTCTACTATCACATTTGATTGAGTTACAATCACAATATTTTTTATGATGAACATTTTTATTTTCTTTCTGCTTCATTGTACAACAAAAACAAACAAACAAACAAACAATCATCACCACCATCTCTGCAGATCCCTTTACAAGCATCCATCACCGTGTTTCTTTATGAACGCCAATCAAAAACGGAGGAGATCAATACAACGAATAAGTAAACTAAGCATTGTGTTAACAAGACAATCTGTCAACAACAAAAACCAAAAATAATAATAACAGCAAATTTAAATACAAACAAAAATAAGAAGCAGCACTGGTGGGTATATTTACACACTATTAACTATTATTAACTATTGGTATACAATGAGTCAACACCAGTGTCTTTAATTAAACATTTCACCGCGTCACCTCCTTCTTCATTTCCAAGGATTTCACTCGTTTAGAATAGAATAGAATAGAATTCAACTTTATTGTCATTGCATGTCACACGGACAAGCAACGAAATGCAGTTTGCATC
>JAUESF010000001.1:2170569-2186956 GCA_032274765.1 Malacoctenus tetranemus | reverse complement strand
CACACACACACACACACACACACACACACACACACACACACACACACACACACACACACACACACACACACTCACTAGGAGCACCAGGTGAGTCTAATCAGAGCAGGCACAGGTGCAGCATGTTAGGGAGGGAGCATGCAAACACACAGAAGGAGAGGAAGTCAAGGAGCCTGCAACCAGAGACAAGGTGAGCAATCACAATAAAACAGGAAACAGACGGGACAGAAACGTGGCGTGTGACAACACCCCCTCCTCAACGGCCAGCTCCTGACGGCCCAGGCTGGTCTGGATGGGCGGCATGGAAGTCAATGATGAGGGAGTCATTGAATGTCCCGGAAGGGGACCCAGCAGCGTTCCTCTGGGCTGTACCCCTCCCAGTCCACCAGGTACTGATGACTTCTCCCTCTTCTTCGGACCACCAGGAGCTTCCGGACCATTTAGACAGGAGAAGCTGCTTAGAGTGCTTTCCTGGGTTGTTTTGCACATCTTTGTAGTCCAATTTTGGCTCTACACTTTTTCCATTGTTGTTTACAACAGATTATGCTAGCTTGTTTGTTGTACTTCATGTCTCTGACAGTCTATTTTGTAGCTTTTTGACGGTGTTGATGTTTTTCGAGTAAGTTCAGGGGAATTCTCTATCACCCTGCTTTTATTATTATCTGGGCTGTGTTGTGCCTCTTTGAAGTTGCTACTCTATTACTCGTTGGCCACATTAAGTCTCCTTGTGGGAATTTCCCGTCACTTTGGAGCCTACAGCCATTTAAACCTGCTCAGCAGCAGTGACACGAGACATCACAGTTGGTGCTTTCAACTCAATAGAAGTTAAAACTGGATCATGTCTGGCTAAATGGAGTTGGGCTCATGCTCAGTGATGCTCTGATGCATCACATCACTGGCTTCCCCCAGTCAGCATTGTACGTCGCTGACATATACTGCAGTTCGACTCACTGCAAAGAGAGCACCTAAGCTATAGATCTGCGGTGGATTGGCTGCGGAGTTTTTGATCATGTATAAAAGACGACATGTAATCATGCAGTTGTTGGGACTCCTGGTGTCTGTCCTTCAATAACATTTCTTGAGGTGCCTTTGTTCCATCACATTCCAGTATTAGTGGACCACATTCCTAAGAGATCCAGACACCTCATGAATGCAACAGTGGTGTTAAAGGTTGTCCTCCAGCATGTGCACTCGTTTAAAAAACTGAAAACATTTCTCTATATGCTCTGTGAGTAGTAATTAGTAATTTGTGTATGGTAGATTCTTTTTGTTGTAACCATGCTTCTTGTCAGTAAATCGTGCTCTGTTGGAAAGTCTTTATGTCCCCTCTAAAACGTGCCACTTTTGAGAGGAGCATGCATTTGTGGGATGAGCAGCAGAGCACAGTAAGTGGGTTGCAACTATGACAAAATTCAGCTCAGTCTTTTGGGCTGCTGATAAACAGCTCATTCTGCTGCGGATACTGACTCTTGTTTTGAGCTTCTGCTCAACCCAGCTGTTGGTGCCAGACTGACCAACACAACCATGTTGGCTGATTTGCATCAGATGCTGGTTGCAGAATGAGCTGGCATCCCACAGCAGTTTGTGTGAGCAGCAACGATGACTGTGTGTGGTTCCTCCACGTGCAGCCGAAGTTCCTGTTTGTTCAATGAATACATTGTTGAGGTGCCAACACAGTTCTGACTCCTAACTCTAATCACCAAATCTACCAAACACCCAATGAGAATCGCTGGCAGGATGAGCTGTTTGGTAGACTGTCCCTGATACGGCGCCGTCCCGATGGGGGATGCTTGAAGAACACGATGCATTTTTGTTTCCATGTGGATGAGAACCTCAGTGACTAACTAGTATGGGTTAGTTAACAAGGGTCTGACTCAGCTGGAAGAGCAGGAGGTATGTTTTTTTGTTGAGTCTGGGTTACTTTTAACCATCTGTGTAGTTCAACACTCAATACCATCATCACTGACTGACTCTGAGTTAGTTACTGCACTAAATCTCTTCATTCAAACAAGAGCTGTTTGCTGTAACTTACCATTCAAGTTAGGTTGACTGAACACATGTTGCTGCCTGAACACCAACAATATCAAACTTGTGTCTCTTCTGGTAATTCACTGCATGGGACAAGCAAGCAGACAAAAAAACCCTGCTCACTGACATCAATCTGGCAAACACACTGATCCAAGCTTCAATAATTACATTGTGACCTAAGTTATTTCCCTGTCATGTGAAAACATCCGACTCAAGTGTAAACTGATGCTACCTCTGACCTCAGGCTCTTTCACAACAGACCCAGACTGTAAGTTATTAAACGTTTCAGCTCATGTGTTCAAGTCCTGATCGTGCATCATCGGTTTGTACAACTTCAGATACACAAACTAACTTCACATTCATTTTTTGGGGGGTTAAAAGCCTGAGTTATCGACAATAACTGTCCCCCCCCCCCCCGTCTGCATTGGTAATGGTTTGTCCAGCACAGTTCCACCAGCAGCATGTGGTTGGAAAATTTCCGGTCTGGCTGCACGGACACAGCAGCATTGTTTGTCAGATGATCCGTGCACGCGTGCCTTCAGATGTCCACTGGCCTTCTCTCTGGATGCAAAAACGTGGTGTGCTGAAAAAGCTTCTTGCGATGCTGCCATGCGAATAAGCAAGCAGCTCTGCTTTCCTGCGTGTCGAGCTTTGTTTTTATAGCCAACAGTGATGCTCACAAAGAGATGGGGGGGGTCAGTCTGGTGCTCGCTGGTCCATTTTTGTTTGTAGCCACAGTGGAGAATATTACTCCACAGTCATGCTTAACAACTGACCATATCTATCCCTGTCTGCACCCCCCTCCCCTCTCGCTGCTCCAAAATGTGTTTGTGACCACGAGCATCTAACGGCAGACATGATTACCTGCGAATATAAGGCCTGCTCTCTGCCTGCTCACTGGCTTTTAGTTATGTTATGTTATCCCTCATTAATCCCCTTTATGTGTTCACCCATTCTCTGCTTTCAACCCAGTGGGCTACCGTGGTGCAAGGAGCGGCCTCTCATCTTCCCCACACCAGCAACCCTCCTGGCTACAAGCTTGAGTCACAAGCTTGATCTCAACTGCTACATTCTGATTAGGACGATGATGATGTGCCGGAACAACAAAAGAAGCAAGCGTTGAGATCCAGCAATGAGACAGGACCGACACCCTTGTGTGGAACAGGTTTGCATCTGTATGCAGACCCAAATCCTCTATGTGACAAGTGTATATGTCACTCATGTCTGTCTCCTGGTTGGTGACAGTGCTGACCACTGCACCTCGGCAGCATCATGTGGCTTTTATTTCATTTGAAGTTTATCACAAAGGTCTCGTTTCTATTTTAGAAATCTGGAATACAGACTGCAAGCTGCTGTTCGCCTTTGGCTGCCTGCAAAGTGAGAACATGCAAACTCCTTGCAGAAAGACAACCCCCCCCCACCACCACCACCACCACCACCCTTAATCAAACACTGAGTCCCTGCTGTGATGCAGTATGGTCGATTTGTATAATGGCGCTGCCCTCAGGCTGAACTCTATCTGTTTTCTATATCCAGTGACATTGGTGGAGATGGTGAAAAACACCCCAGAGAGGTCGCCAGTCCATCACAGGGCAAACAGATGCATGCACAACAGACAGACACAGACACCACACATGCACATACAAATATGTCTGGACTGTGAGAGGAAGCTGCAGTAGGGAGTGAAACCACTGCAAGCACAGCAGGAACATACGAACTCCAGAGAGAGAGGCACCAACCTGACACCCAGCGCTGATTTACCTGCTGTAATGAAACGGTGCTCTGACTATTCTCGTTCTTCCTCACGTTGAACGGAGGGAAATGGTCGATGAAATACTGATGTGAGGAGGAAAAAAAGCACACAGCTGCTGGTGAGATGTGCGAAGAGATGTGTTTGGGCTCAACCATGAAAAAATAAGAGTGGAAGAGGAGGATTTGGGGTGAGATAATGAGCTGTAATTAGTAGCTATATCATTTCAGTGCGGTCAGTGCTGGTCATTATTTACAGCAAATTTCCCCTTTCTTAAACAAGAGGAATGAAAGCAGCTCAGTGGTGGATTGTGTGTGTTTGGAGTGTGTGTGTGTGTGTGTGTGTGGGGGGGGGGGGTGCATAACATGCAGCCAAGGCCGCAAGCTGCTCATTATTTACTCTCATTTACAGTAGTTTGTTTTGCATTGAAGGATTCCTGAGGAGTTTTACACGCTGCACAGCGCTGCTTTTTTTGTTTGTTTTGTAAAGCTAATGCTCCATTTCCAACTGTGGCGGGTGGAGTTTTGGATGGGCCTAGGACGGGGACGGGGACAGGGACGCCCCCCCCCTTCCCCCCGCTACGGAGCAAACACCTCACCCTCACATCCGGATTGTAAATGGGATGCTAAACAACGATGGGAATCCACCCCCACTCCAAACTAAACTTTGAATTTATGAGCATGCCCCCCCCTTGTTTTGTGTGTGTGTGTGTGTGTGTGTGTGTGTGTGTGTGTGTGTGTGTGTGTGTGTGTGTGTGTGTGTGTGGTGGAAACTCATGTCATCCGAGGACTGCTGATGTTCAACTTTCAAAACTGCACAGGTTGCACTGTTTTTTAGTGAGTAGGAGTTCAAACAGCACAAAAGCAGGAGGAAGGCTGGTGCTTTGGAGGGAGTTAATGACTGCGGCTCGCTCCGGATCCAAGAGCAGTCTCAGGTTTATTACAAGGGATCCACACAGGGGCTGGAAGACTGGGGATGGGAGCCGGCGCGCGTTTAACAAAGAAGCAATGAGAGTGAAACCTGATATAAAGTGACTGGATCGGCTCTCATTTTGCTGCCAGCAACTTTTGTCGGACCCCTGGAGAACAAACGCTCCCAAACAAAACGCTGGCGGATGAGGAACACGTCGGAATCAGGCAATTCTTCTGCAACATAACGACAGCGCCGGGGTCTCTCCGAGTCCTCTTCCGCTTGAAGCCATAATCCCCCCCCCCCCTCCCCCTCCCCCGGCGTTAGTTTATGATCGATTCTTACATTATTTTAATCCACTAGATTGACTTGTTATTGGAGAGAGGAGTGATGAATCTGGATGTGCAAGACTGAGCATTGATCAATGGGCAAGGGGGGGAGGGGGAGGTCGATCGGACAGGTTCCCCCCAGGATCCCCCCGGGGACGCACGCGCCTCTGTCTCGCGCGCGTCTGCCGGTGCCGCTTGCGTGAGTGATGCTCGACCATGAGACAACACGGGCTCGCTGCTGCCGCTTGGCTGAGAAGTTCATTTTTTCCTCCGAGAGCATCCGTGGCCGCCGCAGCGCTCAGGGGCAAACGCTTCGGTGTGCGGCTGCAGCGGCGGTGCGCGCGTAAAAAACAAGCGGTGCTGCGCGTGATTTCCTCGTGATGATTCGAGGCTCATCGGCCGCTTGCGTCTGACTTGCGAATGAAATCGATGAATGCGAAGCAAATAGTCGTCTCCCTTATAAAACACGGGGAGGGGGGGGGGCGCTGTGTCGCCGCGCACACTTTGTAGCAATTCGCGGATTACGAACGCTGCCCTTAACCAGATCGCTCGAAAACAGCGCAAGCACGGACGGGAGAGCGAGCGCAGCCGGCGGAGGTAGGCGTGCACTCGTGCAGTAAGAAGCGTTTTTTTCTCTCTCTCCTCTTCGAGCGCGCACAGAAGAGACAGCGTTGCTAGTGAGGCAGCAGTGGAAGGAGTGCGAGAGAGGGAGAGAGAGAGAGAGAGAGGAAGGACGCACGACGCACAGACACAAAGTTGTCCGTCGATGAGAAGTGCCTGTGGACGCCGCCGCTCCGGTTCCTTGAAACTTTTGAATCCTGAGAAGGAAAAGCAGGAGAGTGACCGTCGGAGGAGGAGGAGGAGCGGGCGCAGGCACACATGGATTTTTGGTGACAAACCGGCGCTTTCAGTGCAGCGGAGCCAAAACGCACATCCAGCCATGATTTGGGTCACGTTTTTACCCTTTTTGATGGCGTGCACAGCCGGGAACAGGACAGCGGAGCTGGTGCCGTTCTTTCACGGCCACGTATTCGAGAACTCCGCGCCCGGCTCCCGCGTCAACGGGCTGAGCGTCCCGCTGAAGCGTCTCAACTCACCGCAGCTGTGCGCCGCCGGGGAGCCCGGCTCGGTGGCGGCGCACTTCAAACTACTGGGAGACGGGAGCGAGGATTTCCGCGTGTTTGCGCACCACAAGCGGGGACATATTTTGCTGAAGACTTCTGGAGTCCTGGACCGAGAGGAGCGGGCTGAGTACGCGCTGGGTCTGGGTCTGTGCTGTGGGCAGTGCGCGGGACTCTCCCGGGAGGAGGACGGGGAGGCTCCGGTTTCTGCCGAAGTCGCGTCCATCAAGGTGGACGTTCTGGACACCAACGACCACCAGCCCACTTTCCCCGACGCGAGCGTGAGGCTAAGCCTGGATGATTCGACCGCGCTGCGCACGGCGGTCTACTCGGTGACCGCGCGGGACGCCGACAGCGGCAAGAACGCCGAGCTCATCTACTTCGCGCTGCCCAAAAACGGGAGTTTCTACGTGGTGCCCAAAAGCGGGGACATCCTGTTGGTCGACTCGATCCTCGGCCTGGGCGAGCCCATTAAGTTTGAAGTGTTCGCCCGGGACCGCGGGTGGCCGCCTCGCACGAGCCAAAGCATCGAAGTGGAAATAAATCCGCGGCAGTGGCCGGTGGCTCCCTCGCTGACTCCCCAGACTGGGAAGTGGAAGCCCAGACCTCAGAGCAAAGTGGCCACGCGCCAGTCCCGCTCCGTGCCGGAGTCGGACAGCCCAGTGTTCATCAACGTGTCCGAGGACGCGGGCATCGGCTCGGTGGTGATGAACCTGAACCCGGTAAGGTTCCAGGCGGCCTCGTTTGAGCTGATGGAGCCCGACGCCGAGAGCTCGCCGGTGACCGTGAGCCGGGACAGCGGCGATATAGTCATATCGCGGAGACTGGACCGGGAGACAGAGCCTCTGGTGGAGATCGCGGTCAAAGTTCAGGATAAACGAGGTGAGGAGATGGAAGGGAGCGCACGTGTGTGACGGAGGAAGCGGCCGGAGAGAGAAAGAGAGAGCGGACAGGGAATGACGACGCGCGCTTGTCTTGTGCCCATGCGACTTGCCATCAACAGTTTGTCGTGAATTCGCAACAAATGCCATTTTTTCCCTCCACACCTCCATATTTTCTGCACAGTTTGATATAAATGCGTTGCTTTGGATTATTTGTGTGCGTAATTACGCGCGAAACGATTAATTTCTTTACTTGCTGCTTGGCTTGTAAATTTAAAGTTCTATTCTATTTTCTAAAATAAAAAAAGGTGTTTGGTTGATCTTTTATCTGTGAAGTGATTTTTCCTCGGTGAAACTTGCTTCTGCTGTCGCTGGATTCTTTAAACGGAACAATTTTCTTCGTGTGCGTAAAGTCTAAGAACTGGAGTAGAAGGCCGACTGAAGCGACTTTTTTGCAGGAGAAATTAGTTGAAATAAGAAGAAACAATTTCGGGCCTATTGAGAAAGAGCGATGTCAGCAGCGTTTTTAAGCGTCAGAAACAGTGGAAATGCGGAGAGTTGCTGAGGAGCTATTGGATATTTTGTGCTGTATGTGTGCATCTTGCTATTTTTATAGATGTACTGGCTGAAAGGTCTGGTCAATCAGATTAATGACTTTGGTGTGTGTGCGTGTGTGTGCGTGTGCGTGTGCGTGTGCGTGTGCGTGTGTGTGTGTGTGTGTGTGTGTGTGTGTGTGTGTGTCTGTCCTCAGTGCTGAAGAGCCCCGACGGGAACTGGATCGCCCTGCAGAGCGCCCAGCTGTCCCGACCCGGCCGGGTCACCAAGAGGAAGAGTCTGGTCTACAGCGCTTTGGAGAAGGAGTCCGGGGTCGTGTCGGCCTACGAGGGCCTCGGGTCCGACAGCGAAACCAAACCGGAGCCCGATGGCTCGTGGGGCGCCGTCCTCCAGGAGATCCACAAGAAGATGACGGACAACAGGGGCACGCCGTCGCCCACGGCGGGCCACAGAGGGAGCAGGGACAGCCCGGCATCGGACGGCGATGCGAGCTGGAAGCCCAGCAAGCCTCTCGTGGGCCTTTTCAAGTGGAAGGTTCCTGCAGAAATCAGGAAGCCCTCGTCGTCCCGCAGGACCAGCGTCATCGATTTGAACTTCAACCTGGAGGGAGCATCAGGGGATCAGGAGGAGGAGGAGGAGGAGGAGGTCTCGGTGGCTTCGGAGCGAGTCCGGAGACCAAGAAAGAAAAGGAGGAATAGGAAGGAGGTGGCAGTCTCCTCCTCTTCCTCTCCCATCCTGGTAAGAAACCACTCATACACAACAGCAAAATTGAACTGAGAACTCAAAAATGACAAACTGCAGTCGGGGTGTTTTCACCAGGATACAGAGAACACACAGAGAAGTATCCTTCCCACCATCTGACATCCCATCATCAAAGAACCTGAACGCTTCATGTTTGCATGACGCTGATGGACACTCTGGCTCTGTGTTGCAGTCTTCTGATGCCATGACCCCCGACACTCTGACCTGTGGAGCGTCGACGCCCAAACTGTTGGACTCGGATGACGAAATGTCAGAAGACCGAGTGAATCACGCGGACGAGGAGCTCGCGTCTCAGTCCCGGCAGCCAGAGGGCCACGTGTCCGACTCCTTCGCAGGAAGAGGAGGAGGAGAGCTCAGCGATGAGGGAGGTGAGAGACATGACAGACAGGAGCGACGGAGCAGCAATGGGGATGAAGACAATGAGAAGTCTTGGAGGATGGAGGTTGACACGGAGAGCAGAAGAGCCGAGGATGAGGAGGACAACGAAATCGACGAGGAGATGAGATACAGGTTGTACAGACTCGTCAATCAGTCCAGACTCGCGTACTTCTCGTCCACCGACGACGAGCTGGACAGAGCCGGCCAGAGCGAAGGAGAGTGGGACAGAGACAGAGACGAAGACATGGACGAGGAAGACAGAGAGCGCGGCCAAGACGAGCCAGAAGGGTTCTCGTCGGCCGAGGACGAGCTGGACAGGATTTACGTTGAACGGGAGAGTCTGCGAGAGGACGAGGACACCAAGGACGTGGAGCTGGCGGTGAGAGTGTGCCGATTGGTTCATCAGGTCAACGCCACCGAGTTCTCATCGACTGAAGACGAGCTGGACAGAGCGGGCAACGACGGAGAGGAGGAGCTGATCGATGCCGAGTCGCTGTGGAAGCTGCAGGCGGAGAAGGCCGTCCAGGTGGCGCAGCTGCGGGATCTGGCCAGTTTGGTCAGCGCCTCCCAGTTCTCCTCCACCGAGGACGAGCTGGACAGGATCGGAGAGAGCGAGGACTGGACGGAGGGGAAAGGAGAGCACAGCCAGAGCAGCGCTGAGGCGGAGGAGCCGTGGGAGGAGTCGGCAAAGAGGAGGGGCGGGTCCATCGGCGAGATCGACGTGAAGATGTTCGATCTCAGGGAAGAGATGGAGAGAAGTGAGACGGAAAGTCCTGAAAGACAGACGACAGAGGACGTCTTCCTCAGTGACTCCAGAAGTGAGGACGCTGCACCGGAGCAGAGTGAGTTTCAGGTGGATGAAGGTGAGAGTGGACAGACTGGGAATGAGACTGACACAACACAGGGTGTTTACAGTCAGCGAGAAGACAGAGAGACGAGACAGGACGAAGTGGAGCTAGAAACACAGAGAACAACCGAACCCTCACGTGAGACGGAGGCTCAGTCTGAGGACCGGCCAGGGTGGAGTCCCGAGTGTCCGGGTGGAAAGGAAGGCAGAGAAAAGCTCCCCAGAGCGAGCAAGAGGAGTTCAGCAAACAGCGATGAAGAGGAGGCCGAATTTGACAGAATCATCAGCAGCATGCTACTGATGACTCTGGAGGACATGCGGCCTGAAACAACGCCTGGAGGAAGAGGAAGAAACAGAGAGCAGAGCGGAGCCTCAGAAAAGGAGGGAAACACTGAAGGATCCGATAAAGAGAGCAGTGCGGATGCACCGGGAACGGCAAGGGTCACCAAGGAGCTGCAAGGTCCAGCTGATCGTAGGCAATCCGAGTCGATGGACGGAGAACAGCCGGGACAGAAAGACAGTGGAGACACTGCAGGAGCAGGAGGTGGCTGCGGACAGCAGGACGGTGCAGGCGGAAAAGCTGATGTGCAGGAGGGAGATAAAGAAGTGCCGATGGACAGACGGGTGCACGAATCATGTGAGGCGGAGCCAACGCGGGACGAAGCTCCACATACAGGAGGAGAAACAGCAGAGCTCCGAGAAAAGGAGGCGCAGGACGATGCTGCAGGCCGGGAGAGCAAAGACATGGACAAAAAGCCCGTGGACATCATGATGGAAGGTTTACTGTCGCCGCAGGAGATCCAAGATGTAAGTGTGACCAACAGCCTGTGACCAGTTACACACACAGCTGATGGTGACAACACAAGTAGCTTAAACACATCCTGTCAGATGTATCTGCAGGGAGCAACCGCAGTCACACAGGCTCTTCTAGCATCTTACTGCTACTACTTCTGCTACTACTACTACTACTACTACTACTACTACTACTACTCCTACTGATCCTTCTTCTGTCTGAGGCAACTAACTTGTACCTGGCCGTTGTTTCCCTGTCTGCGCTGGCCGTGCCCTCTCCGTGCACTCTGACCTGTAGGCCAGCGACATGGAGTTTTACAGAACAATCACGTTTATATCGACTCTGCTGGAGCAGGTGAGAACCGCCTGAGAATGGTGATGGATGCGGATCAGGACACTGCTTGTCTTCCCTTCATCACCTCTGTGTCTTCATGTGGTCTGTTCTGTGATGTCTTTCGGAACCTTTTGTGGCTCGTGTGATTGGTTCTCATTTAGATAGGACAAAACATCTTCATTTGTCTTTTGTAAAGTACTTTTCCCAGTGGGATCCTTCATGTGTCTTCTAAGCAGAAGTTAATGACTTCAGGAGTCTTGAAGTTGAAACAAATCCGTCCTTCAGCATCGACTGAAGCTCCACTAATCCTGCTGTCATCAGCGGGCTCATTGAGCTCAAGAGAGAGAGACAGCAGCTCTGCGGCTCATCAGCTGAGTGTCACAAAAACATACTGAGGAACAACAACATTGAATCTTTAGTCAGCTGTAACTGTTGTGTGCAGTCAGTCGCTAATTTGTTCCAGCTGCGAGTAGCCTTCCTTCATAACTCAGCATCCCTAAACACAGTTAGTGTGTGATTCTGTGGGGGGCTTCAGAGGGGGCACTTCTGGTCTCAGTGAGGCTGAAAGCTCAAAGCTTAAAGCCGTGTTTGTGTCCCGCAGCGCTACGCCGCCATGTCTCTCTGCAGTGTCACCACGGAGGTTTTGAAGCTGCTGAACGCCACCGAGGGGCTTTTGCATGGGGAGGGAGGAGCCGACAGCCGGCCCCCCACCGCCTCGCTCCCCCCTGACACCGACCCCAAGAAGCTGGACCAGCAGTTCTCTACGCTGGAGGAGAACGTGAGATACTTTGACCTTTTTTGTTGTGCAGGACAGTGACCGGTTTCTCCTGGGACACGCCCTGTTGGATAGGTCTGTATGGTGGCTGTCTCTCCATCGTGGTGTTTAAAGGTGTCCGTCTGTCCTGCAGGTGTACGTGGCCGCGGGCTCGGTCTACAGTCTGGAGGTGGAGCTCAGCGACCTGGAGGAGTGTGCGAGGGGGATACGCAGCTCCACGTCGCACATGGAGCTGTCCTTCCTGGAGGAGCAGGTGGCCGCGGCCGCCGCCAAGGTCCAGCAGTCTGACATGCAGGTAGCTTGAAACGCCACACACACAATGCACAACACACACACACACACACACACACACACACACACACACGTGCAGGGTGGCTCTAACTAAATGAAGCAGAGTGATTGAGTTCTGCCCTGTGACTGATGGTGCCGGTACCTGTCAGGGTCCAGGCTGTCTGAATTGATCACAATGAAGGATTCATTCTCCTGTGATTATACCTGCTGTCAAATCACAGTGTGGGTGACATGTGAATCCATCCTGCAGTTTTACAACAGTTTGTCTGCAATTAATAGACAATTTTTTGCCATTCAAAACAACTTTTTTTGACAGAGTCTTGTCCAATCGGCTGTGTTGACGTCATGTTCTCAGGCCAACTTGGGACTGCGAACGAGGAGAGTCTAAAAGAAGTGTTTGAAGTGCTGTGAAGCTGAGCGGCGTAGAAATGGCAACATGAGACAGGGCCACAAGTGTCATCAAATAATAAATGAATCGTTTTTAAGACTAATAATCCTTTTTTAACTGAATTAGTGTAAAAATTAACAGATAAAATCAGCTGGAACAACCACTGGCGACTTCCTGACCTTCATCACTGCCATAGAGGTGAAACAGCATCTGTGCGTCTGTGGTCCTCTTGTTGTTGTCGTGTCCTCGTCTGACCACAAGAGGTCCCTGTTCTTCCTCTGAGGCTCTGAACCTGTTTCTGTCCTGCTGCAGATCAGCGATATCTCAGCCAGGATTGCTGCCCTGAAGAGCGCCGGCCTCAACGTGGACCCCCAGACGACGCGCTTCGCTAAGAGCAGGAACACTCCAGCTCGGGTACACGTCTGCACTCACTAGGTAGGAGCCCCCCCCCTGAGAGGCAAAGTACGGAGCACGTCTGTCATGTGTCCCCCTGCAGCCCGCCACCCTGGACTCCTCCAGACAGCTGAGGCGCCGGTTACCCACTCCACCAGTGAAAGGTAGGGAGCTGTGCTGCACCGACCTGAACAGAGAGTGACGGGGACACCCTCCCCCAGAGGAGCGCGAGTCCCGCCCTGGGTCGGGGGGCCAGCAAACCTGGCCGCCTGCTATACAGAGACGTTCCAAGAGTTTCTATCAACACCTGCTTTCTGTCTGATGATTTTTTTCCCCACAGACCATAAAGAAGCCTGAGTGGTCCCACAGCAGTGCCTCGGACCCCCTCTCACCAGCCCCCCCACCCGCAAAACACCTTCAGCTCCTTTGAGCTGAGTGTGCCTGGGACATCACACCAGTGTTGTATTGCATTGTGTCCCCTGATCAGAGACGCCAGGTCCACGTTCTGAGGATGGAACACAGTGCGCTGGTTCGGTCCTCTCCAGAGTTCATTCATGCATTCACACGGGCCAAATAAGCACATGAATCAGCGTCTCCGAGGAAACGAAGTCTGGTTAAGAGGGAACACATGCTGAGCCCCCCAAACTGATGTCAGCCCCCCAAAAAAATCGATCACACAAGTTTTTATATTTGAACACTCCAGATATACAAACAGTCCAGAACTTTTTAAAGAAAACTACCTTTGTAGACTTCATGTAGAAACTGCTGTTGATTAAAACCGAACTATAACCTTAGAAACTGTACAATTAATGTACAACTTACACTGTTTGCAACATATAGAACATGAGACGTTTCAATGACGTGGATGTGGGAGCAATGGTAGCACGCTAGGACAACATCAGGACACTATATCATGTGTTTGTAGTATTGTTACAATTCAAAACAATAAGAGGTAATGCGTGCTGTAGTTTTTCTATGCTGAAGTGTAAATACTTGTACAGAAAAACAATCAGTAAAAGTTGTTAAATCTTAAGATTATAAAATGGAATTAAAGCCCAAAAAACCCCAAAGTGGCGGCTGTGTGCTGATCTGCTGCGCCGGCTCCTGTTTGCCTCTGATGGAGGCGGGTGGAGTGTGAGGAATTTCGTCCCCCGTCTTTGAGAGCAGGAAGTGACACCCTGATGTGACATTCCTCTTGGCGAGGGAGGTGAGCTCACTCAGACAGCGCCAGGGGAAAAAAAAAAAAAGGGCTGCAAAATGGTTTTTTAGCAACATTTTAGCAGCTTCACCTCTGAGTCTGTGGCACCTGAGTGAAGAGCCTGTGATCTGGAACGCTGGGAGGCGAGTCCATCGGAAGGCTGAGGAAGGTTTCTCCAAACTGCTGTGTAAAATAATCTGTATCGATCAGTTTCTTTTGTAAGGTCGGATGTTTCTGACCCCCAAGACTGGACCAGCTCCGGGAGTGAAGGGAGTCCCGCCCCCCCCAAAAGCCTAATGGGACGCGCGGTCTCTGGTCAGGAGCTCTCAGAGCGCAGGAACAGCTCCCTCTGGTCCGGGACGATGAACCCTTCCTTCTGCTCGCTCTCTCTCCGGTCCGACATGACGAAGGACTGCTTGGGGTCGATGACCGAGCCGCCCTCCTTGTCCAGGTCCAGGGCTTCCACCTCGGCGTAGGATGGACGGCCCGAACCCCGGCGGAACTTCAGGATCGGCCACCGTGTCGGCCGGCGCTGTCGGGCAGAGGACAGGTGGGAGCACATCAAACATCACAACAGGAGCAAAGAGAGGTTATCATTATGAATGAGTGAATATTACGTCAGAATATTTCTGGGTTGGGATCCTGTGCTGCTCACCTCCATGAAGAAGAGACTGGCGACAGAGGTGGGGTGATTGTACACGTACACGGACATGCCGACAGCCGCGGCTATGACCGCCGTCATGACGACGATGCCCGCCAGGAGTCCGACCTGCAGCTGTTCGTGGCTCTCTGTGGTCCTCCCACCGTCCTCTGATGGGAAGAGGTCACACTGAGACCGATGTCACTCAGAGTGTCGTTACAGCGCCCTCTGCTGTCAGAACACTCCACATAAGCCACATGATTCACTGTGTGAGACACCATTAACGCACACTTGTGCGCTGGATCTTTTGCAACAAAATTGCTGCATGTTGTAAATTGTTCTGAGAGAAGTCCAAAGTGCTCAACGTGAGCCTGACTGCGATCCTACGGAGCTTCACTTCCACTATGCCCTCGGAGATGTCTGGCAGGAAGGTTCAGCCTGCGTCCACTGCCCAGTGGACAGAGGTTCCATCCACGGCGTGCACGTGAGCATGAGCGTGCATGAAGCCATCAGTGAGCCCAGAGGCTCCACCTCATGAACAGCATGTGAGACGAGCATGGACTTACTTGCTTCGCTGATGTGCAGAGAGGTCTCTCCATCATCTAGAAGAGAACAAGCACGGTGCATCAAGAGAAGGAACATCCGGGCTTCACCGGCCGATGCTTCAACAACACACTGTCACTACACGATTTTCCCACATCTGACCCTCACATCATATTCTGCGGGTCACTTTGGGGCAAAGCGAACGATCCCACGGCGAAAAAATCTGATCACTGCCAAGAAATTGCAAGCTGTCACTGATGCGTGTCATGTGACCGCCGCCTCTGTTGCTGAGGTGCTTTGGTTGCCCGTGAGCTTCCACTGCGGCTCGTATTCTCGCGCTGCCCCAGTGATGCACATGCATGCGGAGGAGCGGAGCCGCTGAGGGCTCCGTGCAGTATTTGACATGCGGCTGTATGCACTCGGCCGGCAGCTCGCGGAGGCCTGGCAAATAGCTGAACACTTGACCCTCGTGCTGTCAGAGCACGGCGGGCATGGATACTGCACGACAACAACAAACACCGAGCTCGGCGTGATGATCCGCGGCTCTGCTGCCAATCTGGACGGGCTGCTCGAAACCGGCTCTCAATTAAAACCTCACTGGTTAAATAGATGTTACCAAAAAAACCATCCGTCTACCTTCAGGTGACTTGCTGGGTGAAGGCAGCACGCTGGACGCCGTCCTGCTGGTGGCGCTGCTGCGCACCGACGGCCGGAGGACGGTGGGTGTCCTGCTGAGAGGGGTGGAGGCGAGGCCCGAGGCGTCGTGCCGCCCCGCAGCTGCCGCCGCAGCGGGCGTGGTGGTGCCCGGCGAGGGGCGCGAAGGGCCGTCGGCCGCTTTTGCCCCGCGCCAGCATTGAGGATCCCTCCTCTGGGTGACACAATCAGACATGTGCTCAGTGCCGAAAGGGGAAAAAGAGGCCTCTGCCGAGCGCTAACGATTACTGGGATGGTTGAAACCTCTTCGGGGCAGCCGAGGTCCACCCAGTCCTGACGGCTGCGGTCGAAGCCACTGGAGCACCTGGACGGGACAGTAGGCACTGTTACTGTTCTCACTTCCTGTCTGAAGCCACAAAAACTTTCTTTTCTTACAAACACTAAATAAATCTGAGTCCTAGACGATGTTGGTTCTCAGAGGCAGGTGCCAGTACCCCCTGGGGTAGCTGAAGACACTCCAGTAGGGGGGGGGGTTGTGGTGGTCAGCGGTCTCGCCTCACAGCAAGAGGGTCCTGGGTTCAAACCCACGTGGGGCCCTTCAGTGCAGGGTCTGGATGTTCCCCTCTGGCTGCCTCCCACAGTCCAAAACATGCAGGAGGTCGATTGGCGACTCTGAATTGTGAATGTGTGTGCAGGGTGCAAACTACACAGCAGTGTTGGGAGTACTGGTGGTGGGGGGGGGGGTGGTCTTAAAGGAATAGTACACCCAAACAATGATGTACCTTCATTTTCTACTCACCCCCATGCTGAACAACACTCTGA
>JAUESF010000001.1:2130656-2141348 GCA_032274765.1 Malacoctenus tetranemus | reverse complement strand
TATATATATATGCTCATATTTCAGATTTTTTTAAGGCCTTCTCTGAAGGCGTAGAAGGCCCTGAAGGTTCCCCTCTGAAGGTATACCACTTAATGAAGTAAGCAAATTCACATGCTGCTTTGTAAATTTCATTCTTCTTGCCACAAAGTATTTCCATAAACCAAGAGATTGGTCATGCTTTGATTTCACCGTACAGATTTACGTGGGTGGGTCTGAGATAGAGGGGCCACAAGCTGCAGGACCTTGGACTCACCTCCTCCTTGTGCAGGTCGGTCTACAGTATTCTGACCAGCAGACCACAGGTGGTTCGAGTGGGAAATCAACTGTCCCTCTCGCGCACCCTGAACATCAGTGCCCCCCAGGGCCGCCTCACGTCACCGCTGCCTCACGTCGCCCCCGGCTCACCCATGCTGCTGTCATTAGGAGCTTCCCACTCTGACCTCGAGCTGGTGCCTGCACTGATTAGCAGGCATCGTGTCAGGA
The DNA here is from genome assembly GCA_032274765.1 of Malacoctenus tetranemus. Classification (NCBI taxonomy): domain Eukaryota; kingdom Metazoa; phylum Chordata; class Actinopteri; order Blenniiformes; family Labrisomidae; genus Malacoctenus; species Malacoctenus tetranemus. The sequence goes on along the minus strand of JAUESF010000001.1, from coordinate 2,140,865 downwards.
AGTGTCTCACCACCGTAGACAGAACTTTCACAGGCAACAGCACAGATGTGGCTCTTTTTTTCGACCACGTGAAGAAGAAAAGGAACAAGAAGAAAAGAAGATGCAATTCTTGAACCATCCTGCCAGACACAACAAGTTCAGACACGGAATGGCCTTGTACAAGGGGGACAAGTCCTCAGCTCCGTGCGTGCGTGCGTGCGTGTGCGATGAGTTCAAAGCCTGTAGTTGCAGGGGGATGAAGAGTCAATTCGGTCAGGGGACATGGAGCCGTTTGCCCTGTAGATTGCCTTGTTAAATAGCACTTGTCCACCTGGCCAAATCTCTCCAGACCTTTTATCTGTCCCCTCCAATAATATCAGCCTCCCCTGGACCGCTCTGGAGGGAAACATTCGTGTCTGAACTTCAAAGTGCTGCGCTTTTTAGCCCTTATGCGTATGAGGATGATGCTACATCGCTGAAGAGCCGCAGGTGCCACTGGTTGAGCATGTCATCATTTTTATTTCTTCATACAAATATAAACACACACACACACACACATATATATATGTATACACATATGTATACACACACACACACAAATATATATGTATACACATATGTATACACACACACACACGTATATATACATAAACATATATATTTTTATATGCAGAGAGAGAACCCGTTCAGTTGCTCCCACAGAATTTTGCATCCATTGTGTGATTACAGTGAGTCTCTTGTCGCTCTCTCACGTCGGCCTCTCTCTCTCTAATTGCCACAACAAGGGAGCAACCAGAAGAGCGAAACCCGACAGTGGGTTTCATGAAAACTGAAATTCACAGAGAAGCATCAACTTTTTTGCTTTACGAATCAAAAAACAGAAAAAAAAAAAGAAATTCCACTTTGTTTTCACACTTTCTTCCTCCATCCAGTCACATGACTGTCATTTACATATTCTCTCGTGGCGGGCCGCCGTCTGAAGTGTAGGTGGAGTGTGTATGTGGTGGATTATGAATGTGAACGTGTGATATCCGGCCGGTCCAAACACACTGCCGAGGCCTGTGCTCGGCAAGTCTCCGAAAAAAACAAAACAAAAAAAGAGCTGGATGAGATATGATAATGAACAAGCCAGGCGAGATAAAATGCGAAAAATAGCCCACACTTTATTACAGCCAGTGCCTCACTGCAATATAGAATAACAAATCTGTGTCTGTTTGAAGGGAAACTGATTCAGTGAGATGGGTGTTTTTTGGGGTGGGGGGGGGGGTGGAGGTGTGGAACTTGCAGCTCCACAATTCGAGGGCATGCTGTTCCTTTTTACTGCTTTTTTTCCCCCTTTGGAGTTTATTGCTCTCGCACGCTTGTCATTCACCCAGATAATTATGAGCGCCGACTTCTATCTGCGAGTCTTTGATAAAGACCTGCTCAGGAAGGCCTCCGCCAAACCACCTCGGCAGCTTTTATTTTCAGCTCCTGTTTTTTTTCCTTTTTGTGATGAGTTAATGAGCAGTTTGGCAAAGACAGGGCTCATGTTTCTGTCCCCCCCCCAAATGATTTGTTTACTAGGTGTAGCTGTCTCCTTGCTGCCATGTCATGTTTTCACCCAGTCGCGCAGGCGGGCTGAGGCACGGAGGAAAGGAGAGGTATTTTTAGAGGCAGGGGGCGAGGGGAATAAGGCAATCGCTGGATCCCACCTTTCTGGGTGTAGAGAGAAGAGGCCTGCGACTGCAAGCGAGGCTTCAGCACCGGCTCCCTCAGCTTGGGAGACGGCTGATTCATAGGTGCCTTCTTGATTTTTAGAAACTTTGACTGAGGTATTCTGCTTGTAGGTCCTAGGTTACACTGGTTGACGAACCTCCTTTGATCTTGAAAACTGAACTTGATTGTTCCACCCTTCTGTCAATCATTTCTGTGCTGATCTGGGACTGGGTTGTGGGAAGCAGCAGTCCCAGCAGAGACAACTAGACTGCTTCCCCCCCTGCCCCCCCAAACCCCACAGGGGTTCTCAGGCCCCACACTGGTCTCAAATTGAAATTCAACTTGGCCAATTCGACCCCCCCCCCATTCTTGATGTGTGGGAGGTGGCCAGCTTCACTTTGATTTGATAGTACATTGATCAAAATTGGTGAGAAGTACTTTTTATAACTTTCCAGGGAAAAAAAATCAGTACGAGGGCGTGTGTGTGTGTGTATACAATGAGAGGGGAGGTTTGTGTGTATGTGTATGGGGGCGTCCTGCCCACTGCCGGCAAATCACACCCTGAATACGGCAGCAAAAACAGAGCTGAGTGTAATCAGTGAAGATAGCATTATCCTAGGAAATCTTTTTTTTTTTACAGCCAACAGCTGTCGGAGGCCGAAGCAGCTGACACCTTTTGATCATCCTGCCAGCACGGTGATTTGCATTCCTTCGCGACACGAGACGTGACCACTAACCTCGTTGGATCTACTGCGGGATGCCACTAGCATCAACTCACTCGCACACAAGAAAGCACTTGAGCGCTCGAGTTTGTCAGCGTGCTTTCGAATTTTGCGTACTCTGTTGTGACACTTCAGGAGCTCTGCATCAAGGCGTGCACGGCTGTTTGTGGGTCATCACTATCACTGGTGTTTGTTTCACTGCCGTATTTTTGATTGATTTTTCAGTGACTCAGTCGTGTTCCCAAAACATAGCTGCTGTGAGTGAAGTGAGTCATGTGCTTTGAAAACAATTCTTTGGAATACTGCATTCAACTACAGCAGCAGCATCTTATGACACACACATGGAGTGATATACCACGGTGAGTTCCAAGTTGGGAACGTTGCTTTTTTAGAAGTAATTAATTAAGCCAGTTTGAAATTGAGGTCGTATTTTTTATTTTTTCGCTGAACCGTAGCCATGGCGATTGATCAGACTGACGCCCTTGGCGTCTATTTGGGACAGGCAATTATTTGTCATAATGCATTGCTGCACCCGGTGGTTAATTGGGACCCGGCTGTCTGCTAAGTTGGGTACAATTTTAAGTTTGCTCTAGTGTTGCTCTGTGGACTTGAATTATTGGCTCTTTTCTGATGGCTAGACTGGCTACCTCACATACGTGCAGGCCTACAGGCCTTCAACCACTCAGCAAAGATTGGTACAGTTTTCCTTAAATGTTTAAATGTTCTTTGATTATTGGATGTTTTGGAGAAGCCATGGAACTACTACTTAACTGGTGGTGTCAAGCTAAAAAAAGCTATCAAAGAATCTGTTCACAACAGGACTCTTGCTGCACTTTTAGCCTCTATTATTAAAGTAATTGTAATACTGCACTTTATTTACTTCAAAAGCTTGTAAGCTACAGTTCGCACTGTTTCAATAAATGGAACTAATTTTCTTAATATATCTTTGATTCATTTTGTCCAGCATTTTCAAGCTGTAGACACTACGAATTGTGTCATTGGCTGAATGTCATGATATATATCATATTGTGAGATGAATATTCAGTATCATATTGTATCGTCAGATTAGTGTGTCACTGCAGCTCCAGGTATAATGCGACATACAAAGCCTTCATTTCACTTCAGCCAGGGACAGGCCATCCAATGGGACTCATTTGAAAAACTGACAGCATGTTCGCGCACAGAGAGGAAACAAAGCCTGTATAGTGATGATGATAATGACTTCAGCGATTCATTATGGCACTCATAAAGGTTTCTCTTTTTTAATTACAACATCATCCTGAAGGCTCGATGACATTTATAAAGCTTCTAATTATTCTGCACAAAGGAGCGACCATTACATTTGCTAAGCCAGAAGTGATTTTACCTTTTTCTTTTCTTGTGCCACATGGCATATGGTGCCATTCAAAATTCAGCTCACGGCAACAGATAAGAGATGAAAAAAAAATGACTGCGTCGAGCTTTCAATTACTTCACATTCAAATCAGATACAGAGTCAGGACGTCTCTCAAAGTAACTCCGAGCACGGATCAAAAAGACTCCCGGGGTTGATTAAAAAAAGAAAACTTTTGCCGCTGACAGGGACAGGCTTTGTCAAAACTCGGGACAAACAAGGCGGGTAAGTCTTGACAAGTTACCACTAAAAATAGACATCAATCAGAATGATACTGAGGTGGATGTGACGCCTCACTTCGCATTCGGCAGCAGCGTTGGGTCTCATAAAAGATCTGACGGTCCCTGGTTGCAGCCATCTCCAAAATTTACTGCCCTCCCCAGCGGCTGCAGTGGGATACTGTCTCCTGGAGCCAGGGTGGATTACCAGCTGTTGCGTTTATCATCACTGTGGGCATTGCTGACGTTCCAAACACAAAGGCTCGGTGTGTAAAACAGGACAGGTAGGAGAGACATTCCACAGTACTATGTGGGTGTGCATTGTGGGATTCACTCATTCGAATGAAGGTCGTAGTGTAATCCATGTCTGAGTCATGTGTTGAGGGTGAGCTTGTTTCATCAGCTATGAATGAACGAGGGATGAATATTCGCATACAGCTTTTACCAGCATCACTCAAGTTGCAGGAAGAAGGCGCCTTTACTAGCTGCACCCTGCAAAACTGACTGCCCACCCTCTCCAAGGAGCCTCTCAAGTGTTTGCTCTCAGGAAGACCACCAATCAGAACAAACACCAGTGCAGACATCCCTTCTCACCAAACCACGAAAACAGGCCACAGCCAGGGCATTGTTTCGTTCAACATCACCTGAAGTTAAGTAAATAGACCTCAATTTCAAACTGGCTTGATTAATTACTTTTTTTTAAAAGTAACGTTCCCAACTCTTATTATTACTATTATTTTTATGATTGCTGTTCATTTGTATTGTTAATCACTAGTGTCTATATATCCTGCGCTCTTGAACGCACCTTGGGAGTTATGACGCTCCTGAATGCAACGCAGTTGTGGTGTGAAATTATGAGACCTAAAAAATTTCTTAGATCATTTTGGAAAAGGTGGTTAGGTGATGACTCAGGTGTCAGAGTTGCTGTTCCCATGGAAACTTTGGAAACTTTGGAAAATTTGACAGATTCTTTTCTTTTTTTCTGATTGAGAGATCAGCCTGACGAGAGTAGAGGGGTCAGGTGGACCCGGGGGTTTACATGCACCAAAAGTCTTTTTTTCTTTTGTAATTAGTCAGTGGATCAATGCGGTCATGACATTCCTCTCCCTGGGACTGTCAGTGTTGAAGGTGGATCAATTGGATTCCTGCCGTTACGTATCAGACGCGCACATCAGTGGTTGCAGTGGAAAACCCCATTCAAACAATTAACTTGCATTCACAATGGCCAATGAAAGAAGAGAAAAAGAGGCAAAATGGATCAGTGAAAACACTGAAAGGAGTGAGTAAATGTTTCTGTTGAGTTATGGTGAAGATTGAAGTCTTCCAACTGGAGTCCGTTTTGCAAGCACTTCACATCACGCACCTCACTCGGTAATCTTTGGAACCTCTGAAGCTATTCAAGCTCACCAAGGTTTTCCTCGTACGATAAATGCCTCAATTTAACCATCAGCAGCCCAAGGGAATGTCTTTCATCAGCCCCAAGAGAAACTGTATCTTTTTTTTGCCATATTTCCAAAGAAAAGAAGAAGAAGAAGAGGAAGAAGAAGAAGGAGAAATGATCGCTTTCATCTTGTTCTTTCATTGCCCACGTGAAAAGGCTGGCCCTGATGGCGTTCAAATCACAGGCCCGTTCCCACAGTAGTCACAATGCAATCTCCTTTCAATCTTCCATTTACAAACTTTCCCTTTATTTTCTCTGAGATGTTCAGTTAATTTGGAGAAATGGTGGCCCGACAGCACTGCACAGATGATTTCCAAGGTGCCAATATAAAGCTGACATATAAAGTGTTTTCTGTCCATATTGAAGATACTCTGTCCTTGCTCATGGAGCCTCTCAGCAGGGCCATAGATAACTGGATCAAAGAGTAGGATCCACAAAAGGCTGAATCAGACTTTAAAGTATGACGACTGAGATACCCATCCCTCTACTTTCTGGCATTCACCTGTTCTCTTACACTTGTTGCAAAAAAATCTGGAAAAAATTAGAACACCGATTTGTTGATTTGAGCCTCACAATGCATCGCAAATTTCACCATCTATGCACAGGAGAGATGTGCGAAAGGCGTTAAGATATTGAATCAAGACCCGTTTCCATGCTTTTCATGTCAGCAAATGTGGGCAGTCAGAGCCCTCCCACACTGGAGGCACTGAGATCACAAGGAAGCTCAAACAAGTGTTGTGATTCTGGATCCTGGAAGAAAAAGGGGGAAAATGCTTCAGAAAAACTCATCATCAACTGCTAATACGAAAGCAGTGGCTGCAGTGCTGCAGCACTGGGAGGGAATTTTACACAGATTTAAATGGATAGTACACCCAAACAATGATGTGCCTTCATTTCCTACTCACCCCTATGCTGAACAACACTCTGAAGCACTTTTCTGACGTCTCAAATGCAGCTGGAGATCTTTCAGGTTTCTTGTTATCTGCCCAAGTTCACATAATGGAGGTCCCCAGCGCCTGAGCCAAAAACGTCCATAAAAGTCCACAAAAACTTGCCAATGTTGCTCCATACTGCTGTGCCGATAATGCAGACACTGAATGCGTACTGTCATCTGGTTTGGTCTGCTGCGGTTTCCGTAGTGTCATGAACTTGCAGGTGCGTGCAGTCAGGAAACGCTATCTACTACTGTTTAGGCTCTAAAAACATTCTACATGATTTCGTTTCGAGTAAATTATGGCCGGTACCTACTAAAGACATCTGGATTGTATTGGTCATCATATATTCTATTGATTAGTAATCCCACACTTTCTTCATTTATTCATGAAAAAACTCCAGTAGGAACAAATGACAGAATTGTCAGACAATTAACATCACCCAAATACTAAAAAATATATATTTAAAGAAAGACAAACAAAAATGTTTGAAGGATAAAATAAAATGGGCATGCCAATGTTTTTTTTTCTAAGTCTTTTGTTTCTCCAGGGTTTTATCCAGATGACAGATTTTATTCCAGTGTTTCAAAACTAATTTCACACCTGGTTGGCTGCAGACCAGAGAGCAGAACAATGAAAAGCTCGAAAACATGAGGCAATGACCAATAATAATTGAGTTAATAGGTCCACGACCACTCCGCTTCTTAAAAGACTGATGGTTGAACGCCAGACGTTTATGTGGCAGATGAATGACGTGTCTCAGTCACGCCTTCAATAAGCACCACCCACCACAGACATTTACGCAAAAAAAAACCTACACAACCTACTCTAGCTTGTGCCTGTTTAGCGCTTTCAGCATGTTGTTTGATGCTGGTCCCATAAATTAGGAATTCCACTTCAAGGAGCTGTTTAAAAACAGGTGGGACGTTGATGTTTCACCACAAACAAAGTACGGCTGTTTCTGTTGTTTGCTAATCACATTTTTTTTCTCTGGATGTAAAATTAAAAGACACAATGGTTTGAATCTAGAAGTCGAAGACAGACAACTTCAAATTCCATGTGTTTTTTTTAGCTTTTGGGTTGCAAGAAACATTTGATCCATTATTTAATCGAGACCTATAGGGCTGCCTTCTGTCACAGAGTTAGTGGGAAATATTTATGAAAAACAAAATTCAGGTCTGAGGTCAAGCGAAGTGGTCCTTTAGACAGTCAGGGAGGAACATAGAGGGGAGGAAAAAGTTCAAGTGTGCAGTGATTGATCTGGATCAGACCGCTCGTAACGCAAACCCACTTCTGAAGCTAACGATGTCGATGCTGTTGGCGAGGTGACTGTCTCACGCAGTGAGAGATCCAGACGACTGGTTCGGATCTTTACTCGTCTCGCTCATGCCGGTATTTCATATGTGCAGATGTCATGTGTTCATTAGTTCCTCTCAAGCACAGCTGCGAGTGTACAATTGTCTGGGAGCGTATGCATGTGGGACAGGTGAGAAACGGGAGCTCATGTTGACAGCAGAAAAACATGACTCCTGTGTCCTGTGATCTGCCTTTCTAAATGAGGACGCCCGCACCTAAAAAGCTCGGGAGACACCACGAGGCGTTCTAATTGCTGGGGTGCCAGCATGTTGGCATTAAAAAATGGAGAGCAGCATAAACTCCAGATACATGTCTGAGTGAATTGATCGACAATCAATAATGTCATCTGCAGACACTGAGTAATGTCTTGAACCAGTCGGCACCTGGAAGGGAAGGAGCAGCACTTTGCATCAGCCAGGACGAGGCATCAGAGAGACTCTGCTATTCTGGGCCCCGAGGCTATTTCTGGCGGTTGAAAATTGGTCATTTCATCATTCAATCATCATCACTTTTTGCCACTTATTCATCTCATTTGTCACTACTCTCTAATCTGTCTGTCTCTGTAATTATGTTGCTATTACCCGCAGATCAAGTGCACAACAATGATAGATGACTGAGGCTGACACTTTCTCTTGAGAGGAACACTGGCGCTGGCACTCTGTGCAACAGAGCAAGCGTGAAAGATACCAGGAACATACAGACTCAGCCAACAACCCTTCAAACATCACCTCATTTTTGCACACAATGTCTTCACTAAGTGGACAAAATTAATGCAAAGGATATCCAAGGGACCATGTCCTGTTTTGGTACATTTGAGGTGGAAAAGTGTATTTGATACAGAAACGTTTTCTGATGTTGGCCGGCTCACTCATTCTTGACTTTTTTTATGATATGCAAGTTGATTCCGATTGGTTTGGAAAAATAGAATTTGATACATTTGATGCTGCAAGCAGGGTGATGTTTGTTCTGGCCTAAACACGTTTTTGTGTGTGTGTGCGTGCGTGCGTGCGTGCGTGCGCGTGTGTGTGTGTGTGTGTGTGTGTGTGTGTGTGTGTGTGTGTGTGTGTGAGCAGCTGTTGTTTAGGGCATTGGCTTCATGCTATAACGTATTATGTGCTAACACTACAATTTACTGACAAGTGCAAAAACAAATGGAATATCTCTTTTGTTTCAGTCAGTTTACGATAGTTAAAAGTACAAATAAACATCCGTAAAACTTGCAGCCAGGTTCAGGAGAGATGGAGTTCATGTTTGTGCCTGAGACAGCTGCAAGATAATATAACTCTATAAGTACCTTGATAGGATTTGGACCTACACACTGACAGGTCAGAGCTTTTTTTCTGTCTCAGAGTGAGTGACCATGATACTCTGTCATGCTCCACCTTTGAGCGTGTTGAACGCAGCGTTGAGACACAGACAGAACACCCTGTGCTCAAACTTACGGGGAAAAAATCCAGGACACTATCATCTGTGCAGTGCAAATCTGGGCATGTCACTGAATGGAAGTGTCCTCCACACGTTCTGACCCCGGCCCCCGTCTGATATGGGTTATTGATGTTGACACTGCGAGGCTTCGCTTCGGTCCTGCCGTTTGTTTCTCCTGCCTGCCCAGACAGCACCTGGGTGCCGATATGTGGCTCTTTTCGCCTGTGTATCTGCTGCACTGAAATTGAATTTATTCCTCTTTGTCTTGTTTTTTTTCTTTTTTTTCTTTTTTAAATCTGAACGAGATGGTGGTGGGGACCACGCCACCGGGGTGGTGTCGAGTTATCGGTTTGAATGATGTCAAGTGTCAGACAATATATGGCGAATTCACACTTTCAAATCAGAGAAAAAGAGCAACACAGTGAGTTGGAGGATGCTACCGGGCAGCCCCTTGTCATGTGGGGCTCTTTAGTACTTTCACTTTCTTAGTCGCTGCCATTTTTGCTTATTTCTGAAGTGCTTACATGCTTCATGGTATGGTGGTCAGAGCACTCACCTTGCAGAAGTCTGCATGTTCTTCCTGTTTGTGTGGGCTACCTCTGTCCACATGTACAAACCAGCTATCGTCGGCACATGACATGATGGAGGTCAGAACAAGTGGAACCTGTGAACCCAGTTTACAGCAAAGCCCCAAAGGTCTGACGCCGTGAGTTCAGAACCGCTACCAAAGACAATGGTTTCCAGGACTCCCACTGTCTCGCACACATCTCCACTTTAGCGGTGAGTAAACTTAGGGGGCAAGAGAGAGGGGCAAATAAACCGATCAACTTTGTGAGCCACACTCGTTACATGAGCACAGCTTTCTGAGTGAAAATCAATGTGAAGCAGCAAAGCATGACAGACACACACTGCAAGTAATTGGATTGCTTTCTCAGCAGAAATTGGTGCCTAGGATGCTAATTTTTTGGGTTGCAGTGTGTGTGTGTGTGTGTGTGTGTGTGTGTGTGTGTGTGTGTGTGTGTGTGTGTGTGTGTGTGTGTGTGTG
>JAUESF010000001.1:2081122-2101613 GCA_032274765.1 Malacoctenus tetranemus | reverse complement strand
CTGTCTGTCTGTCTGTCTGTCTGTCTGTCTGTCTGTCTGTCTATCTATCTATCTATCTATCTATCTATCTATCTATCCAACAAAAACGGGGCTCTTTTGCATTTTCCTTCTTTTATTTTGAAATTTTTCAGGACAAACTATGTTTGGATTCTTCCTTCATCAAGTTTGCTCTGAGTCACTGCTTTATATGGGTGCGTGCAAACACTGAGAAGGTATTAAACCACTCGTGATGTGGTCTGAGAAAAAAAATCTATGACAATTCTCTATGGACCTTTTTTTTAATGTTTTCATATCAGATTACAATAATAGATGTCTGGTTCCAGCAGAGAAAATGAGCATGGTTGGCAGGAGCCTTCCAATCTTTGAGCTGGAAGAAGAAAAAGTGACCTGACCTGGCCTGGTGATGGAAGGACAGCAGTGACAGCGACATGTCTCTGAGGCAGCAACAGTTAAAAGTGGTTGCTTCTTTGCCCCTGACCAATGAGGGCCTGCGGCACATCAGTTCTTTTCATTGCAACGTCCACAGATTTTCCCAACATCCATGAGGAAAAAAAGCATCTGAGGCCTGCAGTTTACTGCAGCATGCTGGGTGATGAGTGTGCATGTCTACCAACAGTCAGCTTCGATATAACTGCCATCAGCAAGTGAAGGTTACTCTCGTTTCTTGACTGCCGGTTCATCAATTTGTTTTTCGCAAAATTTACCAGGAATCAACATCTTCATCTCTAGTTATCTCTGCTAAAAAAGTGAAAGCTGGTAAAGACAATGCTAGAATGAGCAGCAGGCATCCTCCAGTGTTTGTTTTAGTAGTATCAACACAGCAGCAGAACGAGCAGCAAGTTGAGCAACTTAAAGAAGAGATTTTAGATTTTCAATTCACCACAGTGAGGATCATCACTGGCAGAATCCCACACCCTCGCAAACACCAAAATACAAAATAAAAGCATTTGGCAGTTTTGAAAGTGTGCTTTTTTGTTCCTGAAACATATCTATAATGGTTTGCTTTAAAATGTGTGATCCACTCTCATCCATAGACCTCTTTGAAGGGTGTACCCCACCTCAGGTTGGAGCCCACTGCTCAGGCCAAGCATTCGTACGCTCCTGTTTTTATTTGTTTCCAGTCTCAGGTTGTGTGAGCCTGTCACAGCCAAAGTTGACAAAAGGAAGTTTTCATGATTTAAATGTTGAAGCATGTCGATAATTGATCAGTAACCATTACAGCCAGGGAAAGATTGCAGAAGGCTTGAGGTTGCCAGAGTTGATGCAATCAAAAGCATAAAACATAAACTTGAATATTTCTGATTAAAAAGGTTCATCCGGCTAATTGTGTTATTCTTCATCTGCGGGTTGCTTAGGGCCTAACAAGCACAATGGAAAAAGGGGCAGTACACCATTCACAGGTTGTCAACAACATCACAACCATTCGTCCACCCTTGTGTCTGTGAATACTTATTGTGAGGAGAAGCTTTCGCGTTAGATCAGTAAGTTATTGGAAGCTTTCGATTCAGATTGTACCTGGTGTTCAAACAGTGTTCAACACAAACTACAGTCATCTGCCTCCAGGAAGAGAAATCAGAACAACGCCGTTTGTCCAGCAGCATGCCAAGCTGTTAGTTATGCTATAGCTGAAGGTCTGTCTTTCAGCCATAATGCTGAAGAGCAGAGGTAACTGGAGCAGTTAATAGATAGGAACTAGCCCAGTATCAATTAGGTGTTGGGGGGAAACTGCCTGAACCTGTCATAAATACCCATAATATGCATTTCCACACTTCTATTTAATGGAGGTGGAGATGTGGCAGGGATTAACACATCATTACTGTACGCCTGCAGTGCTGAGAGGCTGCAGCAGTCATGGGAAACATCTGGGGGGACCACAATAGTCCCTACAGTGGGAGTGTTTACTCCAAACCTCGGTGGCGCACCGTCATGCACACCTCGCTTGTAACACTTCCAGCACACACAATCACAGATACACATACACACACCATCGACCACGCTCACTCGAATTGCCACTCCAGGGAAGACGAGAAAGAGCCAAATTGCACCACGGCCTTTAATTGGGGGTAAAATCAGGTGGCTCCAAGCGCGTCTGGTTTGAAAAAGTTGGCGTCTCGGTGGATTCCAAATATCATTAATACTTCATCACAGAGCTTCCAAATGAGCCACGGCTCTCTGGCTATTCAACCTCTGAGCTTTGCAGCGCAGCATCCGGCTGCATCATCAAGAAGAGAGGAAGCCATGGAGACACATGGAGAAAGAGACTGGGAACGAGGGAAGAAATCAGGAGGAGATGAAGGAGGCTGCCAAATTAGTGAGAAGGCAGGCAGAGCGGTGACTGTGCAGTTAGTTGTCCTTTTCCTTTTCAAACACTTTGGTCAAGCTCCATCATGCTGTCAATAGAATATTGCCTAATGGCAGCCAAGCACTCCTCTGTCACGTCTGTCCCCCGTTTGACTCAGCTTCGCCCCTTGAATCTCTTGCCCTCTGTTTACGCGGCACACGAAGACAGAGGAGAGGAAATTATTCTCAGTGGGACATTTGCAGAAACAGTTTGAAATGGAAATGAGGACGACCCACCCACCACCATCCCTCTTAAAAACAGCCTTTGGCCATATTGTGGCTCCATCCTGCTCTCTCAGTCGCCCCTACCTCCGTCTCTCACAACATGGAGGGTTCGACAGGTTTCCCAGTATTTGTGATTCATGTTACGGCCAAGCTGAAATGGAAGCGTTCTCATTGGGAGATTTGACAATGGAAGGAACAGCTAGCTATCAAACATGCAAGACATTCAAGTGTTTTTGTCGTTCTTGTCGTCGTCGTCCTTCTTGCGCTGCCCTTCTCCTACTGTCTTAGCATCTTAGCAGAGTTTCGTCACAGAGTGAGTTTTTGTGGAAAACAATCAAAACTGAGCCATGAAGCCAAGTGGAACTGAGCAGTGCTTCAAGTGTAAAACAGGATGTTTTATATAGACAAGCTGACAATGTTTGCATTTCTGTAAGAGAGCATCAAACCACACCTATGTTCATTTGTAAGCACTCCATTCCTTTTCTTGGAACAGATCTTTCAGGGCCTCCTCTGTGCTTTCTACAACCTGGGTGATGGGGACTACAACCTCACCCTGCCAAAGTACCGCCTCGACAATGGGGAATGGCACGAGGTCTTCCTGGATCGACATGATAACGAGATCACACTGCATCTGGACGGTGGCGGTGGGCAGCGCGAGGTGACAGGGCTGCGGGGACGGAGCCGAGAAATCATCATTGATTCCACCACGGTGATGCTGGGAAACACCTTTCCTTCTGGGATCAACAAGAGCTTCCAAGGTGAGCAGAGACTGTGTTTTCCAGAAAACTACTAAAGCTGACTTTCAGCTCAGGTACTTTACATCAACCCCCCTCTTTGCTGGGTTACCGGGCTGAATGGTTCGGCAGGCAGCAGCTCACTCGCTGCAGGCTGTATCACACATGCACGCAGGAAGAGGTGGATTTAAACACAAAAAAATAGAGTTTCGATGTTTTCCTAAGGACTCATACAGTCAATAAATGTATATATTTTTACAACTGTAGTTAGAAAAGCAGCCTGTCAGCAATGAAATATTGTCAGTTCTCTTCTTAGCAGCTCGTCAGTTAGCTGTGGCATGAATGAGTCAGTGAACAAGTTGATGGAGATGATGACTTGTGAGTCCCGAGTCAGTAAAGTCACTCATGAGTTTCAGTCAGGAGTTCGTTACACGCACATCACCTCCTCACTGCCAAACCATTGCACACATCCGCATGGGAGCAGCTGGACTTTGTGAAAACTAAAGGACGACTCCAGTTGTGGTTTTTCTTGGTGTCCGATCAGAATACGAGACAGTAGCAGTTTTTATTGAGATGGATTCATGCATATTGACTTATGCAGGAAGGCTGTTCGTGCATAGAACATAAAGAAATGAAACCGTGTGAAATATCACAGTGCAAGTCAGTTCACTGTGCCGAGGTGAACCATCTCCGACACCTAAACCATTCCTGTACTTTAGAGCAATGGTGCCTATGGATATATCTGTCCAACACTTTCATTATCGCCACCTCCTTTTGTCACTTTACAGCTCCCGTTTCATCGGCCTGATGAACAGTCACTGCTATTACGAGTCCAAACAGGCCCGATTGGCTTCTTCACTTTCCTGTATTTGCACCATATTTACAGCGACCACACTTCCCAGCAGTGCAGCCACTCAAAAAAATAGAACAGAGACCAAGGTTAGAATGCTTGTTTGAGAATCCTGCCGGCTTTCACAGCACGTGTGCCGATACAATGCACAGCTGCCTTCACAGGCACTGCTGTATTTAAGAGCATTGCACACAGAAAGAGAGGATAGGCAATCATATCCACTCTAGTAAATTGGACTTTTGAAACTATATTGCTGAGACTCTGTGGTGTAAAACCATCCCATAATTGCTTCTTTAGTCGTGTTTTTTTATTTTGTTTGAAGGCCATTTTTGTCACTTAAAACAGCACGCTTTTTTCACAGAAGTACGGTAAGGAATTTGCTCAAGATACTCTTGTTTTTTTCCTCTGTTCAATGAAAGCGTGCAAAGCTCAAATGCTGAGGGTTAAACGTCTTCTCAGAAGAAATGGAGGAAATGTTCCAAATGCGTCTTTCATGGGGCTGAACCAAACACCGACAGATCGTACAATGGCAGACTGGCTCACCAGACGCTGCGGCCGCTGGGCCAATACCCGTGTGTCAAAGAAAGAGTTTGATGTTTGACAGGGTGAGGCAAAAAGGTTGGTCTGTCGCTCTGCGGGATGTGAGACAGTTTAGCAAGATTCCTTCTGAGAAAAGGCTCCCAGAAATAGGCTCCTTTTATCTATTCATGTGCACTCCTCGTGACATCTTTATGTCCTAATGAATGATTGATGTGACACTTTAATGGATAATTCAACCCCAATGCATCACCATCATGAGATGGGTTGATGGACCTGCCCCCAGCTGTGTGAGTGTAAGAGAGCTGTTAGTGTGTAGTTGATATGTCCTCTCTTAATAAAGCATGCAAGTGTCACTCCTGCATTTTGTGATGATGAAGGTTGGTTCTTGTGTGTATTTCCTCTAGTGAATGCGTGTGTATATCCCAGATATATATATATGTGTATGTATGTATATATATGTGTATGTATATATATATATATATATATATATACATACACATCTTTTTTTTTTGTCTTTACTTTGGACCCTCAAGCTCACTTTGAGGGGAACTGAGCAGATGAGGTGGGTCAAGTTGGAAAGGTCAATGTGACCGTTAACGTTTTGGTGTGTCTCAGGAAATTCCAAATTCAAAGTCCCTAACACTCTCTTTTAAAGGCTTTCACACATTAAATGTGTGAGTCTGGACAGACACTGTCGTAAGTTGAACTCTCCAAAGATGTACTACCACATCACAGGAACTCCAGTTCACTCATTCTTGCAGCCCAAGCAGAGACACCCAGATGTCCCCACACAGTTGACGCTTCCTTTCATTCTCACAGGTGTGTAGGTTGATGTGGTCGCTCCGGTGTGTCCTGGGCTGGTGAAGGAGGTGTTAAGTCAAAATTCATACTAATTTTCAAAATTAGTTTGCTCAAAGACAAAATGTGGGGTGAGTGAGTCGAGTCGACGTCGTCCGTGAGCAAGGCTGTTAGCATAAACATTCTGAAGGAAAGGGAGTCCGAGTGAGAGCATTTCAACAAGAGAAATAATGGGAAGACACAGTGTGAGAGAGGGAGAGGTCAGACGTGAGAGACGCCTTCATGAAGGGGGAGAGAGACATGGAGATCTGTGGAGCCAGACAGAGATGTAGACATGCAACTGTGCCCCTGGCAATAAGAGACAATGCGCGAGTTTAATAAATCGATTTTAAAAACTTTTCTCTCTGACAGAGACAGACATGATTTGTGATGGCAGTGTTAGTCACTGTATGCGTGTGTGCGTGCGTGCTTGTGTCCATCTATCCGTTCATCTGTCTGCACGTGACCATCTCTTTCCTAAAAGAGATCGGGTATGGGATTGAAGTCTTGCCCAATCATGCCTACTTCGCACTCCGAATCCCATAAGTCCATCAGAGCCGCAGGCCTGAAGCAAATGTTTGGCCCTATCGCATCAACCAAGAGACTTTCACACAGGAGCTGTTTGGCTCGTTTGGAACCGGTGCAGTGTGTTAGCCGACAACCCTCCAGCATTAGCAGGTTCTTCTTCAGGAAGGGCAGGACCTTCAAACTTTACAGTGAAGACAAACACTTCTTGGTATTGCCACGCCCACCAACACACACAAGCTGACGCTATCAGAATAAAAGCCCCGAGATGTTTCCCATATCTCCTCCAGATACTACAAAGCTTTATCGTCCCATTCAGTGCAGGTGAAGCCTCTGGTCTGCCGTATTTGTTTCGTTATTCCCAAAGTAGTTGACAGGACTACATCCGCTGTGTTGCAGCGGTTTAGCTCCAGCAGGTAGTCCTGTGAATAAGCCATCGCTTGGGTGGGCATCACATTCAAAAGCATGCTATTAACGTAACATCTTCAGCCACAAGCAGGCAGGATAAAGTGCTGTTTGTACAGCTATCGACTATCCTATTAAAAGACAAAAAAAAGTTAAACACAATAAAAAAACATACACAAGGTCAGTTGTCCTGCGATAATGTAGAAGACTCTTGATCTCGCAAATGTGTGTCTTTTCATTGACACTAATGACCAAAGTAATGATTCTTTTTTTTTTTTTTCACAAAAAAGTGAATACATGCGAATACCAATATTCAGCAGCATTCCTCATACTGTCAACCTACCAAGAAAGTAGGTCAAAATTCACACATAACTGTGTGTTTCTGTGAATAAATCAACATAACTGCATTCCTAGTTGCACCCTAATTCCTCATTTCCATTTTGCTCCCTGCAGGCTGCATGAGGGATCTACGCCTCAACGGGCGCTACATGCCACTGGACAGCCAACCACGGGACGGGGTCTCCCAGCTCAGCGTTCAAGGCCTCTCTGCTGGATGCTCATCTGACTCCTGCAAGCGCAACCAATGTAGCCCGCCCTTCACCTGCGTCGACCTGTGGAGAGTGCACGAGTGCAGGTAAGCATGTTCAGAAACAACATGTGGCATATGGCGCTGCAAAAACATTTGCACCCGGCTGCTACACATGCTCCTGTGTCGTTTTCAGTCAAAGGCATGGAAACGTGCGTTTAAGCCGACTTGCTCCCTTTGAAAACACCGTTGAGCTTTAATGTTGCTATTATTTTCCATTGCAGCTGTGTAAATGTACTTTAAAATAACCTGTCCCTGACCCATTTCAAATCATAATAACTGTAAAGACAGAGAAGCTTTTGTTTTGTTGTATTGCAGATGAAAGATGTGCAGATTCTGTGGAATTCATCAAAGAGTTAAATGATGTGCCTGTGCCCAGCGTGCTGTGAGTTAGATAGATGCAGTGTGTAACCAATCAGCCCAGTGTCTCAAGCTAGGAGAGGGTGAGCAGTCCTGAGCAAGTAGATACAGGAGTAGAGAACAGAATGATGCAGAAGTAGACACAGGACATATACTGAGTTATATTATCTGTGGCCACTTAGCAGGCACCTGACTGGACGGTGGAGTGGCAATGAATTTGCCAGTGGCTTTATCCAGCTATTACCAGGTGAGAGTACCTGACATATGTGAGATGGTGAGCATTCTTTGTTCATGCGGTGGGGGGATAACCATAAGAACCATATCCCAGAGCCAGGCCCAAACCACTGGTGACAGGTCAACCGGATAACCACAGAACTAGAGAAGTGTAGCCCACAAAGCCTGCCCCAAACAACCATCCATCCACCGGACGCAACTTTACACTGCCACTTTACAACTTGATAACCTTCCTAATCACCTCTTACACTGTACAAAAATGCAGCTGCCTTTTTCTTTCACTCATGGACACGAGTAGAGGTGGAGCATTGTCTTTTCTCCTCCTGGTGTCATTTGAGAAGTTGTAAGCACGACAGTCACTGACATTGTTGCTTTATTGCTGAGGTCTGCCATTCAAAGCAGGTCAGCGTTGCTTCCTTCTCTGGTCGTTTCTCCAATGTTGACAACAAACAAATGGTTCTTACAGCAGAAGGTGAGCTTTCCCTTCAGGGAGTAAATCAGAAGGTACGGCATATTGCCAAATAATCGTAAAATATTGCATCTTATATATGTGAATTATTCATTGTGCATGTGTTTCAAATAAACTGTAATTTATGTATGAATAATGTCTGACTATAAATTAGTACATGCAAAAATAGAGTTTGTAATGAAGACAAAAAATGCATTACAATCGCAATAGTATTACAAGCTGCAGTTCCACAGCAGTTTTATAGAAATAATGAATTCTCTGCCTTTTACATAAGGCACCATATTACTTTACAAGAATGCAAAGACCTTTATAAATGAAAATATGTTACTACATTCTTTAATGTATGAAAATTGTCTATTCCTTTTGCATGTTTTGAATATCCAAATATATTCTTATCATATATAATTCTACTTATTCTCAATATGCATTCTTGAAGGTGGAGTCCGAAGCTGTGTCCCGTTTCTGTTTGCAAACACTGTTCAAACTGAGAGCCCCTCCGCTCGAGCTAATCAGTGCCCATCCACAGTCTCTTCCAGCACAGCTAGTACAAACACGATAATGCTGTTGTCTACTAGCAGCCTAACTTACTAACAAATACGCTACTTGGTTAGCAGCTTAGCATGCTGCTAAATTAGCAGGCTATCAGTAATGCAGTTTGCACGTACCTGTCCAAGAGTGAGCAGGCCAAATCCACATCACTCTTCAGTCCAAGCCTCTCCTTCAACACTGGGAAGCCAGTGACAGTGACACCAGTGTTGACTCTGGTTTTCCAGCTGCACTGTCTAAACTTGTCTTTGCTGCACAGTATTTCCTTTTCTTCACAGCTTCCGCCATTTTGTCTAAAGTTTCAGCGACTCTGTCTGACATCTCCCAATCAACACCATCACACCCATATAGCTCCGTCATTGGCTGGAGACAAACACACAATCTCTACCCAGAAGCGTCCTGAACCGAGAAGACAGCCAACTGTTTATTATCACATTACAGTACCACTGTTTTAAATCTAGGTCCTTGCTTCAATCTTTGATAAACAAAACATTACAGTGAAGTCAAGTCTTCTATTTCAAACTTTGTCAATTCAGCCCCCATGTTGCTTTTTCTATGAGCCCAAGTTTCCTTGCGCAAGACGGGGACTCACAAATTCTTACCGTGTAGGAGTACTATGCATAGTGGCTGTCCCCATCACTATCTGTGTGCGCGCAATGGTGAATGATGATTGTGTCCGTGTACTGCAGGGAGCACCTCATGCACGCGGGCGAAATTAAAAGCTGTCGACGCAGTGTGAAATTTGAACCTGTTTCTAGTTTCATACCCAATTTGTTTCATAATTCATTCTTCATGAAGTGGAAAAATTTGCCACGGGGTGCTGATGATGAGATGAGAATGTCTCTTTTAAGTGGAAGCACCGAGAGAATCGCTCATGTGACACCACACACGGTGACACAGCCCCCCTCAGTGCAGGGGGCAAACGTAATTTTGAGGAAGCTGTTTTTTTTTAAGGTTTTGTCACTATAGGATGAAAGCAGTGATGTGCTAAAGTGTCCTGGCACAGGGGCAACCTTCTGCTGTGGTCACACAGAGATTCAGGCCCCGTCGCGTTTGACTCATGGGAAAGTTGGCACAGTTGATCATGCGATCAAGGTTGCAATGAGATAGTGGATCGATATGTGATACATGAATGATATATTGGCTAGAAATGGGAGCTACAAACATCTGTAGATGTATGTGTTTGTCTCAAGCACAGTGATGCAAATTTAAAAGAAAAAGCATTTGAAGAGGCTTTTCGAGAAACGAGAGCCTTGAACATGTTCCCATTGCTTGATGTGTGTTCCTGGATGGAGTGTCCATTTTTTGGGGTTATTATGGCCTGTGAGTGTGCGCGGTAACTTCCCCCTCAGGAATGTGTTGCAGTCACTGGCAAACCTAAAACATAGAGTGACCTTCTAATTCCCACAAACACAGAGTGTAAACCTGCTTCAGAGATTAACTCTGGTTCTGCCATAGCGGAGCCACAAGCTGTTTGCTTTAAGTTGACTTTTTTCCCCCCCTCTCACTGCTAATTAATGCAGCTTCCAAAAACAATGAGACATTCATCACGGCAATGATAAGAGAAGGTGTAGAGACAGCGTAGCTGTGTTGTGTGGTTGACTGATAGTAGGGTTGCACATCTCTCTATGATAAACGATTTGATGTGCATCGAGGTTACGATTCGATTCAAAAACGAAATACTTCTAGAACAGACCAATTTGATGTGAATCAATTTGGTAAAGTTAAAGAGCAACACGATTTTATTCTAAAGTTATTTGTTGTTGGTATTTTTCAGATAAAGTCAATTCTATAAAAGGCACAGTACAGTATTATGTGCACATATGCCCATGCATTGTGACTTTATGGCACTGGCAAAAAAACAAACAAAAGAATAAACAAAACTGAATGAAAAATTCACCTGTCAATGCATTAGGGTTTACTCTTGACTTGGACTCGACAAGCCTGGACTTGGACTTGTCTTGGACTCAATAAAGGTGGACTTGACTACAGCCCTGCCTAGTGGCCCTGAGGAAATTATCACTGGGAATATCTTCATATTCTAACCTAAGCCAGACTATTGTTGTTTTCACTGATGGTATATGAGCTGGTTTCAGTCACACCCAACTGTTGCCAGTTTAACTCACATGACCTCAACATGACATGATTAAGCTTGTGAATATCACAAGATGTGTTCTTTCCACTTCATGGTGTGCAGTAAATGACTTCCTGGCTTTAATGTTGGCAGTAGCATTCCAGAATGCGTGCTGGTTCAAATGGTTAGTCATTAATTGGAGTCATTACTTTCATTTCATTCCATTCATTTATGTATAAGAACAATTTGTAACATCCAGCCCCTTTGTAACTGTGCCAGTCTGAGCCAGCAGGCTAATTCTCTCCCATAATCCTTTGGCAAGATGTTTTGAAAGCTATAAAACGTCAAAATTTACTCAACTGACACCCCCGCGACAACAACTGCTACAAAGCAAAGAACTGCCAGGAAGGAACACAAGCCACATTGCAGCAGAGGGAAGAGCAGGGCAACCCAAAGACTGAGAGACCACCCATAACAAATGTAGTTTTGGCACAGAATGCGATGCGAACGTCACAAATCACTAACACCCGGCAAAGCGGTTCCCTTCGAGGTTTAAGGAAGATCTGCAGACTTTCAGTAACTGACATCAATCACCTGTGATTGACTGGCAGCCCGTGCATGGTGAAGCCTGGCCTGCACTTGTTGATATCTGGGAGGACTTGGACACCCCACGAATTTCGTCCTGATTAAAATGTTGTATGAGAAACAAATGAATGGACGATACCTTCCACCCAACCGAATATGTGCTGCTGATGTCTGGATGGCTGATAGCAAAGGCACATTAAGGAGCCTTTGAGTGATCAGACCTGTTTTGTCCATAGTCAGAGAGCTGATCCAGCGGCTCCTGAATCATCAAAACAAGGATGGGGGTGAACAGAGGAGGCCAGATAGATCACATGATACATTAGATCAAAAGAAAAGGATAATAAGACACTTTCCTCAAATAGAGAGCAGAAATATTGAATTCTTACATTGCAAAGCTTCCTGCTTTTGTATGTTGAGCAGAACATTGTATGTGCTCAGTGGTGGTGTGGTGCGGGGTGGGGTGGGGTGGGGGCTCAAGGGAAGCTGTCGATTTAATTAATCTGACACGCAGTGAAACAAGGCGCAAAAAAATCTCCATCAAACATTCTCTCTAAAGCTTGGTGTACTTGCACGCATTTCACTGTGCAAACAACTTGACTCAGTGGTTTAAAAAAAGTTGATGTCAGTTACTGAAGGTCTGCAGATCTTCCTTAAACCTCGAAGGGAACCACCTTTGCTCCCACACTCTTTCTGTACACTGCAGACAGAGCTCTTATAGACATTGGCTGAACACATTCATTTGCACAGCGGATGCACAGCAAAGGTCCCCCTTTAACTCCAGGCCACATTTAAAGTTAATGTGCACAATATGACCATGATCATTAAGCACAACTCCAGATTACCTCACCAATGCACCGCTGGAACAAGTGGCTGTTTAAATATTAATGGCATGTAAGTGTTGTTCTGCAGCACCCCTTGTGGTCGGCAATGATAAAGCAGAGGCCACAGTAAATTAAACAATGAAGAAAAAAAACATATGGGCTACTGTAAACAGCTCAGCAAATAAGCTTTGACATGGACATATTCACAGCCGGTGGTTAGGAGGAGATTCACTGACTTAACCCTCTGCTGCATCATCTCGGTGAGGTTTTTTGACAAGAGAGGAACAGTTATTGATGTAAATTACAGTGGGTTTATTGCCGCCGCTTCCCAGTGAAGTTGAATCAATATTTATAAGCATGCGCGTATCTCCCAAGACCAGAGGCAAGACTCATCTCTGATGTCATCAAAATGTACAGCCTGGAGCAGCTCCATAGACACTGAATGGGATGCTGAATTAATGGGCTTGTAAAATGTTTGTTTGAGCTGTTACACCCAAACGAGCTTTTAATTATAGTTGTGCTTTCTGAAGTGAGGCAGAAAATGTGCCCCTGTCTGCATAAAATCATCCTAGTTACTGCCAGTGCCACAGTCAGCGTTTTTATCTCCTGCAGTTCAGCTGACTCTGAAGTGTACATCCGTGTGACTTTACTGAATAAGGTAATTAACTTTTTTCCTTCTGATTTTTTTTGCAGCAGTGAGAATGGTACAAAAAACATTACATAACTCCATGAATGCCTGGCAACATGTCACCGTTCCAACTCGTCATCAACCTTCGTAATTCCCTGAAGTCGGTTGTGCAACTTATTTTCGAAGGAGTTTATCTGCATAATTCTTGAGTGAACTTCCCATTTTCCCATGCTTAGTCTTTGACTTACTGCATCAATCCCCCCAGTGCCTTCGGGGGGCCCCAATGTTTTCCCAGGTCAGTCAGGTGATATAGTCCCTTCAGCATGTCCTGGGTCTTCCCCGGGGCCTCCTCCCATTGGGATATGCCTGGAACACCTCCCTCGGGAGGTGAACAGGAGGCATCTTTTTTTTTTCTTTAAATGTCTGCATTTCTTCTTAAGTATTGACATCATTGCTGAAGGTGTCAATTTGTTGTACAATAAATGCAATTTAATTAATTAATTAATTAATTAAAAAAATATATATATCAGAACTGTGACCGTCACCTGCCCTCACTAGCTTCTGGCCATCTTGCTGGGGGTTATCATCAGGTAAAGTGGTGCAATGATGGCTTTGCAGACTCTTCGGCAGTGGTATTACGCAAACCAGTGAATGTGTTTCCCCCCATGTGACCCTTGACCTTTAAATTAGCAACTGCAGCAGGTTTTTCCAAGGCCTTGGTCAACGACATCAGCAGTTTTTGGTGCTTGACTGGTGTGCCGGTGCAGGTGGTGTAGCCAGTTCTCTTCCATGCAGGCAAATTACACAAAGCAGCGCCAACAACGTATGATGAATCGGTGTAAATGTTGACCGTTTGATGAGGTGCAAGTTCACAAGCACGAGTCACTACTTTTGATTCTGCTGCCTGAGTGGAGGCTGGAGGGGCTAGCATTCCAGCCTCCACAGCATAAAATTCACCTCCTGAAGTGCCGACGACTGCAAACGCTGCCATAATGTTAACACTTTGTCTGTCCAAATGACTGTGATCATCAGTGAAAAATTCCACCTCTGGATTGTCAATTCACGTGTCAACAGCCGGTGTCAAACCAAGTTCTTCCTCTTCTGCCAAACTTTCACAGTCATGTTGAGTGCCTGTCATGTGCACGTGTTCAGCCATATTGGCTGTTGCGTTTGGGACAAAATGAATTCTGTCCTGGTCCAGCAGGTTTTGTAGTTTGCGTGATCTTTCAGCAGACAGTGAAAATCTCTGGCTGGATATAAATGACACAACTGAGTGACAGGTGTGCACAAATACATCTTTCTATCTTGTGATGTGGTTTGTTCCCTGGATAGCCCGTGCGATGGCACAGATGCCTCGAGTACAAGTGTTTTGTCCCCGCTCTGGTGGTTCAAACTTGGTGGAGTAGTAACTAAGTACTCGTCTGTTATAGGGTGACGAACAAGGGATGAGCACCCCAGCATTAAGAAGTCCCTGTATGGTAGGTTTGATTCCCTCAACCTTTTCAATGGACAATGGGTACTGGCGCTGGTAGATGTGTGGTGTGTTTTGTTTGAGTTTCAACTGTAAGAGTGGCATGCCTTTACCCACTCCCACATCAGTGGGGCCTTTTGACCAAAGCTCATCAGGGATTTCACAGAGTTGAGCAGATGCTGAGGGTGAATCAGTGTTTTCTCTACCATGTGTTCTACTTCGCTCAGCGCGGTCAAACATTTGGGGTGTGGATGTGATTTGGTTACAAATTTTCCACATGTCTAGTTTAGGGTTGAATTTGAGATTTGGTTTGTTCGTGTCGTGCCTGATTGCAGTTTTACCAGCTTTCACCATGGGGCCCAGATTTTTTGCTTGGCCACCTGCAGCCACCAGCAAAGTGACATGGGGGACTGAGTGCTCACCTAACTGTCACAGTTCTGAAGACAGTGTGTCATGCATCTCTACTTCAACTGCAACCCTCTGTTTACCCACAGAGATATCTGTTGTTTTCACCCATGGTGGGCCCTCCACCATGAACTGGTCAGCCAATCCCAAGTGCGATCATATTCAGCAATTGCAGCTTCATTGCCATCACAAAGCATGTAGTTGTAAGTGCAATGATGTGGGTCTGGTGGGTCCTCGTAGGCCCGAAGGTTTGAGATCCATGGTCACCAGTCCTGCATTAGCCCCAAAATGGGGGCTTCCTCTGGGAGGGACAGCCGTCCTCACCACATCACGGCCCCCTCATCCCCCTGCGGAGGGGGAGGAGTAGGCATCAGCGCTGTGGTCCTGGAGACCATGCATCTGGGAATCCTTCCGTTTGGAAAGATAACATCAGTGGAGTGTTTGTGACACACCACTGTGCGCCCGAGGGTTGCAGTGATGTCCCGCACACAGAGATGTATTGGGCAATTTGGCAAAAACAGGAATTCATGTTGAAATTGTTTATTCAAAGCCTTACACATAGTGGGTGTAGTATAGAAGCACTGTTCTGGCTCTCCCGAGAACCCAACCACATTGGTGTATTTGGAGGAGAGTTTAACATCTGTGTCAAGGTTTAAGGTGCTGTCTCAAACCCCTGTGTCAATCATAAATTCGATCTCTTTCCCATTGAGATGAATTACAATCGTAGGCTCAGGAAACTCCTCCGTGATCGGACCTCGGCTGCCCTATTGGGCCATCATGTGTGGATTTGGGGTTTGATACGTTGGGGATTTTGTGGGTTTGAGGGTGGTGGACACACTGGTTGAGGGCCTGATTGGTATTGGTGGCCTTGGGTTTGTTGATACGACCCATGCTGTTGGGACCACACCTGTTTGGGAACATAAAGTGGTTGATTCTGTCCCTGTGGACCACGGTTGTTTCCACGTTGAGAAGGTGCTCCTCGGCCTGGATTCATACCCCTGCCCCTGTTTCTACCATAGTAGGGACATTATCTTGCCCAATGATGTAATTCAACTGATGTAAATGGACTTTCCAGCATGGCTTTGTGCTCCTCAGACAGTTGAGGTAGTTTTAGAGTGTCAAGGAATGTCTAGATGTCCTCTTGGGTTGGTGTGAGTGTGGTTGAGTAGAGTTTTTGGTGATAATTAGAGAAAATGTTATTGATTTCACAGTCTCAGCCGGGGGAGGGGTTACTAACAGAATGATAGTGGAACTGGCAAAATATTTTGAATTTTGACTCCTGACTACATGTACTGACAAAACCTAAAGTGTACAGTGAATAATTCCCCTTTCTGCCATCCCTACCAGAGCTGAGCAGCTGACTCTCAGCTCAGATAATGTATGGAGGTTGAGTCCACTACACCGGGAAGAGGAGGGACTTGAAGGACTCGAGTGGAGTCATAAGGATGTGACGTCATGAGTCAGGAACCGGGTGTACCGGGTGAATGATAAGGACTTGAATCATGAGTCATGTACTACTGAACAATAAACAATCCATTTCATTGTGTAAAAAAATAGTGACAGATTAAATGATCTTAAAAAGGGAGTGTTGATTTTTATCTGCTAAAATTTAATGTAAAAATGTAATATTTAATTTAATGAATTAAGTATTCAAACCAAACAGTAGACATTAGATTAACACACTATAATCATAGTTTATCATTAAATAAACAGTAGATACTACGTAGTACCTTTACTGATCAGCATAATGTGTTCAGTAAATAGTTTATCCCCACTGTTCACTCAAGGAGGTAACCAGGTATAGTGACTGAGTCCATTGCTGTGGTGTAGGGGGAGTCACTGAGTAGTGAACGACAGTGGAACGGGATAAACATGGTATGTTTTAGTCTACGTATCATTCTGTAGACAAAAACGACACGGGCATAAAATAATTTCTCTATCTACTGTCAGTCAGACGACTAAAGCTCACTTTCAGCTCTGGTACTGTACCGTCAATCCCCCTCTTTGCAGGGTTACTGGGCTGAACGGTTCGGCAGGCAACAGCTCACTCGCTGACTGTCGCTCGCTGCCCGCTGTGTCACACGTGCGCAGAAGAGGTGGATTGAAACAAAAAATGGAGTTTTGTATGTTTTCCACAGGACTCATACAGTCAATACATTTATGTATTTATACAACTGTAGTTAGAATAGCTGCCTGTCAGCAATCAAATGTTGTCTGTTCTCTTCTGAGCAGCTAGTCAATTAGCTGTAACATGAGTCAGTGAACGAGTTAATGGAGATGATGAGTCGTGAGTCCCGAGCCAGTAAAGTGACACACGAGTTTTGAGTCACTTGTTCATGACTTGCACATCACTACTAAGGTATGAGTCCTTGGGGTCAAAATGCATGTTTACAACTAAACATAAGTTGATTTAGTTCCACAAGCTGCTGCAGTTTGTCTGTTGAGAACTGTGGCTCAAATCTTTACAAACAGGAGACGTGTAGAAATGCTGATTGACCCTTCAGCTGACTGCAGTGCAGCTTGTGGTTGACGCGCTGTGGCTTCTTGTTGCTTCACTGCCTCACAGCTTGTGGTCTTTGATTCAACTTCATATCCTGTGTTCCAGTGTAAAGTGTTTGGGAATGAAATAGAGGGCATTCATCTGGATGGTGAAGTTAACCACAAGTGAACCTTTCAATGGGATGAATATTCTAAATACACACAAATTCACGTGGCTCAAAGTGCTTTAAAAAAAGCTGATGAAAAGGTCAAGTCAGGAAGGAAAATATCCCGATACTAGAATTTCACTGTAATATTTTGCTTTTTCGCTTCACAACCACCTGCCTGAGTTCACTGCACTGGGTCTCTCATGCCCTCTCTCTTTACTTCACAGATGTCCCCCTGGTCACATGGTCCGCGTAAACGGGACCAAAAAGTCCTGTGTCTACACCCTCTGCGCCACGCGACCCTGTCACCGCGGGACCTGCGTGGCCCAGTCGCCCTCCAAATTCACCTGCCACTGCCCGGAGGGCTTCAGAGGGCGCCATTGTGAGACCACCCTGGCCATTTACAGGGAGGACGTGGGCCTGAGCTTCAGTTCCCTCTTTGCCATCTGTATCTGCTTCATGGCCTTACTGGGTAACTATCAAATCTTACATGACTGGGACTGTGCATTTTGTATTGTGTATAGTGTTGCTCGATTGTGACGTTGGTCCCTCTAAATTTATGTATTTTTAAATTTATGTATGTGTCTGAGGCTTTTTAATGGAGTCTGTATGTCCAACAGTCATTTTATGGACTTAGCTTCTAACTCACAAAACATGGTCCATTTGAAAACAAGTCCCAATGTGGATGTCTCCTGAAATGCACTTGCAGGCATGTGTAAGACACTGAAACAATGAAGCCCCTTTGCCCCAAGTCTCCCTCAAACTGCATCGCGCAGTTTACTCATATTGCCACCTTATGTCTTGTTCTCTGCTCCATGTCTCCTTGTGGACCTGACCGCAGGCTTCTTTTGTAAAACAAAGACATGCTTTTCATTTTAGATGCAGTATTAACTCCACGTTGTCCTCAGCCGTGAGTGTGGGGTGAATTGACTGTGTGTAATGTCCAGACTGAGCCATAGGCTTTGTTCAAAGTGCGCTGGGCGAAGCTCCAGTTTCCTGATGTGAACTCAGTCAACGCTGGCAAACAGCTTTGTTTGGACATTATTGTAAATGTTTCTTTGAAAAGTAACTGTAATAGAACCACCCCGCCCCCAGGACCTGAAAAGACTTATTGCCCTGTAAGGTCATCATTGCACTTGTATTTCCTTTGCTGAAGTGTCAGCTTGGGACTCCGACCTCCCTGGTGTTAGTGAAACCAGCGATTCCAGTGTCCACTGGTGGCTGTGCTGAAGCAGACGAGTGGCTCTGTTGTTCCACTCCACATTGTTATTTCTTGCTGCCTCTGTCTTTCTCCATTTTTTTCTTGTTTTGTTTTGCCTTGTTGAATATTCATCTCCCTGTACCTGCACCCATATTCCTATTCTTGCAGGATCCCGGGCACTGAGAATTGCCTCGGGCTCAGTCATACGCACAGCAACATCCGCACAGTGACATGTTCACCTTGTTTATTTGAGGACAATACAACGGAGCAGTAAAGAGCAATATGAGACAGAGCGGAGTACAAGAACAGAAAAACAGATGAAAGGAGCAGAGGATCTAACAGGATGCTGCGCAGCACCAAAAGAGAAACGGGAGGCTGCTGAATAGATTACAAAGCAGAGACAGCATGCAACACAGCAGGAAATGGAGCCTTGCCGTGCTGAAGATGATGGCGATGGTGTCAGTGTCGCAGTGCTGGTGGCTAACTCTGCCTGTCTCATTGGTGATTCAGGGGGAACTTTCCCTTCACACCCCAGGACCAGTCAGACACAGTTCAAATGATCATTTCTCCTTCTCCCCCTCTCTCCGTTCCAAAATGTCTCCCTTTCCAATTTAGCTCGGGGCTCATATTAGATGCGACATTCAACCTTGATCCTTCTGAGGCGCTATTTTGTTTTAAGTGCTAATTACTTGATTTGTAGGCGTCTTTGGTTCTGTTTACCCAAACCTGCAGAAATTGAGATCAATGCTCCCGGGCTTTAGTCGTAATTTCAATTGGTGGAGCATTCTTCGCTCGATCGGTCAAGCGCTCCTCACTTTGAAAGTTAAGTAGCAGCGCGAAGGTCTTTCTTTTTCCTTTCCTTCCGAATGCCTTCATCAAATATTGCTTGTGCAGACTCCAAATGTTTGAGGAGCAAGAACAAAAGAAGAGCAGTGACTTCTCGGAGAAAAGCAGTTCTTCAGAAACTGTCCTGACCGCTGAAGATGAAAGGTGCTCTGCCCGTCAAAGGCTTCCCATCAGTTACTTCTCTTGGATCGTTTTGTCTCGTCTGGCGCAGCCGAGTGTCCTTGTCCCACGAGTCAAAATCTCCCTGAGCCTGTGGTCAACATCTGCCTGAAAGTCCTCATTTCTTCTGCACATCCTGTCAGCCACAGTTACTTTGGTATTTTGTTGCTGAGCTGAAGCTTCTGGTTGGACAAGCAAAGAGAGGCCTTCGAGTTTCTGTTCTTCACCCATTGATCGGTATGATAGACTGGCACGGCTGACCCACTGACCCCCTCACACCCCAGGGTGCTTCTCAGGGGACTTGTGAGTTCAGAGCAAAGTTTCTAGTTCAAAAGTGTCAGCACAGCAGCAAACTCAGTGAGTGTCCAACTGGCTCTTGATGATTTTAATGATTAATGCCCCGACCCTCTGAATTTATCATGCAGCCTGAATATTGACTCACTGCTCTGCGATGTGAATACATTTACTCCATTTGCTTATTTGGGCTTCGACATGTGTGCAGCTATGTGCATCCAGCTCCCCTTCTCCCCATCTGCCCCAGTGTGCCACCCCTTGTGTTCACAGCCAGTTCACCGATGCTTATTCTTGGTTCTTCCTCCTGTGTTTTTAGTTGATCAGTGTCAGTTTGGCATTGAAACACTTTTCAGGAGTTCCCCCTCATTTTTTTGGGAACTTGTTCATCTATCTATCTATCTATCTATCTATCTATTGTCGATTTTTAGCAGATTCTTTATAAAAAAAAAATATTTTTTTTAAAGTGGTAAATAGTTAAAGTTTAGTTCTATTTGCTTTAGTATTTTTTTCAGGATTTTTTTAACTTTTAATATCAAACAATATATTTTGTTCTGGGCTGCACGGTGGCGTGGTGGTTAGCACTCCCACTTCACAGCAAGAAGGTCCTGGGTTCGTGTCCAGGTGGGGCCTTTCCGTGTGGAGTTTGCATGTTCTCCCTGTGCATGCGTGGGTTCTCTCCGGGTACTCCGGCTTCCTCCCACAGTCCAAAAA
>JAUESF010000001.1:2021160-2034482 GCA_032274765.1 Malacoctenus tetranemus | reverse complement strand
ACACACACACACACACACACACACACACACACACACACACACACACACACACACACACACACACACACGTGCACGCACGCACACATGCTCACATGCTCACCAAACACGCACACACGCACATAATGCTTTGTAGGAGGCCTTCCCATTGGCATAATTAACTCTGAGGCTCCTTCCCCATCATTATTCATCACCACTGATTGGATCCCCCCGCACTTAGAACCAGCCAGTTCACTGGCTACAATTAACAACTCAGAAATAGAAGTGAAAATCCAGAATACACAAAGAACTGTTAGAGGGAAGCGGGTTTGTCAGCGTATGAATTAAGGAAATTCAGGTTTGTGTGATGGAAACAAGTAAAAAAATCAAACCCAGATGTGGCGTCGGGCTACGTGACATGAAGCGATGTCAGGGCATGTGATGCACTGGCTCATCATCTCTAATTTTATTACTTCACAAGTCACGTACGCGCAACCATGGACTGTGGAGTCGCTCACGCCGAAAGTCTCCCCGATAACCTGGTACTCGGCACGCGAGGCGAGTTTATAGAGAGCTGCAGTAATACGTTTCTCCATCAGCACAGGTGGGCGTTGGCTCGGGAGAACTGGTCCCACAAATGGCCCCATTATACCACAGACATGTTGAAATGTGGCTCTTGACATCCGGAGATGTTTAGTGTCAGCTGGTTATCAGCTGTTGGCGCTCAGCTGTCAGCCGGGCGTCAACTGTTGCCATGGATACGGACACGCTCGCTGATGACGTAATCTCGCGGCACATGGAAACTGGGAAACATTCGCTTTGCTCTATGTGCATCTTCACGAAGTCCACTTTTAAATTCAATACGACTTGGATGAAACCCAACTGTTTATGGGCCTGACAACCCAAATCTCACCTGACGGGTCACTTCCACTCTGAAACTGTAGCTACGCACTCAAAGATGTTGGAGGCCCAACTGTACTAAACAAAAAAAATGCAACACTCGCTTCAAAACGCTGACAATGAATCTTGATTGTACAGGGTTTGCTCTTAATATTTTAGGCAGCATCTCCACCTCAGCCTATACAAAGATAAGTTACATCATAAAACACAGAAACTAGTTCAAGCTTGATGTCTGACAGTGTTTATCAGCCAGTTAATCACATTGACTGGTTGGTTATTTTTCGAACTAACTTTCACACCACAGCAGCATTTCCTGGTCTTGGGTTTGTGGACCCCCTGCCATGCACATCACAGGACTAACTGCTGACTAGTACGTTATTTTTATGGAGGAATAACTCATCAGAGCAATCAATCCCAAGCAGTTTCACAGGATTTTAATCAGCCGTCTCTCAAAGTACCAATTAAAACCACCTCATCCCATTTTAATTGCGTTACCATAAAACAGATAAAAAAAACCAACAAAAAAAACACACGAGTTGACACCATGGTGCTTCGATCAGTATCGTTAGTGGAGTACACAAAGACACAACTGTTTGGACGAGACAATGATGTAAACCAGGATCCGTAGGCTCACATCAGTCTGACCATCTTTGGTGGTCTTACACATGTGTGGTGAGGTGCATCAGTGGGGCGTTCCCATGTGAGGAAGCAAGATATTGGAGTTTAGGTCCAATTTGTGGAGTTTCCTTTCTCCTTTTAAGGCGCCAAGAGTTTGTGAGAAGAGAACGTGCTTTAGAGTTGTTTGCCTTTCCTTCAAGGTCCTTGGGATGTTGATTGGGATGAACTTCACTTATACAACATGCTTTACTAATGAAACAGTCAAGACGTGCTTTTGTGAATGTCCCTGTCTGCTCTGAGAGCAGGCAGCTCACATACCTCCTGATCTTCCAGATTCCCGGTCACTGTCGTGGTGCTTCCCTCAGCTGATGCTGAGAAATAACAGTCGTTGTCTGACGCGCATTAAATTGTAATGCAGCGTGCCTGCATTCCTGGATGTCAGGCCTGTATATGTTGAGCCAAACATATACAAAGTGGACGACTTCTTTGGCTGTCAGGCCCGGCGCGTTTCTGTGACGACTCCACACATCTTGAGGTGGGGTGCAACAGTAATAGAAATGCAACTGAGCTGCGTCATGCTGTGCTGAGTGATGCTGAGTGGGCACTAATGGGGAAAGTGGCATGCTAAGACCAGTGCAATCAAAACATACAAAAACTGCTCTTTTCATTTCAGCATTTAGGAAACCACCAGGAAAACAAAGCACATTGTGTGTTGACCCACGGCAGAAACTGATCACGTCCATCTCGACTCGCTGCCAGTGCTGTGAACGTAATCGCTCAATACATTCCCCATCCCTCCCACACCCCCTCCCCCACCCTTGACTCCCCCCTATTGATGATCGACATTTAATTTGGTGTTTGTATTCTCATTTGTGAGAAGGCACTGAAATGCACCCGCTGACACCATGAAAATGAAATACTGTATTGGCCCGAATATAAGATGAGACTGTTTTCGTTTAAAACAATGTGAAAATGTGGGGTCGTCTTATAATTGTGGGGTTTGGCCGTTTACTTAGGCTGTCAGTTGTCTGGAGACGCTACATGAACGAAACAGCAGAGGGCGCCAGTTTGTTTTTTAGGCCAGTGACCTCACAAGTGAGGATGATGTTCAGTGGGAGGAGACGGGACTGCCGGCTGAGAGTGGGAGAGACAGCGAGCAGAGCGAGGCAGACTTTGATGAGACATTACATGGAAAAGTTCTGACTGCATTCTAGTTGGAGTGTTGCAAGACTTCAGCTAAATGTGTCATTACACTGTTTTTTTTCTACTTTTCAGTGTAATAATCTTTCAGTACACTATTGTTCAGTGTTTTCTTTGCCAAACTGCTTGACAAACAAGCTCATTGTTGTTATTTGTGAATTACTGGTACTGGCATCTAAATGCTAAATTGCTGAGTGGTTTGTTTACATATAGATATTACTTTTCAATGCAGACTGCCTTAGCTTTGCATATTTTGCCAAAAATTAAAGCACTCTGTGATTATTATTTCAATGAATTTCTTAGCACATCAATATAAATTAGTTTCTTTAAACAAAGTAAATTTAGTTCATCAGTCTTTTTTTCCCCTAAAAATTGGTCCTTGAATGAGGGGGTCGTCTTATAATCAGGGTCGTCCTACATTCGGGTCAATACAGTAATAACTGTAATTGCAGTGCGCAGTGATGGATGGAGGAGACTTGTTATATAATGGCTCCGCACAGCCACCGGCTCCCTTCTTTCGTTGTGTGACTTAGTATTAAAAGGATCAGACACTAGAATCTAATAGTACTCATTAGCGCCTGTTGCTGAACTACAGAAAGTACCACTAGAACGATCTGTCTGGGTGTTGAGGAACCTGTATCACTTCATGAAGCTGTCTGACATCATTTCAGACGCCTCATTTCCAGTCAAGACTATCAAAGTCATTAAACACACTGGTAATTAGACCTACGGCTGCTGTGACGATGACCCCCCCCCCCCCCAACAAATGCAGCCCACTGACTCAAATTTATGTCTCGCAAGAAACCGAAACATTTACTCTCATACTGGCACTTTTACAACAGTCTGAGGGTCACGCCAGCGTTTGCCTTCAGAGAAGATCAATGTATCACAATGTATCACCTGCAGGCACAGCGAAAACTACTCAAAGCCCACTTCACAACCTCCGGCTTCGCCACACAAGTGCAACTACTGTACTCTGAAAGGTAAGCTACTCTACTCTGAAAGCTAAGCTCCTGTACTCTGAAAGCTAAGCTCCTGTACTCTCAAAGCTAAGCTACTGTACTCTGAAAGGTACGCTCCTGTACTCTCAAAGCTAAGCTACTGTACTCTGAAAGGTAAGCTCCTGTACTCTGAAAGGTGAGCCACTGTACTCTGAAAGGTAAGCTACTGTACGCTGAAAGCTAAGCTACAGTACTCTGAAAGGTACGCTCCTGTACTCTGAAAGGTAAGCTACTGTACTCTGAAAGGTACGCTCCTGTACTCTGAAAGGTAAGCTATTGTACTCTGAAAGGTAAGCTCCTGTACTCTGAAAGGTAAGCTACTGTACTCTGAAAGCTAAGCTCCTGTACTCTGAAAAGTAAGCTCCTGTACTCTGAAAGGTAAACTCCAACACGACAACAGAGAAGATGTTTTTTTCCTCCCCACCAACTTCATTGTATCACCTTTCAGTTGAAGCACAGGAGTTTCTTGATTACAGCTTTATAGATGGCTGAAGACCAAAGAAAGGAGTGGCAACGTGGAAGTTGGAATTTATATTGAAGTTGTTGAAGTGAACTGTAAATAGGAAGGAGTTGAATGCAGAGAGTAAAAAACTAAAAATAACTGACCTATGAAATAGAAGCTGGCTTCAGTACAGCAGTCTGCACAAAACAGGCATCAAAAACTTTTTAATTCAACAATGTCTTTTCATCCAACTTGCATCAACAGCACCTCTACTCTTACTCTGATGCTTAGCACAAGTAAACTTGCTCATCAAGGTGATTTATTTAGAATCAACCATACCTGAAACATTTGTTTCTGAGCTGTGGCTGGCAAAAAAAAGCATTTACTGAACTCTCATTTTAGAAGTTGCACTTCAGATTTTCGTCAGTCCAAGTGAAATCAGTTGTTGTGAGGACCAAATGAAATGTTTCCCAGCTACATGAGGTTTCCTACCTGTCACCCAGCTCTCGAAAAGCTTCTGAGTGGTCATGTTTTAAACCTGTAATCAGAAAAGACCTTCTGATTGCAATAAGGAATTTCATCAGCTGCGAGTCAACTCTACTGAACTCCACTCTGTTTTCAATGGTTAGTAGAAGCTGCAACAAGGTTACCTTTTGGTGCTTCCACTGCCAAAGGGCTAACTGGGCTGACGACAGCAGAAAATGTGATGTCAACAAGCTTTAGGCCAGTGATTGGCCGTGATGCAGTGTCCGTAGATAAGTCCTGACAGTCACTCATTAATAGGCATCAACTGCCACATTTAAAGCCCTGCGTCAACAAAAATGTAACAAGATGAAAAGGCCAGACATAAACCAAGAGCAGAGCAGGCCGAGCAGCAGGGAGACCATGTGTCGGTTTCTGTGTGGCCAAGATTGAAACAGACGGAGCGGCGAGTGATCTCCATGCTGCATACAAATGAGTTCTGGAGCGCATCGCGATGATAAACCCCTCGACACTGAGGCTGGATCCGATTGTCATGACCAAAACAGAGCAGAGTCAAGCAGAAAAGAAGCGAGTGGTGGTTAAGCTGCACAATGGAAAAGCAGGAAAGGAGTGGCTAGGGAAAAGAAGCCCTACTGGACGACACCGTGGGGAGAGACTCCCTGTGAGCTCTGATCTTAATGGTGCTGAACATCCATTGAAAGAGATCCATTGTCCCTATTTAGGCATCATCCGGGGTACATGTGTTCACAGTAACCGAGCAGGAATGCTCGACTTTGATTGGACAAAGTTTGGAGAGCTGCTGGCCTGATAACTTCACTTATGCTCCAAAAGGAAGAAAACGCCTCTCTGTTTTTACAATAAAGGTTGATTGAGCCACAGGCTGAACACTCACGTACACCCAGAGTGAAGAGTTATTGAGTGACGATTATGACGAAGATTAACACTGAGATGAGACCACTTTTATACTTGTGCCCTGGCCACTCATTCACAATTGGAGGCTGACCGATCAAAGGAAGTGCAGTTCAGATGAGGACATTGTTCTGTCCCTCTGTCTCTCCCCTAAATTGCCCCCTGGGCGAGTGAGAATGCGAGGGAAGTCGCGCACACGCACAAATGCAGATCAGACACACACAGCACTTTCCCCAATTAAGGCTGGGACCAAATGCTTCTAATTTAGACAATTTAAAGCGCGACAAGGAGGAGGATGACAGGAAGACAAGGGGGCGAGAGAGGCAGTGGGAGTGAAGGAAGCAGAGGATGTGAAGAAGAAAGGATGGTGGTGGTGGTGGGGGGGGTTACAGTTTCACAGACGGAGCAGAAAAATGGATTGTTACTGAAGGATTGAGATACAAATGAGCAGTGGCACATGTCCCCTAAGAATGGCTAAAGTAATTTGTTTCAATCAAACAGACAGATGGACACAATGACGGACATTCACGATAACAAGTGAGGGAAAGAGTGAACAGAGAGGAACCGAAGCCCCATTAGCACTGGTAGAATTACCCGGGAACGTGTGTGAGTTAGGGGCTTAACCTTGCGTGAGACAGCATGAACGAAAGAGAGCCCCCATGCCTGGAAAATGTTAGCATTGGCCATTTGAACAAATGTTTGAAAATCGCCACTGTTCATGGCGTTTGATAATCTGTCCACAGCAGCAAGGGCCAAAACTGCTTGGAGGCCCACTGAAATTGCCTAATCTATAGAACCCACACAATGCCAAAGTAATGAGTTTTCTGAACTTAAAAAGAGTACACAAAATACATATTCTGACTTGCTTTTACACTTGCTAACACTGATTTACACCACAATTTAAACAATTCAGTAAACCTTATAAACTCAAAGTGTGTTGATTCTCAAAATCATGCACAGGTTTTTAAGTTGCATTAACTACAAAGTTACTGTTGTTTTGTTTTAATATTCAGACACTGTTTTCTTGTTAGCCAGGTCATACTGCACAGTGGGAAATGCACAGGTGGCTGAACACCCAATCTCTCTTTCTCCTTCTCTGACTGATGGCTGACGATGAAGAGCAATGCTGCAACCAAGCAACTGGATTAATAAAGCACACGTGGGATTGTTTATTGGATTAAACAGAGTTCCTAAGTTTGAGTTGCAAAAACTGTGCTAACATGGTGTGTGAGATGTTTGTGAACCGTCAGAAAACTGTTTTTCATGACCACAGTATAATAAAGGTGAAGGCCCAATGACCATCAATGTCATTGTGCCAGCGGTTGCAAATGATTCTGAGGTTGGGAAAAGGAGAAACTTTCAACCACTGCCTCATCAAACAGGTGATGGGAGTGAAGCCCTGACTGTGGCACACCGCTGCCTTTGGGCAGTCTGTAGGCTACTTCTCTTCAAATGAACAAGATAAATCACCTTGAAACTCTCAGCGAGCTATAAGCTGTAGAGACTCTGTGCGTTTTGCTAGTTGAAAGAGAGTCAGACGGCGTCTGATGAGAGATGCCTTCACTTGCAGCCTCTAAATGAAACAAACAAATGAGAATAACAGAAAAGACTCAACTCTGCAGGTGCTTACTCACATTTTTCAACATCTCAGAGTGCTTTTAAATGTGCTTCAGAGATTCTCTACTCACTGAGTCGATCGAGAACCTTGCAGGGGGCAGACATTCATCAACAGAGTGATGGAGCTTTTATATAGTGCAACACCACCTCTCAACCTAAGTGGTCACAAACAGGCAACCTGAGACTGGCATTAGGTCCTCTGTATGTGACACAAACGCAACAACCGTTGGCACCAAGGTCACAGCTGCTCCTCGGTCCCCCGTGACGTCGGGCTCATGTGTAGCCACTTACACTAGCAAATCTGCCGCTCATTTTTTCCTGAGAACACAAAACTTAGCGGGAGGTTTAAAGTTTGTGGTGCTGTGGCTAACCAGCCCAGAAAATCAGTTGCAACCCAAGCAACAGTGCAGAGAGGGGAGAAAGAGGCACAGGGAACGAGCAGGAAGACTCAAGAAAATGATACTCTTGGAAAACTGGAATACACTGACAGGTAACAATGCTCTCAGGAGAAGGTCCTTTGGATGAATGAGACAAAATCGATGCTTTCTGGCATGCCACCGAGCGCCGTGTTCCCACATGGAAACGCCACACCGACTGTGAGACACGGGGGGGTCCGGGGCTGCTTCTGTCTGCGAGGAAGTCTCCAGACCGCCGGGGCATTTGGAGGTGACTGTGCTGCCCTTTGGCAAGAACCTTTCTCTCAGGCACAAGTCACGGGTTCCTCCAATGGGATAATGGCACAAAACACACAGCTGAAAGCACTCAGGGAGGCCGCACCACAGAATATTATACAATCCTAAAGGGGCCGTTCAGGAACCCCCGGGCGCAATCCTGTTTGCTGTTGAATGAACAGGCTGAGACATTCACTGGCTGAAACAGTCAGGTCCTCACCAACACTGAGATCAGGAGTTATAAATATATAAAGGAAGAAAGCAATGAGAAAAATTACAAGGAAGAATGAATAGAGGAGGGAAAGAATGGAAGGAGGAGGTGGCAAAGAAGACAGAAAGGAGAATGGAGTGAAGGGAGGAATCAACTAAAGAAGAAAATGGAAGGAGTGATGACAGAAAAATAGAAGATAGAAGAAATGAAGAGGGGCTTGAAAGGGTTTCTAGAAAATAAAGAAGAAAGGGCTCAAAGAATAAGGGAGGGATGAAGGAGAGAAAGGAAGGAAGAATTGGATGAGGGGAGAGGAACAAGGGAAAAAAGGATGAATGATCAACACTGGTGGCCACAAACACATGTGGGAAGGACACACGACAGGCAATAACTAAAACACAAACACTGCTCTGAACTGGATCATACTGATGAACATGTTGGAGCTCAAAAATGCTCACTCTGGTGGTTTAAAGCTGCTGCATGCTGCTGTTCACCCTGTTTTTTGAAGGTAGAAACAAGCGAATGCCTCAGTCCAATGTGCCGAGCCCGTTCCTGCTCTGAATGACTCGCCATGCTGAGCAGCTGCACGAGCCTCCTGAATTTGCTGCAAAAACTGCTGTCAAAGTTCTCATTAATAACTGTCACAACAGTCTCCATAATTCTCCATAACAGGCTGTGGATCGTGACCTGGAGCATCGAGACAGTGTGGAGGGACTGCTGCTGGGAGGGGACACCAGGAAATCCTTCAAACCCACACGTGTGAGGCCGCTTGGAAAGCAGCATGGGAGTGGGCTCCATGAGTAGCTAGCTCATTGCTAGCTCATTGCCCTTTCAGTGTCATGGAATCTGAATGCTGCAGCAACCTGCCACATGTTTTAACCACCAGTTTGTTGAAGATACTTCCATTTGGTTCCCAAACATCCAGAAGAAACTGAACTTAGGGAGATTTTCTATGCGTGAAGCATAGCAACGCTCACACTGGCCCAACTCCCTCGTTGTAGACACTGAGTCCACATCAGAGAGCGGAGAGGCTATGTCGGTTGCTGATTATTACTTTCTGATTGACGTTACACAGCAAGAGTAAATCTGATTGGGAGAAGCAAAACAATGTGTTCAGTCGAGGGAGGGAGAGAGAAAAATGGCAGGCAGGGTTGGACAGAAGTGACACTGGTGACTTTAAAAACTGTACACTCAATCATAACTCAGAGTCTGAGGCAGCTCAACAACCGGCCATTGCTATTGATTTATTGACCGTCCGTTTAGAGCTGAGTATCAGCCTACAGCTGAGCCGTGCAGTCGCCACTGTCATCAAGTGGAAACTTGAGAATTATGGCTGCTGCAGTACAAATGGAGTCCGACCGGTCGTTATGTCCAGATTTACTTGCTCCGAGCTGTGAAGTTGTGGGTCATGAGGGATCCTCGTGGGAATGGTGATGATCCGCTCTTAAGCGAGTCTTAGTTCTCTTACATCTGTCATAATGAGGGCCTAAGGCGCCCACCATTAGCTCCTAATCCAATAATACTAGCCTTAACTAGAAATCCAGCGTTATCAAACACTTTTCATCCCTCTCCTCATCTAATCCTAACTTTGGAAAGAAGACTTAGTTCAATTTGGCGGATTTCCTGAACATTTTATCCTCATTAAAGCTGCTCGAGCTTCGGAACAACAGGAATATCACAAACCAGATGGATTTGTAGTTTCTTTCTAATTTCATTAAAGAAGCGCATTACATCCCCCTGCAGCTACAATTTCCATAACGAGTCCCTGACAGCTTTCCATAAAGGAACCAGCTGCTGGTGAAACACACTCCCCTCCATGCACACGCATCCATCCTTGTTTCGCCACAGGCTTAGAATCTCCTGTCATCTTGTCATACAAACCTAAGCGGCCTCGGCCTCATTCACTTAGAGAACACAGCACAACGTGGTGAACCCCCCTCCCCCCCCCAGCCAACCCCTTCCCCATCTTTACACTTTCATGTGGAATGTAATTAGCGGCAGAAGCAAGAAGCTTAGCGCTCCACCCTTGCGCTCAGCCCCACAAGCAAGGTAACTCGAGGCAGCCCCTAATCCTCACAGCCTAATGGGATTAGCTCCGGAGGGAAGGGAGCCTGTGTCACACACACAAATACATTCAGAAGCCGACTCTCTTCTCCACTCTTCTATCCATCTCCCTCCGCTCTTCTCTCTCGCTCTCTCTCTCTGTCTCCAACTGTTTTCGTACTTTTCCACTATCTGCGTAATAGGATTAGACCAAAATTGCCCATTTCCTGAAAAACTCCAAATAGTCCACTCAGTGTCTTCTTACTGATGACGATTGGATAGAAATAAGCACCCGAAATTATGAATGCTGCTCGTGTCGCCGTTGTAAAAGACCTAATTTTAAACCCTGTTCTAATCTTGTGCTTGTAATCTTTTTAATTAGTAGTTTCTTCAAATGGGACGGGTTATTTTTGGTTAAATATCAGCAGTTTATCTAAAAGAGGCTGTCAGTCCTGATAAAGAACAACATGGAGGAAACGATGGAAACAGTGGCACATCCCCCCCTAAAAAACAAAAACCCTCCGTTGGCACTTAGTGCAAACCCCTTCGGGAGAAAAATCCGTTATGGTCCATTTTCTTTCTAGCTCTCCCGTGTGAGCAACCGAGTGCTGCGTGTGTTAAAAATCCAACATGAAACACAAACATGTGACACGAATGCAGCTCTTATGTTGAGCACTGCACTTTCCACTTGGTTTTGGCAGTTCTCCCGTCCAATGAGAAACCACCTCAACCAGGGTGGGCTGATTCTAAGTCCAACAACATGTGGTAGCAGGAAGTTGTGGTAAAATAAGACCACGAAATAGTTTGTTTGAAAACTGATACTTCCTCCTTGTTTTGCAATTATTCTGAATGGGCTGAGGACATGTCTGAGACACTCAGTGGGGGAGCAGGTGGACATGAAACAGCCAAATATCACTGTTGGAGAGTGGGTCACAATCAAGAAAGTACCAGGAACTATAAATTCCTGAGAAACAGATCTGACGTGTTTACAGGTGTCTTCACTCAGGTGATAATGAAAACATTGTGGTTTGTTTATATGTCTCCAACTGGACATGCAATTCAAATTATCACTAAAATATCAAACAGAATTCAGACGATGATGCCTTTTTGGATTGTATGTCAAAGGGAAAGTTCACTAATCCACCGATTACTTCACAAATCGGAACAATTTACTTATTTCCCCCTCTGGGAAACACACTGGGAGGTGTTTTGCAACTGATGCTTTTCAAAAGTCTCAACAACTTAGTGATTTGATGGTCTATGTGTTTGGCCGATTACACTTTACCGTCACAAAAACATATTCGAAGTATAAATTTGTGATACTTACAAGCGAGTGTAAAGTTCGATCTTCCACGAAAAACAATGGGTTTAACTAGATTTAAGGAACAATGTTGAAGCTGTTAAAACCTTCAAACAAGATCACAACTAAATACATTAGTTGGAGCCTTTTAAAAATTAGATTCATGAAAACATGAACTTCTGAATTTATGAGCTCCAGTAAAACCTGCATTGCAGCATGAAGTGTAGTGGGACACAATATAAGAAGCTGATATTCATTTCAAAATTGTGTGTCTTGTTTATTTCACAAAGAGGCAACTTACACAGCATTTAAATGCTGTATAAAAGTCTTACATGATCTAATAGTAGAGATGAAGTTAACAGTTGCATGTATCTGTTAATTTCACAGAGTGCAACTTAGAGTAAAAACGCTAATACGTTCGCTAAAACTAGTACATATAAAACCTACCTTCTCTCCTTAATGCACTCTAACAGCGTGTTTCCATGAGGTTGTTAGTTGTCATGGAGCACTAGAGTGTAGTGTGATGTAGTTTTTCAAAGCGTTACCATCAGTAAACGTCATGTTTCTCTGTCCTGTTTCTCTCCACTGCCTGTGACTCTGAGCGTGTGTGTGTGGAGGGGAGCGGTAGGGGGAGGGCGGTGCAGTGAGAGCGCACTGCTCTCTGTGAGGGGAGGGGGGAGCAGCATGGAGCTGCTGCTCAGGAAGGGCGGGGGAGAGGGCAGAATCAACATGCAGCACAAGTTTCTCGTTGCTGCTTGGAGCAAAGCAGAATTTTAATGACCGATGCCGATATAGTGACCAGACCCCAAAATCGGCCCGATTTATCACCCCAGCCGATGTATCGGTCGGGCTCTCGTTTCTGTCTTTCACAAATCAAACGTAGAGGAACTTCGATGGGGTACCTTCTTCACATAACTGATATGAATCCCCTTCTCCATGACAAAGATACTTTCTTTTGAAAAGCTCTGATCCTTTCATCTCACTTCCTGTTTTTTCATTTTCTGTTTCTGAGCAAATGGAAGCAAAGGTGTCCCGACACTGTGACAATTCACAGCCAGGAGATTGTGTCAGGTTTCCCAGCAGCACTCAAATCAAGAGAAGTGCCATGCAGGAAACTTCCACATCTGTGGCTCCACTGTGCCAGCAGTGTTAGTCCCCACATGACTAGTTGGAGTTTGAGCAAAGGATTCTGACCTTTTGCTCTTCACCGTGTAAATATGAAGTAGAGGTGAGTCAAATAAAGGGAGACAATATAATGGATTAATGGCAGATGCTTGTAAGTGAGCAAAAGGGGGGAAAAGACCCTGTCTTGCTGCCATTTAGGCGTGATCCTCGTTAAGCAGCACCTAAGCTGCTCTAGTTAATGTTGGATTATTGAGGTACACCATCAGAATCTGTATGAAAAATAAAAATTCCACAAATGAAGCCAATTTTAGCTTCACTTTTTCTTGAGCCCCCTGGTTAACACCCTGAACTGACTGAAGTGCAGCTCTGATGTGTGTCACTTTGGTTTCATGTTAACTGAACTGCTACCTGAGCAGGTGTGGA
This sequence comes from Malacoctenus tetranemus, assembly GCA_032274765.1. NCBI lineage: Eukaryota > Metazoa > Chordata > Actinopteri > Blenniiformes > Labrisomidae > Malacoctenus > Malacoctenus tetranemus. The sequence continues at coordinate 2,021,566 of JAUESF010000001.1, read as the reverse complement.
GCAGCATGTGACCCACATTACACTGGAGGTCTCTGGGAGGGCTACAAACCCAGGATGTGATGAAATCAACTGAGCCTGCGGCTGTCTCCGCCCACGCTCACTTGAAGGCATCTGGGAGACGCAACAGGTGCCATGTGACAGTGGGCGCCGTGTCATGTGTCCTTGGCCAAACACTGTGGTTGCAAGGTGCACTCAGACGATCGCGAAGGCAACTCCAAACTCCTGGTGGTGGACTGGTGACTTGTCCAGGCTGCGTTTTGTACATGTTTGATCCAGATTCGACTTCAGAACCCCGTGACTTTTTGTTGGGAAAGCAGTATGACGATGACTGAAGGAAAACACACACACACACACACACACACACACACACACACACACACACACACACACACACACACACACACAC
>JAUESF010000001.1:2008738-2021060 GCA_032274765.1 Malacoctenus tetranemus | reverse complement strand
GCCAATCAGCAGCCTGGACTTTGTTGATGTCACACTCTCAGCCCAGTTTGGCCCACCTCAACCACTGCTGAGCAGGTCCTTAAGAAAGTAGTAACTAGTAACTGATACTAGACTAAAGGGAGCATGGATGGAAAAGCAGCAATAGAGTGGTGAGGAAGAGCCGGTCAGAGCCAAGGAATGCTGGTCATCACACTTGATTTCTCCTACTGAGACTCAATTGTCAGGACACCAACCTGCTCCTGCAGAGGATGGTAAAATATTGAGTGGACCGGCTGGGTCAGTCAAGGTTAGTGTCTACGGTGTGGATGATCAGCAAGCAGCTTCAATCTGGTGTGTGTCTGTACCTGCTGTAGGGGCATGAGCTGAGGCCTGAGGTAGCAGGTGATGGTAGTGACCTGTAGCGCGAAGAAGGGCAACGACCAGTTCTCTCTGAGGGAGATGGTGAACTCTACACGGGTGGTGTCCACCCTGCACAGAGAGGAGAAAACGAAACACAATCTGAAATAATCGATTGTGCAACAACAGGGGTGTCAAAGTCATTTCAGGTCTGGGGCCAAAAGCAGCCCCATTGGAATTAGAATGGAATAGAATAGAATAGAATTCAACTTTATTGTCATTGCATGTCACACAGACAAGCAACGAAATGCAGTCAATTAGTCAGGCAGCTCACTTCACCTGACAACCAGTTCAACTGTGTTGCTGTCATGTGCTGTGGGACGTTTCTAATCCTCCACGTGAACTGAAATGACCAGATTTCCATCGCTCAAATAACAACAGAAGTTAAATTGTATTTGTTGTTTCTTGACTCTGACCGCAACAAGTTTGACTGAAAAAGTTTGAAGGAATATTAAAGGTTTATCACATTTGGGAAATACCTGCTTTACAGCTTATTAGATCTCAGCAGCTGTTTTTGTCCCCATCTGTTTCTCAACCACTTAGTGGAAAACACCAAAGAAATCAGGCTTTTTGAATTGATCAACCGGAACAGTAGAGGGGAAAAACAGCACTGTTTCTACAAATGCTTCACTTACTCAGCACAATGCATCAAATTTAGACGTGCAAACAAACAAAACAACAAGACAACTCATCTGTGTCCTTATTTAATCTGGGTCCTGATATGGGCCCAAGCATGGATTTTTTTCCTCTGTAAATTACCCATCTTATTGTAGTTACCATTAGCACAGACTTGGAGAAGCTAAAAGAGGAGCAGTGGCCTTCGGGCCTTGCACAAGGGCCCACGGTGGTATAATCAGGGAGGGAATGAAAACTAGAGCCCGACTGATACCGGGTTTTGGAGGCCAGTACCGACATTGGGGGCTTTCAAAAACCAATATCTGGTTGCAGCTGGAGATCTTTCAGGTTTCTTGTTATCTGCCCACGTTCAAATAATAGCGGTCGATAGGGTCCGGTACAAAAATGTCCATAAAGTCCACAAAAACGTGTCAATGTTCCTCCATACTGCTCGTCCAATGTAATCCAAGTGTCCTGAGTGGGTACTGTCCATTATTGACTCGCAACCAAATCATTTAGAATGTTTTTAGAGCCTAAACAGCTGTGAATAACTGGGAGCCTGCGAGTTCACTAAACTTCCGGACACAGCGGCAGACGTCACCAGCTGAGAGGGAGCGTTCAAGAGTCCCGAAACTTCGGCTAATAAGTTGAATAATGGAGAGTCACAGGAGCGAGTGCTTGTCGAACAGGGAAACAATTCTCTGCTCTCTCTCTAGTGACCATTTCATAGGCTTACGTCAGGGGCATTACTCACCTGTTAAGAATGTACCAGACCCCAGTGAGGGTCCCAGCCAGCCAGGAGCCAGACAGCAGCCATGCTGTGAGGTACAAAGCGATCACATACACAGCTTGCAGTGAGAACACTGTGTAAATGTAGAAATATACCGGCTCCAGATACGTCTGGGAAGCACACACACACACACAAACACAGAGGGAGAAATTAGTTCTTTAAAGGAGCCATGACATCAAATTTCACTTTTCTGGGGTTTTGGGGGTTTAAGATGCTCTATTGTGCACTGATGAGGCCATGTGAATGTCAAAAGGGACTATTTAAGTACCTGTTCATGGTCTGTCAGCTTTCTGTCTCTGTTCAGAAACAGTTACATCTAAAAAGCAGCTTATCTTTCTACGTAGGTCATTTTTCTACGTAGGTTATTGTTCTACGTCATGTATATACTCTCCAATCAGAGCACACTCTCGAGCAAACAGCCCGCCTCCCTCTACTTTGCCCCCCAGCTGATACAACAGCTCACAGGCAAGTCCACTGGCTTGTCTGTCTGCTGCACTTGAGGAAACGATGGCGTCAAAAAAAGGGGAGCTGCTTTTTCCAAGGGTGCTCAGAAAGGAACGTCAGCTTCCACGTCGTCCCGAAGGATCACAGACTCAGAGCAGAGTGGCTGAAGTTCATTCATGGGGAAGTGCTGCACAATTCTAACCCCGATTTGAGACTACTTTGGGAACGCTTTACTGAAGACTGCATCCTGAACATGTTGGAAATCAAGTCGGGACTTTCCAACGAACTGATTTTAGAGAAAACGTTTAAGCGTCCATGATGCTAACAGATCAGACACTGTGGTTAGCAAACACACACTACCAGCAACAGCGAGCATGTCCCTATTGTGCAGATATTTTCAATGAGAAACTCTTTCTTTGTATCCGACGCCAAGATTTACTTGGTTGTGTGGTTTCAAGAAAGTGGTTCAATAAATTACGACTGTTGAGAGTTATGCGCATCCTCGACTGTGTGTAAGCTAGCAGATTCATGCCTGTTAGTACAGAAGCATGTACATTCAAAATGACCATTCAGAAACAACTGTGTCAAGGCGTCTTCCTGCAGGCAAAGTATCTGCAGGCATTAAACATGTACGGCAGCAAACCTCTACTTGCTATAATAATGAATTTGTTGCGCTGAGAAGACTGGTGTGGATGTAGAGAGCAAGGGGGTCGTGGGGGTGTGTTTGACCGTTTTCCAAATGAGGTAGTAGCCAATCAGAAATTAAGTTAACTTGGTCTCGGGGTACAGCCGCATATCACTACCGAACCGACCCTTTTTACTGAAGGAAATGTGACCTGCGAAAACAATCCCCCGATGAGAAAAATGAAGTGTTTTTGTTTTGATAAATGACACATTCAGCAACATCACGCCCAACTTTTTGATATGTCAATACCGAAACCCCCGTTTTCTTGAGCGAGGCTGGTTCCAAGCATACAACACTGCATCAGCTTGATGACACACCACATGATTTAAATGCTAAGACACCCTTAAAAAAAAGCTGCTCTGTCGACTGTTGCTGACACAGGAGACGGCGAAGGTCTTTAAAAGGATGGAGCTTCTGACCACATGACAAAACGGATGGATACAACATGTGCTGCAGCGTGCTGCGTTACCTGGATGGGAAGCAATCTGTACAGAACACTGAGAAACACCTCCTGGTAGATGTTCATTCGCTGCAGGATATTAATGGTCCTCTTGGATTCCGTCAAGTTGTCATGGATCAATCCTGAGAGCCCTGTGAACACACGCCCAAACACACATTTTACCAGCGCTGCTCGCTCTCTGTTTGTGTTCCTTTCTTCGGCATGACACGCGCTGACTGATCACAATTATCAATATTGGCTTTGTGACAGCTTGGGAAGGGAGCGAGGTATTAATGTTCCTCAAAGCTCACTTGGCGCGTTCAGAGTATGGGGTCATGGAAGAAACATGGCACTTTATGAATTTCCTGTCAACCACCAAAAACTGCAGCTTGTTCTGCCTGGTTTAAACTCCCTCACTGCTGTGAGCACGCCGACGTTTGGAGCCCGTCAGTGCATCGAAGCCTGGAACACCTCAGATTTTGTTACTGAATTTAAAGCGGTAAATACCTGATCAGAAAATAAAAATAAAATAAATAATAAAATAAAAATAAAAACAACACCAAGCCTGGGCGACCCACCATGGATAAAGTGCATACCTTCCTGTATGGTTGGGGATTGCAACATCTGCTTGTAGTAGGAGTAGTAGAGTCCACACTCTGTCCGAAAAGAGATCTCCCGCTCCACCTCCTGTAAGCAAAGAGGAGAATTTAGTCATATATGAGTGGAAAGTTCTGTTCCTGTGAACATGGTGGAGGGACATCCTGGCAAGACATGACAGAAGGATGGAGGATGGAAGTAAAGCGTCTAACATGCTTGTAATCCTCAACATAAACAATCAGAGAAGTAAGCGAGTGTGTTTGTTCATGCATGTGTGCGTGCAGGCTTGCAGAAGACACACCCTGCTTGCCATGCATGATCACTGTTCCACTGGGGGGTAAAGAGAGAGAGCGAACAGGGAGCGAGCAGCTGCAGAATATTAAGTCAATCATTGCTCTATCGCCTTCAGTCTGTAAATAGTTTCTGCAGCTGTGCTTCACCAAAAACAACTTCAACAACAAAATTATCTATGTGACTTTAATAAAGTCTGTCAAAGCATCGACAGCATTATTGTCTCTCCAAAGGTAAATGCAAGTCAACACACACCTCAAGCACATTCCTGTCATTGAGTCTGTAATACGGTGTGTCACGTATTTTGCTGTCATCAGCTTTAGAACGACAAATAATGTCTATGAACAATGATGGTCTATTAGGAGTGCTGATAAACATGAGAACCAAAGCTTCTGCTGCAGGATTGCATTGCAAACGTCATCATCAGTGATCATCAGCTGTGATTTCCAGCACTGCGGATAGATGTTGCATGCTTTGGCTATTGTCCTTCTGTCCACCCATCCATCACATGAGCATGGTGGGGGTGGAGGCCTCACCAAACGTGAACGACCAAGTCACCCACACCACACCTACTAAGCGTCACCAACCTCTCTAACAACTCATTGGGTTGATAAACGAAGCCAGAGTCCTTGGAGGGAACACCTGAACACAGCACGAACATGCAACCTTCAAAAAGTAAAGCCAAAGTCATGCCTTAAACAACACCCTGTAGATACAGTCACTGTGAAAGTGTATCAAGTAATTTAGCATCTCACATTGAGTCGTGAATTTTAAGTCTGATTATGTGTCAAACACCAACAAGTCCTCCAGTAGGAAAATGCAAGGAGCCTCCAGTAAACTGTTCATTTCCAGAATCGCACATCAAGGTGAAATCCCACTTGCTCACCTTCTCCAATTAAGCTTTATCCACTTCCTACCATGATGTGCCAAATCAAACTACCGACTGTAGCTATTTGCCAGTTCTGTCTGACTGGTGAGTATCTCCCAAAATTGCCGTATCAGCTGGGGTCGCCCTTAAGTCAGACCCTCCTGGAGCAACATTCCACTGCCCCACCATTGGCTGTCCCCCTCTTGGTAGTGGTGGAGCACAGACCATAAAACACTTTTAATAAATCGCTCCCTCTGACATGGTGTGACACAGCTGTCTGAGCATCCTCATGTGGACACTGTCACATATTCGTACCATTTTCTCTCCTAACGTCCTACACATTAATACACATTAATGCACATTAATCCCATCGACTGTACTGCTGCATGATGATTTTTGTCTTCGTCTGTCAATTCAAGAGAAAATGTGGTGACGTGTCAGTCGGACTGTACAGCATCAGTGCAGGAAAGCATGCGAAATGCAATAAAGTTGTCCTTTGTTGTAATCTCATGTCAGTGTTTTCCTGCTTGGATGTGTACTTCAAAATAACAGAAAGTTGTTGACTGATGCAGACAACAAGATTTGCTGCAGTTCAAGTCATCTTTGACGGTATGGATGTTGCATGTGTCTCGATAATGTGGTTTGGACATGTGTGCCCTGGTGTCCTAGTAAAGAGCAAGCTGCCACAGAGCCGCCATCATGACATGAGGCTGCACTGCTGGAGAGAATGAGGCGTTTTACAGACGAAGCCTTGGAGCCGACACCCCCGGCTGGTGGACTGGGAGGCAGTGGTGGTTTAGGAGGGGCTCGATCTATCGAGGGTTAGACAGGAGAGGTTTGCTATGGGTCAGGCAAAAAACTCCTACCGTGAGCTGTGAGAACCACAACAGGTTTTCATGTATGGCATTGACGCACCAGGCCTGAGACAGCGCCAGCAGCCCAGCCACTAACAGCCCTGCTGCCATGGAAACACACTGTTGCCAAGGCCGGCAGGGTAGAACGCTTGAACTGGAACAAGTAGCGGATTGTCCAGACACAGAGACCCCCCCTCTGCCCCCCTCCTGTGTGGCACTGGACCTCGCTGTCCCCAACATCGTGTAACTGTTGGCTCTCCTTTCAGCCGGCGCATCCTGCCAGAGCCCCCAATTGTTCTCTAATTGGCTCAGGTTAGCTCTCCTTCGAAGCTCCATCGCCTGGAAAAACACAGATCATCAATAAATTCTCGGGTTCTTGTATGAGCTGACCTGAGGTAGATAAACAGCAAACTCCTGGATAAAGCAATAAAAACAATTCAATTAAAATTAATGTAAATACGGTGCGGTTCTTTTCTCTTGAAGTGAGTCCAAATAAATTAGCTTTTTAATCGCTTGCAGTTCCTTGCCAAAAGGAAATATGCAAAAGCTTCCTCTGAGGGAATGAGCAGCTACTTTACTTCCCAATCCTTCTTTTGAGTTTGCCTGAGGCAAAACAAGCGTTGGCTTCTCACCAAGAACTCTGATGAGATGGCTAATCCTCAGTTTAAGTAAAGGTCAGAAAGAACAGGCTTAGTTAACAAGTTCACACATTGCTCATTACCCTGCGAGCAAGTTTGCTTCACAAAAAGCCAGCGATCCTCCGCTCCCTCTATCCCTCTGTCAGCACCTCCTCCTCACGGCTCTCTGCAGAGCTCTCGCCTCCATGATGAAGCGTCCGTAGAATCCGAGAGAGGCTCCTTCCACCGCCGGCCTTGCTGATCCTCTCCTCTGCGTTTTGTCTTCCAAAGCTGAAGCACTGACCTGCATCAGCCTCTCACCTGCACTCAACCGCAGACTTCCCAACAGAGAGGTGATTCTTTCACGAGTGTCATGAGCAACACACTCTGAGGCTGAGCTGCTGTGAGACTGTGTGCTAACAAGAGGACAGGCTGTGGATAACTGGAATAAGCTAAGGGAGAGAAAGGAAAGAGGGGCTGACGACTGGTGACCCCTTGTCTATAAAAGCACACATGCATGCAGGAACAGAATCAGATGGGTGGGGGCAGGGGAGCAGCGTGGGAAGCCTGTTGGAACATCACTCGGAAAAACATGAGGGGGAACATTTGTCAGAGTTTTGTGGATGTGGAAATGGTGCGGGGCTGTGAGCACATGTCTGAAATAAAGCCCGCTCTGCGCCAGAGCCAGCGCGGACATGACTCAACAGGCATGAATTCAAGAGGGCAAACGTCACAAGTCAGCTGCCCCTGCTGACCACACAAGAGGGGCTGCTGATAATCAGCACTGTGAGGGAGGAAAGAAAGGAAAAGCCCACTATATGCCTTTACCTCAGACTTACACCCCTGAACAAAGCACCAGGTGGGGGGAACTAAAAGCAAGACGTTTCAAACCAAGCCCAATCTGTTTGAATCCCCACGGGACGATCGAATGACAGCTGCATGAGGTCCGCCAGCTAGAAAACTAACAGCCAACTCACAGGAGCCTCCACCTTACAAATGACTTTCCAGCATGTTTCACAGCCCCTGTCTGTCCTACTTGACCTGAAGACACTTCACCCGGCATGTGTGTGTGAAGAACAAACATGGAGAGGACAGAGAGAGAGAGAGAGAGAGAGACAGAGACAGTGGCGGGAAATTAAACATAGGACATCGTCCCACATGGAAGGGGGGAGCAACAGCAGGCAGTTCAAAGCAAGGTCAGCGCACGCACTCTGAATGTTGATGAGCTGCACAATGAGCCATTTGGGCTGGGAGATGTGCACGTACTGTTCATGGATTATGATGTATTTGCTGCTCGGAGTCATCCAGGATGTCCAAACAAGCTCAGCTAAATGACAAAGTAAATCTCTTTTCCTCTACTTTGGTAATCGGCCCTCACCGAGTCCTCCCAGAGGCCCGAACACAAAGGCTCATGACATGACCCCCCTCCCTGATTGGAGGGAAGTGAAAGCAACGACATCGTCAGACGGTTCGGAAACATTCGTTTCTCAGTTAGACCACATACCATAGCAATGAAAGCAGTGGTTAGCTTCATCACCTCACATCAAACACAGCAGGGTTCCACTTCAGGAGTGCACATGGAGCTTTTGTCCAGAACCTCTAGCTTCCTCTCATTTCAACAATCTGAGTGACGAGGTCAGATGGTGACTTTAAACCGTGTGTAAATGTGATGCGTGTGTGAATGTCAGGTTCTCCTAACCACGCCCACATGTGTGCTGGCACAAGCTCCAGTGACTGCCTAAAGTAGGTATGAAGGATGACTGGACAGAACTAAATGTCACAGGAATCTGTCCCAAAGTCCAAAGAATGAAGGCAAAGTTTCACACTAAAGGTCTGACCACACAGGAATAAAACCCATTAGTGAAACAGATCTTCACTTAGAAACTGTTGGTAAAAGGGGCTTTTCTGATCGTCTTCAGCTGTTCTGCAAAGTTCCAGATAGTGCAGCAACATGTGGAGCGCTAGCTGTTCAATCCAGCAACAGGCAGGTCTGCTGGAGCATGGTGATGCCTGAGTGGGGCTCTACCTGTCCTGAAGCCAGCCTGATAACTTCTGTTCTAACAGCTGACAGTGAAACCAACACAGTGACGTCCTTGCTGTCTGACAGTTCAGATGTTGGTTTGTAGTCCAACTCTCCTGAAAGTGTGTGTTGACGTCCAGCCTCCTCAGATGAGGTCATTCAGACTCTATTCTGACACTGATTTTTGGAGCTCCGTGTGAACACAGTCCTTGGCAGAGCCTGTGATACCGTTTCCAGAAGGAAACAGTTTGCTCACACTCACACACAATCTGCACTAAAGTCAACAAGGAGCATGTTATCATGGTAACATTTCTTGGAGAGGTCCACTCAGGCCTGTAAAGTGGCCTGCATGTATTATAAATGAAAGCATCTGTTTACTTCTCCCCGTACACACAAGATGCACAAACACTCACACACAAATAAAGGAGGGAGGCATCACAGGACTACAAACTATGTCCATCCAGACTCTGCTCATTAACTCTTGGGTGCTGCTTTGTCTCCCCGTGACAAGAAGTCACTAATTGCCCTCCACAGACTTCTCCTGTGGTCAGCACGTCTCTCACGGTACGGGGAGGAGACAGATGAAGCAACTGGCCAGCAAGCGAGAGAAAAAACACTCCGACTGGTTCGCTCACTCCTTCCACCAGGTCCAGGCAACAATTAGCAAAACTCTTGATAACAGCAAAGTACCAGAAACATCAGCATTCCCCTCAAACCAAAGGCAGCACAGGTACTTTGGAGCAGGGTCAGCAGTCCCTTGAAAAACGCACTCGTCCCGTTAGGGTCCCTTGAAAAAACAGGACAGTTCCATTTTTCAAGGGACGTTGGCAACCCTGCTCTGGAGAAACACTCAATGAGCTAATTCCACTGGGAAATTCAAGGTTGCCTCAACTATTCAACGTGTCCCCCAAAACCACACTCTGGTATCGCTCCTTTAAAAATAAGCCAAACAACACACAGCAACCACGCTTCTCTACATCTTGCCCCACTTTCGACTCCGACAGAGAAATTGGTTCTGCCGTGTCAACCAGCCTAAAAGCTGCTATGAATATCTCAGAGGGAACCAGTGGAGCACTGGTGCTCTGAGAGGAGAGGTTTCTAACATGACCTCACATCTGGCAGGACCCCCTGCTGCTGTATGACACCTAAATCATTTCTTAGGACCGAGCAACAACACCAAATGATTTAGGACTTCACGTGGTCTGTTTAATGGGTCTGAAAATCAATACCACGGACAGCATGGAAAAACAATCATCCCAGTTCAGGATGAAGTGTCTATGACAACACTACAGGCCTCGTGATGGAGCCTACAGGGCTTCACGGGCACCCGAGCTGCAGCGATGCTGCTTCTCGAGATAAGCAGGATGGATGTGAGGGATGTTCTTGTGCCCAACGTTCCGACCACTACACGCTTTTCCATTTGTAAAACCCACATCTGTGACGTGCTTGATGGTTCTTGCACATGGATGTCCAATCGTTGTGTAACCTCTAGAGCCCGACCGATGTGGGATTTTGGAGGCTGATACAGACACCAATATTGGGTGCTTTCAGAAACTGATGTCCGATATAATGGCCGATGTCCAATGTTAGACAAGCTATAGTGGGCCCTGTGCTCACTGCTCAGCACCGTGGAGCTTGATTGGCATTTGCCAGAGAACACCAGAATTGGCAAGTGACGAACAGACCTGTACAGGCCAGAGAACGGCAGTCTGACGGCCAGGTATCGGGATGAAATCCTTGCACCCATGGTCAGACCCTCCGCTGGTGCAGGAGGTCCTGGGTTCCTCCTGATCCACGACAATGCCAAACCTCATGTGGCAAGAGTGTGCAGACAGTATGTGGAGGATGAAGGAATTGACACAGCTGAATGGCCCTCACCATCACCTGATCTAAAGCCCATAGAACACCTCTGGGACATAATGTTTGGGTCCATCAGACGCTGCCAGGTTGCTCCTCAGACTTTACAGGAGCTCACTGATGCCCTGAGACAGATCTGGGAGGACGTCCCACAACACACCATCCGTCGTCTCATTAGGAGCATGCTGCAACGTTGTCAAGCATGCATACAAGCAGGTGGGGGCCACACAAGGCATTGAACTGTCCGTATCAGGAGAGATATCCAACATTTGTTTTTTCACCATTGAAATCTGATGTGTTTTCAAAGCGTTCCTTTAATTTTTTGGAGCAGTGTAAAACTGGCCTGCTCTCCTTAATGCGCCCTAACAGCGTGTTTCCATGAGGTTGTTCTCCCGCCTTCTGGCCAGACAGAGGAGCAGCTGTGGTATCGGCTGCTCTCACTGCATACGCTGGAGGAGCTCCTTCGTCCCTGCACCAAGGCCTCATGAAGATCAAGGACTCAATAAAGTGCTTAGGTCAAATGGCTGGAGTGGAGCGGACCAGCATTCGAGCAACTCTTACCTTGATGTTAGAAAACCACAGGTCGTTCTCGTGCAGCGTCGCCACATAGATGCAGCACAGCAGGCCAAGACCAACAGAGACGGACCAGCCAACCGACGTCCAAACGATAGCTCCCCATGACCAGTCACCTGGAAGCAAGTGGGCATGTTACTCAGGCTCTGGCATGCACAGAAGTTTAAACACATAAACAAACTCTGCTTTTGCACAGAAGGCGTCATTATAAACCAAATATAAAAGTTGAAAACCCCCAACAGAAACCCCCTCCTGGGTTTGAACCCAGGACCTCCGCACCGTGAGGCGACAGCAGACAGCCATGCAACCCTACATGAAATCTGTTTTGTTTAATTCATATGGCACCGACTGCAACATAACAATCCCATGGTGCTTCAAACAGTTTATAAAGAAAAACACAAGACACATGAGGATGCTCGTAAGAGAGTGAAATCATCATGGGACCAATTAGGGTATTCCCAGGAAGTCAGCAGCCTGTGGAAGCTCACCACAGTCTGATTTGAGTGGCCGTGTAAGGAAGTAACTTTGCTCCTGGAAGAAAGCAAAACAAGTGAACAAATGCATGTGTCTTCAGCTAGCCAGTCCAACTTCCGGTCAGTGTGCCAAAGTCACACAAACCAAAAAGCATAAATATGGTATTTTTGTTGTTGTTGTGTCTGTGTCTGTATTGTTGTCCACACAGATTCATCAAAACTAATCCTAGACCAGACTTGTCCCGGTCCCATATTTGGATCGGATCAGCCGCCGACATTTACAAAAAAATGTCCCAACTATTAAGACGGCTATGTACATTTAAAGCTATTGGTAAAAATGTCAGTTGTGTGGAATTATTTTATCCTAAAGACGTTTAGATTATTTTATCCTAAAGATGTTTAGACTATTTTATCCTAAAGATGCTTAGATTATTTCATCCTAAAGATGTTTAGATTATTTTATCCTAAAGATGTTTAGACTATTTTATCCTAAAGATGTTTAGATTATTTTATCCTAAAGATGTTTAGACTATTTTATCCTAAAGATGTTTAGACTATTTTATCCTAAAGATGTTTAGACTATTTTATCCTAAAGATGTTTCGATTATTTTATCCTAAAGATGTTTAGACTATTTTATCCTAAAGATGTTTAGATTATTTTATCCTAAAGATGTTTAGACTATTTTATCCTAAAGATGTTTAGATTATTTTATCCTAAAGATGTTTAGACTATTTTATCCTAAAGATGTTTAGACTATTTTATCCTAAAGATGTTTAGACTATTTTATCCTAAAAATGTTTAG
>JAUESF010000001.1:1986000-2000649 GCA_032274765.1 Malacoctenus tetranemus | reverse complement strand
AGGGGGCTGACTGAGCCTGCAGGTGGCTCACAGCCGCAGCAGCCCAACAGAGTGGACGGCTTCCTGCCTTTTCCTGTGCAGCCTCTGGTCAAAAGGCAACCCCATGCAGATGCTGCCCTCCAGCTGGGAGGACAGGGTGGAACAGGTTTGGCTTCACTCACTGTGTAGCATCTTCTCCGGGTGGTGGTCCGCACAACACTTGGGCTGCGTGGCCTGAAGCTCTGGGGGGAGAGGGGGCTCCTTGCCCCGGCTGCTCTTCCTCTGGCGTAGGGTTGTCATGTTGAACGGCTGGGACCAGACATGGAGGAAGAGGAGAAGATGGTCTGATCATCCACACTGATATTTGCACCAACACACCCAAGTGAACTCGTGCAGCTGTGCACACGTGCAGGTTGGAGCCTGTGCACGAGAACGGTTGATGCATTGCCAACACAATAAAGGACCAACGGTCCCGTTTGCCTCCACTGTCTGGAGCCTTTCATTCACTTGCACTGATGGATGGGGCGCACGGGCCCGCCACACGCGCACGCACACACACGTGTCCCGGTTACGTAGCGCCACATTGAGTGCAACACGTCAGACGACCGGACAAATGCGTGGATTCGACCGTGTTTCACCCGGAACGCGCGCTCCAACAAACCTAACGGTGCATTTAGTATCACAAGGGAAGCCCGTGGTGGTGCGTTTGGGGGCGCCACGGACAGGAGGTCTGAGGCAGGCTGAAGGTGGAGCGGCACGGACACACACTGAGAGCCGTGCAGACGGGAACGAGTGCAGGTATTGTCACAGAGTGGCGCGCTCCCGCTATGGACGCCACACTTTGTTTCTGTCTTGACAGCAACAAAGACGGACGCGAATGCGAGCCGACGGTACACGGAGAAGCCTCACCCTCCTCCAGAGCCGCGGCTGGAAGGATGGTCCGACAGCCCTCCTCTACCTCCCCCTCTCTCTCTCTCTTTACCTCCCCCTCTCTCTCTGTCTCCCTCTGCACCGCGCTACCTCCCTCACTCTTTTCTGTTTTCTCTCGTCTTTTGCTCTCCTCGCGCTCAGGTTCATCTGGGAGCTCCGTGCCGCACCGGAACACGAAACGCACGCCCTTCACAATAAAAGCGCCCCTCTAAATCAAAACAAATACCTGGGGGATGAAAAACAAATGATCCGGAGCCTTTGTTTTTGCTGATGACAAGTCTGCACTCCGTTCTTTGAGTTACACAATGTTCTTCAGTAAATTCTGAGAACACAATTAAACAGCTGTGAATCAGACTAGGTACAAAACTGTGAAAATGAGCATTTTTATTATTAGAAATATGGAAGGCTAATATCTTAGAACTAGAATACACAAAGCTATAGAGCATTATTGGGCAAGTGTTACTCCTCCAAAAGGACAGACAGAAAGATCCGTGGGTGCTCAGTGGTGAAGAGATTTTACATTCCGAACATTATTGTGTATGTTACACATTTTTCAACTGTACAACACAATGTGTTCATAAGTTTCCACGATTGATTTATCTCAGGCATGAACACAATTGAAACACAACGTGTTTTGACACAACACACACATAGCAGAGCACCATATCAACAGGGAGTGCCGCCATAGAGAGTGGAACTTAGAGCAGAACTATCATGAGTTTGTCCACTGATGGCATGAAATCATATTTGTCTACACTTGTGAACGGGACTTCAAACGTCGTCTTCTTGTCAACACTTGGTGAGGATTCTTGAAGGGCTCACTTCGTCACATTTCATCCCAGAAGACTTCCGACTCACTCACTCACCCTTAAAGGGAGAAACAGAGAAAGGTAAAGTACATTTGAACAAGAGTAAAGTTCAAAGTTTGGCAAGAAATAAAAATGGACTGCTTGGTTGGATACAGCTGGGGGCATGGTTCTCTGTTGGTTGTTAATATCACATCCAAGCATGGGTCTTCCTTTCTGTACTCTGCAGGTTGTTCCTCTGGTACTCCGGCTCCATTCCAAAAGGCTTTTTGTCCCAATTGAAGACTTGTGAAAACGTGACTTTTGTATGACTTGCTGTGTTTGCTCTGTGGAGGGCTGCTGACCTGCTCGGGATGCCATTGACCTCTCAGAGTGGAAGGAGAATCGGGCTGTAGCTACCACCTCCGTGACAAAGAACACCAAATCAATTCAGTTTTATTTATCCTGCACAAGTTGACAACACTCCAAAGCTCCAGTGAACACAACTGTGAAAAAACACCTCTGAAAAAACATGACAAATACACATGTAGAGGGGGAAAAACCCTTGTTTAGGACAAACCTCCTGCAGGACCAGAGTGAGAGGCTGTGGGAAACTTCAGTCACTGGATGGAGCGAGTGGGCAGAAAGCAATGGCAAACAAGCTAACACCCACCAGCTAACTAACCTGATCATGGTAGCTCCAGTCACTGATTATACAGGACCTTCGAAGGCATGAACCAAGCTTATCACCGCATAGCTCAACCTCATTGTGGAGGTGTTGCATCTCACTGTGCATGGCGTATATTCAGGCAGAGATAAAGAGGCTTGTCTTGCTGTGAGGCAGCACAGAGATGTGCTCCTCATTAGGCTTGTGACTACTTCTCAACCAACCTTGTAAAGAACCTTCTTTCACTGCATCTGAACGCCTCCCCCTGTGTGTCAGAGATTTCACTAAACACTAAACACTGCAAACAGCCTTGAAGAGCAGCATGATCGGAGGTCCTTGGTTCTGCTTTGAAATACGATCAAGCAAACTGTTGGGCCTTGCTGATGGATGAAAGCTCCCCTTATGTTCTCCGTGTTAAGGGAAGGCAGAAGGGGAGAGGACGTGGATGCAGAGTCGCACAGGAGGGTTTCAGAGCTGTGCTCTGAGAGCAGCCTGTAATCCATGCCCTGCATCATAAACCAGTTAGCCCAGGTTCTTGCCGCCGAAGCCAAAGCTTTCACAGTTTGTGAGGGGAAATGAGAGAGAAGACGGCACGTCTGGCTGTCGTAGAGCCGCCTGTCTGTGTGTCGTCTATCAACCAGAATCTCATTTGCATGGTTAGATGAGGGGAGGAGTTTAGCTCAAGCTCAGCTTACAATAAAACATGGCATTCATAGACATGATTGTCCCACTCACTCACTCACTCAGTTACAAACAGACCCTGCAGGTGTGCAGACACCATCCAGGAGTGCTCGAGCCTTTCCAGTTTTATTCTTGTTAAACGTTTCAGATTCTTCATCTTGCCTTTTGTCCTGCTCACATTCAACTCGAGGGCAGAATGTCGGCGTGGTCGACCGAATGCTCCCATGGTCTGTGATCTGGTGGATCTTTGGCCTGTGGAGCTCTCTGGTCCAAGACAGGAGTGACTGCATTTCTACAGCCGGGGCGTCTTCAGGTTGGAGCCCTGTTGGTGTCTGATCAACGGTAGCAACAATACTTCCATGAATGATGGATATTCCACTTGATCGGAGGTTTCCTGAGCCTCAGTCGGAGCGGCTGGGTGGAAAGGAGAGTTTCACCAATGAATGGGCGTGATGGTGATGTGCTTGACAGGACTGGCAGATGCAGCAGCCAGGTCAAGTCCCCGTCACCATGCGTCTGGCCTTGAAAGAGTGATGCCAATCCCATCTCACTTTTAGATTGACCTGCGGACTCGACAGTTTGAGACCCTGGTACCATCTTACCATTGGTAACCCCCTCTCCTCAATCTGCAAGTTGTTGCAAAAACATGGTCCGTTGATCTGGGAGTGGTTTCAATTAGCATTCAGAAGACTGTTTTTATCACTTTTAGGAAAGAAAAGCATTGGTCTTCATGATTTGGCAGATAGTTTATTGGAGCAGTCAGTATTGTTCACTCAGTGAAAAAACCTAAAACCTTTCCTTGGGTAAAGTCGGGTCGCTCGTCACACGTCTCAGACAAAGGTGAAAACGAATGAATGAATGAATGAATGAATGAATGAATGAATGTCATGGGTTGCTCAGAATGAAGTCACACAGCCGATGCATGGTTTGTTCTCTGCGATTTTGGACATTTCCGGACAAAACATTGGTCTCGCCACGCATCATGGGACAAATACAGACCGCAGTCATCCCGGTCATGTGACCAAAGATGGCCTCTGTGCAATGTGTGTGTGTGTGTGTGTGTGTGTGTGTGTGTGTGTGTGTGTGTGTGTGTGTGTGTGTGGGTGGGTGTGTGTGTGTGTGCACGCACACGCTTTGTGTACGCACTGAAAAAACAAAAAGGACTCAGGTTACAATGCAGATTGGCGCCCCTGCACAATACCAGAGCTGGGTGAAATCCCAAAGGCTTGGAGGCCTGAGGGGAGCACTGGCAAAGCAAAACCACCTAGACCAAATCCTCCTCCAGACTACATTTCCTCATCCGTCCAGCTTCATTTCAGACGTTTTTTTATCTGTGCACATGACGCCACTGGGTGGCGCTCAACACACACAGTGTACTGCTAAAAACATTGACATTAAACCATGGAAAGGTCATCATAAAAATAGTACTATTTACAACAGAACACCAGCCAAATATACTTTGATATAAAAAGAATGCACAATATTATCAAGTCATGAAGCCTAGCACCACAATCAGAATCGATACTTGGTTCTCGATCAGCATGAACGTGTTCCTCCTCCCGAACAGCGAGGCACCGTTTAATGAAAATAAGAGCTGAACCTAGTTCAACTTCCCTTTTTACCAACATAACTGAAACTGATCAGTCACCAGCAAACAGCATTTCTACTAGGACTGCACAATATAAGTACATACACGCAAAATGCCATGTTGTTGAGTATTGCCATGTGACTGATAAACAATAATGTGAGTCCCCACTCATGCTGCCTGGATTTGTCCATTTCCAGAGGTGAGTTCGTTATTTGGCCTCTGATTTGCACCACGTGTTACCGGGTGCTGTTGTTTTGCTGGAGCGTGTGCCAGCAGTGTGTCAGGAACAGAGCACTTCTTGACTTGTTTCCTTGGTTCGTTTCTGTGCCTCTGACACAGGTGAAATGTGGCCACCAGGTGTGACGTCACATTCACTGATCGAAGTCGAATCAGATCCTCTATGAAAATTAAAAAAGCCTCCTCAACAAATCAAGTCACTGAAAGCCCTGGGAATATTTACCATTTATTATTATATATTCATCCTTTAGGGTGGTTTCTCCATTATCTTGTTTTGTGTGGCAGGAAAACACATTTCCAAATGTTTTCACACATTTTTCGCCAATTAAGTTTGTTGTAAATGAGCAGGAAGCAAAATAAATTTGTTGTCAATGTTAATGTTTTCCATTGGAATTGAATGAAGTCACGACACCTTTCTTTTGGTGACTTCCTGTGGCTCAAATCTCTTCAGCCGGCTGATGCTGCTTGCGTCACACAGACATGTTTGTCTCCTACCCCCTCCCACGGTCACAACGCTCACTACACCGTCTCCGGGACCTCGGCATTCACAGCAGACGGACATTTAGTAAAGCAGGACTCACTGGCCGACCACTCTGTCAGGTGGGGCGTGACAGACCAACGAGTGTGTGCGGTCCATATTGCTCAGCCCTAGTTCTTACTTACGCTCCTCCAAAACTATCACTATCACTGCCCCCCCGCCCCAAAATTGCTACTTTATTAATGATTCAACAACTAAAATTACAGGTCACTTATACAAACAAAAGCGATAAATAATATAACTCTTTGAACTTTCATAACGGAAGCTAAAATGCATAAAGAAACTTGATAAATATTAAACGATGTCCAAGCTGTGACACTTGCCTTCAGGCATCAGTGCGTTTGCACATGTATCACTGTTCTCAGGCGAGAGTCTCAGCTGGCTCTGATTAAATACATTAAATATTACAGTAGCAATACAAAGCTGCCTGACAGTCAATAAGAATTGAATTCAGCTGGAAAATGTGACTCCCTTCTCCTTGCAGTTGGGTGTGGGGGCGCTGTGTGTTTCTGTGAGGTATGAACTTGTCCCTGCCTACTGAAAAACAAATACAAACATTCTAACTTGGGCCAGAGCTCATTTCTCTTCCCTGAAATTAGAAAATATTCTTGCGATACTTTCGTGCATCTTTTCAGTTTGAAATTATTTGACACAACGGTTTCACTGCCTAGAAAGTTCCTTTCGAAGGATACACCAGTGAGAGAGTGACTTCGTCTCCCCTTCCACCAAGCCGCTCCACCCGTCCATGCTGCAGAGCAGCTCTCATGGCAAACGGCTTGGTGGACCTGCGCAGAAATGACGGTTGACCCACGGAGGGCTGAGGACTGAGGCAGTTCCATCTTGGTTTGGGTCACGCCCTCACTGAGGCGCAGGACCGTCGCTGGGTGCTGCTTAGTCGTGCGCTACCAAAGCACAGACAGAGCAAGCCCTACTTTGCTGTTTGGAGGCCCACCTGTGTTTCTGCCTGCTGCCCTTTGTTGAGAATGATGCTGATGATGTCTCCCTCGTGCTCCTTCATGTGCTCCATCAGTCTCTCCTTGCTGGTGAACTCGAAGCCGCAGATGCAGCAGCAGAACAGGAGCACGCAATACTCCATGTTGGGGCCTGGGGTTGGGAGCTGGCCTAGACGCGGGTGGCCCTGAGCCTGCAGCTGCGCAGCCTCCGTCCCATGGGGGCTCTGTGACTCACCGAGCCACTGGGAGGGGTCTGTGGGAGGCGCGGGGAGGCCGGAGGAGCTGTCCACCACGGCGCCAGGTTGTGCTGTGGACGTGGGCGATGGCGGCGGTTGCACTGGGCTGTTCACTTTGTCCAGCGAGGTTGCAGCTGCTACCAGACACTCCGTGGCTGATTCCAGCACTGCAGACAGCTTCTGGGAAGCTCTATAGAAACAAAGAGACCGATGGTGATGACAACATTCAACTCACTGAAATTCATCAACTAAAGCACCAGTCTCCAGCAGTCATGACTCTACTTACTGGGTTGGGTTGTTTGGTTTTCTGGGCACCACCTGAATGTAGGTGAGGGTGTCATTGCAGGGCAACCCAACACTGACGTCATATAAATACGATTGAGGGGATGTTAAACCTGCTGCTTAACTGAGTCCAGAGCAATGACTGGAACATGTGACTCGTGCGACTGGTGGAGAGCAAGTCTAATAGCATAAGAAATACATTTCTGTGTCTCGGAGTCTGATACCAACATCACAGACACTGTGAAAAGGATCCTTCAATACTACTGATGACATGACGATGTCTGTGCAGCCACACCCATGTTTTGGCCCACAGTGCTCTGCCAGTGGGCACGCTGCAGATATCTGCAAACAGAACAAGCACCGCCGCCTCCATGCGAGTGTCTGGGCTCACCGGCTGCTCTGGGAGATGGCCTCATTAATGGCTTTGTTGACCTGCTCGTAGTTATAATTCTGGTCTCCAGCGTGCTTCCACATGTGGGATTTCAGCGATGGGGGATGACTGCACACGTAGCCGCACAGAGAACACCTGAAAGAGAGGAGGAGGAGGGAGAAAATGAAATAAATAAATCAATAAATAGGACGTGGAGTCAAAGGAAAGCAGGCGAGCAGCAGCAGAGTGGATCAAGGGGAAGTCGATTTAATATGTGTACTGAGGTTCTGCTAAACCGTCCTCTACTTTCTATCAAAAGGAACCGTCCTGACGCCACACTCCATGGGGGACGCTGAGCTTGAGAGATGGAGACAAAGAGTGGAGGGAGGAAACAGGACGCTGGTGGAGCCACTTGTCAAAACTAAAAGATTTG
Organism: Malacoctenus tetranemus; assembly: GCA_032274765.1. Taxonomy (NCBI): domain Eukaryota; kingdom Metazoa; phylum Chordata; class Actinopteri; order Blenniiformes; family Labrisomidae; genus Malacoctenus; species Malacoctenus tetranemus. Next base: position 1,992,970 of record JAUESF010000001.1, on the reverse strand, counting down.
TGGATGAGACGTTTAGGAAGTACTCTAAAGCTTATGGCAGATATGAAGGAGTCAAGGACACGTTCCCTGTGAGAGTTGATTGAATGAAGTATAGTGACTCCAGCACATCGCTCAGCAACAAGTTCCCAAGCTCATTGTCCATTCGTTCCCCAGTCAATGCACACACATCTGTGCCTGAGGCAGCTGACATCAGAAGGTCACGATACAATGTGCAGTGATACTGTTGGGGGGGGGGGGGGGTGCAACATGTTTCCTTGGCAGAGTGTTGATCAGGATGTTGGCTGTGGTCGGGGATGTTGGTCCTCTCCTCTGTATTGAATAAAGTTGGTGGACTCAAGCAGGAGCTGGACGACTGTCACACATGCTGAGCCACAGCACCTTAAACATGCTGAACAGGCGACATGTCCAGTGAGTGTGCTGGGCCAGGCGACAGCGAGCACGTCACCTGCCAGGAACCGGTGTCCAGAATCTTTCACATGCTGCATTATTCTGCGACGTGAGCTGACGGTGGTGGATGAATGGCGCAGCGACAGGCCTCAGGATCCCAGACCACGTGACCCGAAGGCTTCCATAGAGCATTTTTGAGATACCGACTACTGCAGACCAGCAACACCCCACGAGAATTGCAGTTTGAGATGTACACGTATTTCATTCGTCACTTATGTGCTGATGAGGCCGTGGCTGATCAAAGTAGAGCTCTGAGGTCTTTTTGGAGCAGGTACACTGCTTGGTGTGTGCACACAGACACCCTGTTCGACATGCCTCACCTGTACTGCTCCAGCAGCTGCACAGCCTGGTGCTCCTGAGGATGCCTCCTCATGTGGCTCTTTAGACTGTTCATGTTGGTGGTGGCAAAGTCACAGCTGCAGCACCTGGCAGATGACGGCAGATAAGGGAAGACAAGACACGAGATGAAATGGAGAGTTTCAGCACTGCATTTAACGAGCTGCATTCAGAAGTCATCGCGTTGCTTTTCCTCCCCGCTCGTAGCTGGAAGGGAGATCAGGGATTTGGATCAAAACAGAAAGGAAACTGGCACTTTAAAAAAATTTAAAATCACAGTGTTTTTTACTTTGTTGCACATGGAAGGTGAAACTGGCTTTGTTGTTGCTTGGAGGCAAAAAGGGAACTGTACAAGGTCTGCAAACAGAGGCAACGCTCAACTAATTCTCATTCTCACAGCATTGAGATAAATTAACAGGAACAAACAAAACAAAAAACAACAGTTTCTGGTCCCATGGCGCACTGCTTCATCTAAATGCTATAGCTTAGCCACCTGTTATCTGAATGAAATGTAATACCCCGCAGATCAACAATTGAAATGCGTTATATTCCGACAGATGGAAGGCCAAATCCAAACCTTGAACTCTGGAGAAAAGTGTTGCATTCATGGAGACAACTCGCTGCACACATATTATCGCAAATACAGCTATTTGCCTGAGGCGTGTTGTGTGGTAGAAATAGCAGGGCCTTGCCTGAGAGGTGGTCAAGTTAATTCAGACACTTTTTGCTTCCAACTTCAGAGGTTCTCAGAGGGCAAAGAGATGTCACTGCAGCAGGGCACTGTGCTTCTAAATGATCAGTGTGAGGACAGCGTTCATTCCAGTGTGGAGCACAGAGGGACACAGCAGTAAAGAAGTGGTCTGACACAAGTCTTTACTGTAGAGTCGGACATGATGAGGTGCAATCAATTATCTTAATTTAATGGTCCAAAACAATAAATAAAATGGCCTATGCCTTAACAGACCATATGCAAATCTGTGACTACTTTAGTTTGGCTTCACTCCCCTTAGTTCATCCCGCTAAACCACAAACGCACCCAGGTGCTGAGACCGATGCACAGAGTGAACCGTCTTGTCATCTGACGTGTTTGGAGGCGACAGACGAGGAAAACAATTACGTACATGGACAGGGCAATAAATCGAGGCCAGAAAAATCATGGAGTTCATTTTCATTGATCGTGTGATTATGTGATGCATCGATCATCGTCCCAGCCCCACTGAACCATAGTGTATTCAAATTTACAACGCGCATGTGTGCTCTCTCTGCCATTCATTGAGGATGGCTGGATGAGTTCAGTCTGTCGTCATGTCGCCTGCTCTGCGATGGAGGTTTGTAACTGTCATAGCACTTCATCGCGCCCTTCTGTTTGTGCCAAAAGCAAAACAGGTGTCTGAAGGCAGAATGTACAATGCAAGGCAGAATCCAAACCCCCCCCAAAACCTGCAGCAGATCATTGCTAGACCACCATCCGTCAGAGCTGAGAGAGGCTCCACAAATGGCACATTTTGATCACTTGCACATCACAGCCTCTGCGTACCCAGACAGAGAGAGACACTTTTCTGTGCAACTATGGCAGTGATGTGCTGACTTCTGGCTTTAGTGAGCAGTTGTTTACATCCAGGGACTGAAGGCCTGTCATTATCCTGCTGCGCTGCAGTTGAAGCTGAAAGTCAGCACTTTAACCTCAAAGTCTTTCCTTTTGTTTCAGCTCCAAAGTGCAGAGCGAGAAACAAGAGAGGAAGATGCTCTGGCTCCAATACTGATTGACCATGCTGGTGCTCTCACTCGGTCCCATTCAGAATGAACAGCAGCTTAAACACTATCAGATTAAGTGTGTATCATCTGCATGACTGGAGTGATTCATCAATTTTGTGTTGTAGGAATATCACACAGTATGTGTGTGGAAGCTAAATGATGACCTTTAGACTTCGCATTCAGCCTTTTTTTTAAAATGATCATCCTCATAATGAATCTGTTGATGACGTTCACATCTCATCGAGTGTTCGCTTTGTTGAGGAAATGCCAGGAGAGCCTGAAAAAGTAAGGAGTACCCAGAATGCCTTGCGTTTTTACATGGCGGTGAACACAGCAAGCTACAAATGTCCATTTCTTTGTTGATGGAGACATAAATATTAGCAAAAACATGGTGTTCTCTTAGTTTAGGCCCATGTGATGGATCAGTGACCTGCTGTTGTGTAACATTGACTTTCTTTTTTTTTTTTTTAACGCTCTTTTATGATGTTTCACTGCTGTTGCTACGGTTTCTTCTTCTTCTGACTTGACAGACTGAATGCCGCTTTTGGCGTAATGCTGCCCCCTACAGTATTTAGGAAGTATCTGCATTAAGGAATGTCCCATTTCTCGCCATTTTGAGGGTTAAGGTTAAAGAATAAGGTTTAGTCAGAAGGTTGAGGAATGAGGATAAAGGAAGACAATTGAGGAATACCGATAATATTTCTATGGAAGCTGAAAAAAATCTATCTGGTGGAATGACTGTATCTAAAATAGATGAAAATGTTTCTAAACGTTATTAAGGTGACATGTGGAGAATTAAATCCGAAAGTAAAAAAAGGCTTCACAGTGATTGGTTGGCTGAAAAGGGGGAGGGCCCACAGTCCACTGCAGTCCACCGGGGGAAAGAAACAACACTGTGTGCGGTGTGCTCAGAGTTGACACAAATCCAGGAGCTAATGTTGAAGAGAAAGACAGTCTCATATTCACGGTCCATACAGGAAGAGGACACAGAGTTAACAAAGAGCCACACGGCGCTGCTGCTCGTTGCATTATTGGACCTGGGGTGCCATCGAGTGGCCGTTTTGAAGATTGCAACGCTGCTCATACGCGTTCAGTAAGACAGGATTTAAACTGCATTTACCAAAATGGAAAATGGGACGCAAACACAAATCATAACATTGGATACAATGACCTTGTGTATTTTTAAAGAGGCCAAACATCTATTAAAGGTCCAATATTATGCTACTTTTCAAAATAAATAATATTAACAATGAGGCCCCCAAAGCATGTTGTTGCCCTCTGTGCAGAACAATTCCTCTCAGATTAGGCAGGCAGCCTGTACCAGGGATAACCAATGCTTGAATTATCAGAACAGCAGAGTGTTGTTCAGCATGGGGGTGAGTAGAAGATGAAGGTACATCATTGTTTGGGTGGACTGCTCCTTTCAAGAAAAATGGGCATTGGACACAGATGGATGTGAGTGCGTGGTTACCGATAAGGCTTGTCCGAGTTATGGATCCTTCTGTGGTTCCGCACCCCAATGTACGTGGAGCTGGTGTAGTTGCACACATCACACTTGTACACTTTCTGCAGGTCGCAATCTGTAACAGAAGCCACAGCCGACTTACTTTTTGCTCTATGTACACAGTCAAACATTTTATAACACAGTGTGTTCCACAGGACATTACAGAACTGTCTCTGGACTAATGCCTGCAGCTTGGAAAGTGGAAACATCCTCGTTTAGGTAAAGCATGAACCAAAACGTTTGTGACATATATCGAATGAAGTCAGGAACTCAATGTTCATGATTATTGCATTGTTTTATATTGCTATGACCTCTTCTGATTGTGCTTGAAGTGTTCTTTGATTTGATACAATGTGCACAACAGTTCAAAGCAGCAGCTGTGACAGCACCTCAGTCACAGAAACCAACTCACTATTTTAAAAAGGCCATGATAGTGAATACACTTTCATTTTAACTCGAGGGTCCAAACAGTGATAAACATGGTGGGAACACAACTGGGCAGCACCCAGGAGCAACAGTTTGAGTGTGGCAAAATACAGCAACAGACGAAGCAGCAAATAGCACATCACCTTGGTTCTCCATTGTTGCACTGTGGTGCACACGAGGTAGAGTCATGTTGCTATGACGACTCCACATAAGGGACACAACTTGGTGAAAACATCCCTAAGTTGGGTTTTGCTGCGCAGTGATGTTGAATTTGGCCCAGTAGGTACGAACAGAAGATACTGTTTGGTTCCTCAAACTGGTGTCTCACTAACGTTCTCCCTCCCTGGTGTGCTTACAAGGCCCGACACGTCTGTTGTCTTCCCTGTGGCTTCTGATTAGCTCTTTTTTTCTCATGTTTAAAACAAGAACATTGCAAAGCTTGTTTATTGCCACACATTGCAGCTGAATGAAACACTGCCAGTGTAATTCACCAACTTCTGTTGCCAAACAGCAACAGCTATTAACTTTAAACAAAAACCTTTAACCTTCTGACTCGTCTGCTTTGGGGAAAGGTCTTGTTTTGTTTGTATCCCAATCTGAGCAGCGTTAGCGGCAATAGTTTTTGGAATCCCCTCACAAATGACAAGAGTTACTGCAGTGGTAAAAGGACTCGTTTGTTTTTGTATACGGGGTTTCCAACTACAGGAACTTTTACCATTGACCTTGAACTTAGTGAAGCCCTGCTGCGTTCACACACTCCCTCAGGGGGGACAGTTTTTCCTGATAAGTGGCCCTGCTCAACAGGAGAGCCCATGGGATTGCCTGGAATTTCTAAGGAGCAGGAGTTGTCACCTGTGCCATCACCTGTGACCTGCTCCGTTTCCTCCGTTGTTGCCACAGCTTCAGCGAAAGGTTTGAGTGCGACCATCTCACTGCTCATGCTGTGCTGCTCCCTTTCATGGTTTCTTAACTGACTCTGGTGAAGACAACAAACAAACAGACACATACAACAAGATCAGAGAACAAAGAAATGAGAATGAATGCCTTCCAAGCAGCCTGTTGTGAAGATCAGTGGTGCACTGTGCAGGTTTAATACATCCTCTGATTTACTAATGCCACCCCTGGCACTGACACCACAGTGGTGGGCCAACTTTAACCCCCAACAATTAGCTCACTCTCAGCCAAATCCTAAATCTGCAGGATACCATGCTGAACTTAACCTGGGCTGCAGACAGGCTGTGGAGTCCCCTGGGAGGGTTGGAATCAATAGTTTAATCCTGTGCCCGCATCATCACCCTGCAGCTGCCGCTCAGTGCACCACTGAACCCCTAACTTTTATCTCCTACTTGGAACGATGCAGCGCCTCACATGGGGAGTTCAGTCAAGTGTTTTAGACGTTTTGGCATCAGCTCATCACAACCGTGCTGAGAAATTAATAAAACCACAGCTTTAAAATGTGCAGCTTCAGTTTGTTTCTTTATGCACTATTCCTTAATTCATTATCATTTAAAAACCTAATTAAACCCCAGTTTTATTAGTTACTGGAGGACATGTTCATTTAATGATGCAGCTCACATCAATTACACACTGATGATATTCTGCATTCCTACTGGCAGAGCAACACGAGTCAACTCACAAGTTCATTTTGTTTTACTCAAAAAAGCGAATTTTAGGTCACTATTCCAACCAATCTTTGATCATCTAGTACAACTTTCATCACAAGTTTCAATTCTTGATGATTGGCTTTTGTTGAAAAGTGGGACCTCTGCTGGTTGCACAGTAGCACTGGCAGTGGTGAGGGCCTCTTCAGTTTTATTGATACAAAATCAACATGCAATAAGAAAAGAGGAGGGGAGGAAAAGAAGTAAGTGGGCAGAAGGTTTTATAATCACAAGTAAAACGTTAACTTCTCCCATTTAATTGTTTACTCTGGTGTTTTATGCAAATTGACAGTTAAAAGGACTTCAGCACACAGAATATAAACCAGGGCTAACATCCAATTAAAGATGGCATTTAAAAAGCACTCCACTAACTTTTCATGCAAATGGATAAAACAAGATAAAGGAATCAACAAATAAATCATTAGTTGGACAAATGATTTAAATAAATAATGGCTGTTAGTCTAATCGTGTTTTATGCATTATACTAAAACAGTAAATCGTTACGATGAAGGAAGGGGGAGGTTGTTTTCAAGCTGCAACATTTTTGAAAGTGTTGATCACATTGATGGTAAACTGGATCCTACTTGTTTGAAACTGATAGATGTGAGAAGTGTTGCTTCGAGCAGTTTACATGTTCTTCCTGTGGCAGGGTGGATTTCTCCTCAGGTGCTTCAACCTGACCCTCGCAATTCAAATACATGCGTGCTGGGTGCACCGATTACCCAGCACTGTCTGGGAGCGGGTGAGTTTACGTGAAATCAAACAACTAATTAAGTAAGAGGAAAAAAGAAATCAGACCTACAGTATATGAAAAAGTAAAAAAATAAATACTACATCAATG
>JAUESF010000001.1:1970051-1985900 GCA_032274765.1 Malacoctenus tetranemus | reverse complement strand
GCAATATGTATTTTTTAAAATACTGAAACACTTAATTTCAACCAACTATTTCCCAGATCACAGTGTGGCATTGATGGTAGCACCATTGTATCCTCACCTTGTAGTGAAAGGTGTCTGGACACTGTTTGCACTGGTACACCCGGGTCTTGCAGTGGTGAATCATGTGGTTCTCCAGGTCCTTGCTGTCAGAGGCAATGTGCTCACAGATGGGACACTGATACGGCTGCCTCTGCTTGTGAACGCGCAGGTGCTGCTTAATGTAGCCCTTGTTGCCGCTGCTGTAGCGACACAGTCGGCACCGGTACGGCCGATCGCTGCTGGGGATGTAGTCCACCAGACCGCCGTCAGGAGAGCCAACCAGCCCGTCCATGCAGCTTCCCCCATCGCTGCCTGGGACTGCTCCAGCTCCTTTGTGGAACTGTGCGTTGTCCTGAAGCTCTTTCAAGATGTCTTCATCTGAGGTGTTCTGGTCTGAGCGCTCCCTCAGCCTTTCAATGACAGTGAGCAGTGAAAGACTGATGCCAGCTTTGGTGGTGGGACTCTCCTCATCTCCCTCAGTGAGGCCTAATGTCTCTAAATCCTCTTGACCCTCACTGTGAAGCTCCAGATCCATAAGGGGTGTTGGTGTCCCCGCATCAGACGTCCTTTGTCCATCTGCAGTCATCTCGAACAGCTTCTGGTTCGTGCTATGACTCTGCGTCGCAGTGGTTTTCACGCCCACCTTAAAGGGGGATGTTGGCAGCTCAGTTGTCCTCATTGGCATGGCCACCAGGGCTTCAGCTGCCAATGAGTGCAGGCGGAGGGACTCTGAGTGGGTCCTCTTGCGACCAGCCGGAGGAACGTTCTCATCACTCGGTGGGTCGCTACTTTTCGGGTACCTATCGGCTGCTAAAGCCTGGCTTTCAGCAGTGCTGTCTGAAGGAGGGCTGAGCAACATCTCATCTTTGGCACTTTCAGCATGGTCCTGCTCATCCTGCTTTGCTTCCAGTAAGCTTTTGTCCATGCTCCCCTCTGGACTGAGGAGGAGGGGGTTGGTTGTCATCACCGAATCCTCAGCGGAGGGAAGGCGCTCCACTATCACGTTGATGTGTCCAGCGCTGTTGGGACTGCTGTTGATGATCTTCTGGGCTGATGACAGTAAGCTGTCTGTGACGGAGGCACCATCCTCAACTTCTACCTCTGGCTCAGCTTCTGTTTTCACCTGCACCTCCACCAGGGGCTCTTCGGAGGTTAGACTTTTAAGGGGGTCTGAATGCTCCTCCTCTTCCTCTGCTGCTTTTGGAGTCTTGCCAAGGTCAGAAAAGGGAAGGTTCAAAGCATCTGGCTTGTTCTCGACAGCCACAGGCACACACAGTTGGAGTTTGAAGGCAGCTGGACGTATTTGCAGGTTTTTCTCCTGAAGAACTGGAGAAAGAACAACTATTTCTTCTCTGGTTGCACTGTTAAACACTGGTACGTCTCTTCTATCATCCTCATCCTCAAAGATGGGGTAGGAGCAGTCAACGAGGCCTGCATGTTTCCAGGCGTGGGTCTTGAGCATCCGCTGCTGACTGCAGACGTAGCTGCAGATGAGGCAGCGGTACAAGCCATACTCCTCATAGCTGTACCACTTCTTCTTCTGTGGAAGTTCCCTGCTGCTGTCCTCTGAGGTTTGGATGTTCTCTGCACCAAGACTACAATCATACCTGGTCCAATCCCCATCCAGCTTTTCTGAAGCATCGACCTGCACCTCACCGCATGCGTCCACGTTATGTTTCATCTTGCCTCCAGTGTCAAAGTGCAGCCTGACGTGAGCCTCCAGCTGCCCTTGGTCCCTGGAGGTGAAGTGGCACTCGGAGCACATGAGGATGAGGTCACTGAAGTGCTCGTTGTGCTGCTTCAGGTGCTCTCTCAGCAGTGGCAGAGTTTGGGACAGATAGGGGCACAGGCTGCACTGATAGCATGTCACTGTCCGCTTGTGATCACTGCCATCAGGGCACCCTGCAATCTCTGTGACCACTGAGGTGATGTTGCTGTTACTGTCACCTGTGTCAGGTGAGAAGTGAGTTCCTTCTGTGCTGTCTAGTCTCAACTCTTCCTTACGGTTTCTTTTAACTTTTTGACTAAACTCCTGATCGCCCTCCTCTCCCTCTGTGTAGACAGTTAACTGGACCCCTCTCTTCTGTGCTACATAGTGATGCTGGGGCCGCTTCGCCACAATCTTGCTGAGTTTCTCAATGACTTGAACCAGAGAGTCACCAGCATGTCTCTGCTGAGGACTCTGGGGGCTGTCCTCCCGAGTTGATTGTTGAGGATGGATTTGGGACCCCAGCTCTGACATGGTCGGCAGCGAGGAGTGTGACAGTACAGCTACATTGCTGATCTCCTCCATGACCTGGCACACAAAGGTGAAAAAACAGGTGATCATTAGACTTGTTAAAAGGCTCTCGAACATGAAGCAGATGCTTCAGTTTGAAATCAACAAAGACCTTTTCATGAAGCTAGTCATTTTCATGAAGCTAGTCATGCTAAGCACTGTAAACATTGCGTGGTTCCCTTCACCATTTCTTTGTATATAGGTTATGTAAGTATGTATGTGGCATTATGTCTTGTATGTGTGCAGTGTTCTGTTATTGTTTTTCTTTTTGTTTGGAATTAATAATAACACTTTTTTCCACAAAGTCCTGGTATCCTCCAGTTTGTGTACTTACAAATTGTAATGGGTGGTTGTTAAAACCGAGTATGGCACAGCACAGCCCCACCTACAAGTTTTTTCAACAGCCGCCACTGAACATAGGTAACAAAGACAATTGTTAGCCTCAGTGATGCAAAAGTGTTTCACTGTGCCCCAATTCTACAGTGGTACTCCAAAAAAGGCCATTGTTTTTTGAGTAAATACTTCAGTATACTTGAAGGCTGTTGATGTTTGGAGACACTTTAGAGCAGGGGGGTCAAACTCCAGTCCTGGAGGGCCAGCGTCCAAAAACGTTTGGACGTTTCCCTGCTCCAACACACCTGCTTTAAATGAGCGCGTCATCGTCCTGCTCACAGAAGCCTGTTAATGACCAATGAATTAATCAAGGTGTGTTGGTCCAAGGAAACATCAAAAGGTACTGGCAAGCCAACCCTCCAGGACTGGTGTTTGACACCCTTGCTTTCGAGTCATGAAATAATCATTTAGCATGTTGCCTGAGAATTAACAAAGGACATTTCAATCTCAGCAAGTTAGGTTAGAAATAAAATAGAGTACAGTTTAATTTGCATTTTAATCATCGAAGGCCCAAAAGAAGAACAATCAGTGCGTTAGGATACCTGCCTGACCATAGAAAATACCTTCAACCATGGCTTAACTGCACATTTATTCATGATTCTACATTGCCAAAGTAAATGAAAATGAGACATTTCTTTGGTGAAATCATGAAAAAGTCTCACTTAGCAGACAGCACTCCACATTAAAACAAAGCTCATCTGAATAAATTTGTTCTTCAGCCAATTTCAATGGAAATCACAGTCACATCACACCAGTGTGTTTACCAAACCTTTAGCAAGGTGTTCACAAATGAAGGAAAGCAGTGGAACTGCCCTAATAAGTGTGATCTGGTTTATGACGAGCCTGCTTCAACAGGACACGCAGCACGTGCATCTGTGTACATCCTGAACAGGAAGGAAAAGACCCAACTCCCCTCCATCCCTGCTCTCTCTGACCACGAGCGATGTTCCTCTTTGTCCCCTGCTTCCGCTTTACTCCAGCCACATCAAACAGTGACCGATGAGTGTTTTGAGGAAGGGAGAGTAACCCTAATGTTACCCGCCTGATTCAGCCCCCCCCCTCCCCATTTGCCAAACAACCAATTTGCACCTAAACAATAACTTGACAGGTAGCTTAGCGGTGAGGCGCGGGGGGGGGGGGGGGAAGTGTGACAGGGTTTCCCTGCGGACACCCCCACCATGTGCTCGCACCCGTCTCAGACGAGCACCTGTTATGTCAGGGTCCAAAAATATGTCCCCACCCCTCCCTGTTCCTCAGTGGCTCCAAACCCGAACACCCCCCCCTCCGACAACCACGCTGGTTTTCTTCCCGAACTTAAACCAAGGCTGCTCTGAGCCCAACAACTGCTTCACCGTTACACACAACCCCGGGGATATCAAACACCTTTTAAAGCTCCACAGTTTAGCGTGGCAGCTCCAGGAGACACACGCGAGTCTTCCACAGTGCTAAAAGCAGCGGGCACACATGAACGCACAAGGACGTTTTAACCGCCAGCCTGGTAAATGAGTCGCGGAGACACGCTGGGTAGGCTCGAAGCGTAAGTCAACTCACTGGCACAGAAAGGCTCGATGCTCTTTGTCCTCAACGCATAAAACGCCGCTTTTTTATTCGTTAGCCATAAAAAAAGTGGCGTCGCTCCCTCTCCCACATTGCAAAATGGCGAGGATGGAATATCAGTCACGTGACTTGGAGTTTTGGTCAGGTGACCAAAAGCAGCGGCTCGTTCACGTCTGCCTGCTTGCTGCTGCATTCAGGTACTGCTACGTAAAACCAGTTTCATGACCACTGGAATCTGGAATCATTCGTCGAAACTCTGAAAAAAAACATCATTAAAAAGTACGGAAGAGGCCATGTTTTTTGGGGTTTTTTTACAAGCTGTTTTCTCGACATAAGGAGATATTATCTCGTTATAACGACATATCTCGTTATTTTTAAAAAACTTGAGAAAATTTTGAGTTTGTTTTCATGAGATATTTTCTCATCATCTCAAGAAAAGGAACTTCTCGTGATAGCGATTATTCAGGATCTCGCATGGATTTACAGAAGAAGAAGAAGAAGAAGTGGCAGGCAGGTGATGTGCTGAGTTCAGCATGGACAAAGGTGCAAATGTGAACATCGCCCCAAATTCATCAATAATCATCACTGCATTATCATGCTGCTGCTCTGGTGCTTTTTGGTACGTGCAGACGAACTGTGTGGCTACTTTGCGCAGGGCTGTCGGTCCACCCTCAAAAGGCTGAAGCAGTGGAAATTTCAGACAGAGATTTCCTTTCCAAAGACGGCAACATTCGGTGGCGACCCGCTCCCTACGAAGACGACTGCGACGACGATCCTTCTCCTCCTGGTCTTCATCCCCGTCGTATTCACCATCACCATCACGACCACCATCCTCCACATAGCAGTAGCCCTGGACGCAGCCAGAGCCACCATCGTCACCACTAGCTCCAGCAACAGCACCTGCACCTGCACCGCCGCCTCCACCACCTCCTCCTCCTCAAAGAGCCTGACGACAGAACATTTGCGAGCAGCAGCAGTATGGTTTCATGCCGAGAGAGCACGACAGAGGCAGTATTTGGTTTGAGAATGTTGATGGAGAAGTACAGAGGATGTCAGAGGGAACTTCATTGTGTCTTTGTAGACCTAGAGAAAGCTTTTGACAGGGTACCCAGAGAGGAACTGTGGTACTGTATGAGGAAGTCTGGAGTGGCAGAGCAGTATGTTAGAGTGGTTAAAGACTGTATGAGGACTGTAGGACAGTGGTGAGGTGTGCTGTAGGTGTGACAGAGGAGTTCAAGGTAGAGGTGGGACTACACCAGGGATCAGCCCTGAGCCCCTTCTCTTTGCTATGGTGATGCAGCAGCTTGCTCGGGACGTTTGGCCCGATGACTTCAACTTGAACAACTTTTAATTTTCTAAGTTTATTTTGCTCTGAAACAACCAGAACGTGTTCAAGTCATCGTGTTGGTTGACAGATGAGGTTAGACAGGAATCTCAATGGACTATGATGTTTGCAGATGACATTGTGATCTGCACTGAGAACAGGGAACAGGTGGAGGAGAAACTAGAGAGGTGGAGGTTTGCCCTGGAAAGGAGAGGAATGAAGGTTAGTCACAGCAAAATGGAGAACATGTGTTTGAATGAGAGGGAAGTGGACATGAAGGTAGTTCGTGTGAGAGAAGAGGATCCAGGAGACAGGGTGAGAAAGAGGGCACTTATTGGCTGTGGTGAAAAGCTGAAAGGAGATGAACATCTAGTTTGCATGAAGTGGTGACGTTCAGCAGCTGTACTATTGATAATCTCTCTTTTTACATGTACAGCACGGGGGCGCCGTGGCTTAGTTGGTTAAAGCGCCTGTCTAGTAAACAGGAGATCCTGGGTTCGAATCCCAGCGGTGCCTTTTCCCTCGCTTTACGCACACTTCTCTCTTATCTTCCCCAAGTGGTTGTTTTAGTTTAACTTTGTTCAACATCTACCGACATGATACTTTTGTGTATGACCAAAGAAAGACGGTTCCTTGTCTCCAACATCGGCGACGTCAAACTGTAATCCTTCAATTTTACAGGAATCTGATTTGCAGTAAAACTATTGTCCATACGGGGGCGGCAATGTGACAGCGATTGAATCGAGCATCCGGAGTTTTACACGGACGGTTTGGATCGTCAAAAACACGCGGGAACTGCGACAGCATTGCAAAATCAAGAAAACATCCACATTTTCATGATCAACTTAAGGAGAGCGGTGCGAGACTTACCTCGGGGGACATGGAGCACTTTCTTCTCTGTGTTTTGGGGCTTAAAATAAAGACAGATACAACCACGAAGAAAGTTGGGGGACGATGTCTTCAAAATAAGACACGTGGCGGGCCGCTGGCTGGGCTTTTGTCTCACCTGAATCCCTGGATCACTGTTGTAGGAGGCGAATGCCACACATCAGATGACACATTCAAACATTCATCACAAGTGCTGCACATGTATCATCCTGCTTTACCTTTTTCACTTCCTGCCTTCAAACACTCAAGTGTTATTTGCTTTTTTTGGGGGGGGTTGTTGTGGTCTTAAACATGAGGAGGGAACTGGTAAAATATAGAAGGAATGGTTTTATTGTTCAAGTTACAAAAAACGCACTTTTTGTGCACTTCTTTGTTTGACAGGACCGTTTCACTTTGCAACGTAACAATGATGCCATGAGCTTGTTGGCCCCGCTCATGGCTGCTGCTGAAGATGCTGCCATTTAAAGTGACGACTCGGATCTTATTTTGTAGGAACTGACCGGATGTAGGAGCACGTGTAACCGTAGCTTGATACTGGAGACTGGGCCGTTGCTACGAGGGGGGATACGAAGCTTTGTTTTGCAGCCCCCGGCTGAGGTGCAGCCGAGGTGCGCCGTGTGTGAATGCACAGACTCGATGCCGGAGCCCCGCTGCATCCCACACATGCTCAGCGGCCAGCGGAGGCTGCGGCCGAGTTAGACAGCAGCGGAGCCCACAGAGGAACATGGGATCTCCGGAGCCCCGGCTGCGGCCGCTGCTGCTGCAGCTGCTCGGGCTGCTGTGGCCGTGGACTGCGGTGCTGTGTGCAGGTGAGGCTACCGCGGGGCTGCTGGCATGTTTGCATGAAATGTTCCTTCACTGCGAGGGGAAGGAAGCGATGGCGACTGTCCTGAGAGGACAGAGGGGGGACACGGTGCGTCTGGCTTTGTTGTTCGCCGCCGGTGATGCGATCGACAAACCGGTGAGCTGCGGAGCCTCCTGCTAACCTGCCTGCCTCAGTGTTCAGCGAGGGACTGGCGCTGTGCAGGGACCTGCGGCGACATCGGTTCACCAATCGGAGGGAGGGGGGTGGGGTGTATGTGTGTGTGTGTGTGTGTGTGTGTGTGTGTGTGTGTGTGTGTGTGTGTGTGTGTGTGTGGGGGGGGTAGTGTGGAAACATGAAAGCTCTCTGTAAAGTGTGCTGCTGCTCTCAGCATTACATCACTGTTCCTCTGCAGTCAGTCACTCCCCCTCCTTATTATCCCCCGCACTTCTATTGGCACAAGCATTGAGGAGATGACTGCTGAAGCAATCTGGCAGGGGGGGGCTGCTGTTCACTGTGTGTGTGTGTGCGTGCGTGTGTGTGTGTGTGTGTGTGTGTGGCTTCTGTGAACACACAACAAAGTGGTCTTAATAAGCCAGTAACAATGGTGTAGCCACCAGATAAACACATTGAGCTGATAAACAGAGGAGAGCAGAGTTCCACTAAGCAGTCCTGGGGTGCATTCACACCGTGACACCTAAGGAACTGTCTGCTGAGGGACTTCTCACCACAGTTGGTTTAGCGATCACACAGAGCAGACCGCACCGCTCCAGAATCACTCACCAACGCCGCTCCATCGGGGGTGCTGGTGCTAAAAGGGAGCACTTGCTGGACACAAGTAGCGTGAGAAGGAAGAGAACCAGCGTCTGGGTTGGTGCGTCCCCTTCAGAGGGCATGTTCACAGCATGGACAGGATGGCAGCCAACCAAAGCTGCTGCTTTCATCTCACTGTTTCAGCCACACACGATCAGACGGTTGTCATGGTGTGATGGACGTCAACCCTGCACCCACACATGCACCGCACAGTCACACAACTCCTGCTCCTCCAAACACAGTCTACCGTTGTGTTGCCACAATGTCACACACATTGACTCAGTGCACAGCTCAGACCACCGCTTCAAACAGTAGAGCATCATTGTTAGCTCTGCATACAGCCAAAGCACAACATCGACAAAATGACTTAATCCTGCTGGCTATCTCTGTTGCTAAGGCAACTGGGAGGTTGTCACCATCAGGTAAAAACACACACACACACACACACACACACACACACACACACACACACACACACACACACACACACACACACACACTCAGCAGATGGAGCAGATGCCTTGTCATGTGGCAGTGATGAATATGCTGAACAGTGGAGGCGACGCTCTCTCCCAGCCTCCTCCTGCTTCCATCTCTCTCTGACTCCAGACTTTTTATCACCATCAATCTAAAGGGGGGGGGGGCACAAAAACTGCACCACCAAGCGATGATGTTTTGGCTGCATAGCTTGTACGTTCCACACAAACACTGAACATTAGCAGTGACAGTAACAGTTCATTTTCTCCATCATGTATCTCCATCAGGCCCAGTTTGGATGAATGATGTTTCCTGCGTGTTGCTGTTTGCTTCTGTCAGCCAGTTCACCGCCCAGATGGAGGCCGACGTGCAGAAACAGCAGCCTCTGTTCACTGGTGCACCACCAGTCAACCTCGACTGGAGCTGTGTTCGTCACATTAGCTCATGAGAAAGAGTTTTATCAGCGGGGGCTTTGCACCCACAGGATTTTGCAGTGGGGAAGTAAACAACAAACAAACAAGCAGTTGTGTGACCTGGCATGAGTGAGTGCAGCAGTCGTTCTGCTGTGCTGAAAAGAAGGTAGAGATGGCCTGTCAGCCAGCCTCCGTTTCTCCTCTGGCAGGCTGCAGTGAGGAGGTGGAGGTCCATCTGGAGCGGAGGGGTGTGATCTACAGCCCTGCGTGGCCCCTCAACTACCCTGCAGGGATCAACTGTAGCTGGCACATCCAGGGAGGTCAAGGAGAGGTCATCACCATCAGGTAAAGGCACGCACGCACGCACACACCCACACACACACTATGACCGTTAACTTGTGTTGACCTCTGACCTAAGTGATGGTGTCCTCCAGCTTCCGTGACTTTGACGTGGCTGAGTCGAGACGCTGCCTGGGGGACTGGCTCCTCCTGACGCCGTCATGGAGTGGGGAAACCCGCCTGTGTGGCTCCGTGCTGCCGCCCCCCTTCATCTCCACCAGGGAGCGCGTTTGGCTCTACTTCCACTCGCAGGCCAACAGCTCCACTCAAGCTCAGGGCTTCCGCCTCTCCTACATCAGAGGTACAATGCGCGGGGGCTTTTATGCAGATGTGTGTTTTTCTCCCCCAAGCCATTTAGCTACCTGGAGCAGAAACAAAACGTGGCCTCACACAGTGGCGCTGTCACTTCACAGTGCACGAGTGCTGGATGCAAATGACTCTCCCAGGAGGCTCAATTTTCCTCAATAAGTAAAGCACGCTGCAGCGCAGCCAGCAGCCCGCAGTGCTTCACTTCCACCTCCTGTGTGTTTGTCAACACGTTGTTTGTTTTCTAAGCAGACGACCTGGAAAATCTAAAAAAGCTGAGGCTTCAACAAGTGGATGAGAACCGACGTCCAGGATCCTCTCAGCATGTTGAGCCAGGATTAGACGCAGCAGCATTTCGGACGTCCTAAATGAATCTCCCAGCTGTCTAACGCGCCGCGGCCATCTTTTCATCAGGAGCAAACAGTGCCTATCTTTGTGGGGTTTTTTCCCCTTGGTGTTTTGGAAACTGACAGATTGCGATCTGTATTCTGTCCAGTTTGCCACTGACAGTGCTGAGGAGAATCTGTCCATTTTCTAATGATCTACTGTGCTATCCCAGATTGTTGTGTCCCATCAAACCAATGTGTTTCTCTGCGGCCTGTCTGCGTGTGCTGGTCCTGGTAGGTCACGTGGGTCAGAGCAGCTGTCAGCCCGACGAGTTCCTCTGTGGCAACGGGAAGTGCCTCCCCCACTCCTGGAGGTGCAACGGTCAGGATGAATGCGGCGACGGCACGGACGAGCGCGGCTGCCCCCCGCCTCCCACCGAGGCCCAGTGGGGCCTCTGCTCCTCCGGGTCCCTGCGGTGCACCGAGGCCCATTCCACCAGGTGCCTGCCGGCCGCTCTGCGCTGCAACGGTGCCCGCGACTGTCAGGACGGCAGCGATGAGCACGGCTGCCCCGACGTCACGTGTGGGAAGCACCTGTGGAACTTTTACGGCTCGTTCGCCTCCCCGGACTTCTTCCACGCTAACCGCAGTGGCAGGGCGGAGCTGAGGTGCTCCTGGCTCTTGGACACTCGGGACCCCAAGCCCATCGTCCTGCAGCTGGACCTGCAGCTGGGACCCAGAGACTCCCTGCACGTCTACGATGGCCTCCTGCAGCGCGCGGAGCACCTGCTGCAAGTGCTGTCGCATCACAACAACAAACGGCCGGCCTGGCTGGAGTCCAGCCGAGGCCAGATGAGTGTGCTGTACATGGCCAAGCCTCACAGTCCTGGACATGGTTTCAATGCCACCTATCAGGTACTGCAGTCTGGGGCTTGTACATGTATGTTTATAAATCACGCTCACTCTGTTCTCCAGCTCCTTCTCGTCACTCAATCCTCATTCTCCAAATGTTGTGAAGCTGCAGCAACAGTCGGTTCAGCAGGTGGTCCCCTTGGTGTCTGTCAGTGACACGTCTCTTCTCCGCCCTCCCAGGTCAAAGGTTACTGCTTCCCCGGGGAGCGTCCCTGCGGCAGCGATCAGGGCTGCTACTCTGAGCGCCAGCGCTGCGACGGCTACTGGCACTGTCCCTCCGGCCACGACGAAGAGGCGTGCCCCATGTGCCCCGCCGGAGAGTTCCCCTGCGAGGGCGGCACAGGGATGTGTTACCCCCCTTCTGAGCGCTGCAACAACCAGAAGAGGTGCCCGGACGGGTCGGACGAGAAGAACTGCTACGACTGCCAGCCCGGAAACTTCCACTGCGGGACCAACTTGTGCATCTTCGAGACGTGGCAGTGCGACGGCCAGGAGGACTGTTTGGACGGCAGCGACGAGCGCGACTGTCTGGCGGCGGTGCCCAGGAAGGTGATCACGGCCGCCCTGATCGGCAGCCTGGTCTGCAGCCTGCTGCTGGTGATTGCACTTGGCTGTGCCCTGAAGCTGCACTCGCTCAGGAGCAGGGAGTACAGGTGAGAACGCCCCCCCCCCCAGAGAGGCAGAGCCTTCTGTTACCCTCTGCTTCTGCAGATACACCCTACCCTAAACACCTCTGCAGCAGACAGTACACAATCACACTGCTGCATCTGTGTGCCCTCTGTCTGTGTCCCTGCATCCAAAAATTCATTGCACTGAGTTTCTGTCAGTTTACCCAATTTTCAGTTTGCGCTGATTGATCGTCCTCCCCACCAGCAGGGTGACGTATGCTAACATGCAGCCCAGTTTGTTCCACCAGCTCTGCCTGTGGCCTGTCGCTGCTGTGCCTGGAATGTGTTGTGCTGGTGGACGTTGGCCATGTGAGGAGATCCTGTACAAGCAGACCTGAAGCGAGTGTCTGGCTGCAGCCTGAGCCCTGAGTGTGCTCCTGAAGGACAGACTCCTGGAAGAGTGCAGTTTTCTGCTCAATCTCCCTCTGACAATCGCTGCTATGCTGTTGTAACACGGCCTAAACTGGAAAAGCATGTCGTGGAAATGTCGCTTTGTCATCAGTTTGGTTCACCCCCCCCCCCCCAAGGACACACGGTAGCATAGTGAAAGTCAAGGTTCACAGACTTTGACTGCTCTCTCCTTTCTTTACCCCCC
Organism: Malacoctenus tetranemus; assembly: GCA_032274765.1. Lineage (NCBI taxonomy): Eukaryota > Metazoa > Chordata > Actinopteri > Blenniiformes > Labrisomidae > Malacoctenus > Malacoctenus tetranemus. The sequence goes on along the minus strand of JAUESF010000001.1, from coordinate 1,973,731 downwards.
CCCTTGCAGAGCATTTGAGACTCAGATGACCCGCATGGAGGCCGACTTTGTCCAGAGGGAGGCGCCGCCTTCCTACAGTCAGTTGATTGCCCAGGGCCTCATCCCACCGGTGGAGGATTTCCCCGTTTACAACTCCACCCAGGTGAGCCCTTCAGCTGTGGCAGCGCGGTGCGGTGCAATAAAGCAGGACTCACCGTCACTCGGTCGTCTCCTTTGTTTCCAGGCCTCCGTGCTACAGAACTTGCGGCTCGCAATGCACAGACGCATCAGGCGCCACTCCACCCGGCGCCTCACTTCCTCCTCGCTCCGACGGCGCCTCGGCCACCTGTGGAGCCGCGTGTTTCAGAGCGGAAGGCAAGCCAGGGGCCATTCCCCGCTGCTGAACCACTCGGGGCCCTCGCAGGTCACCCTAGGGCTGCACAGCTACAGGACCGTGGGGGAGCTGGGGCCCCCGGACCATGTCGTGGCTGGAGCCCAGCTCAGCACAGGGCCTGGGCAATTTTCAGGTACTTCGCTGGGGAATCTCGCGCCCCCCAGTCCAGAGAGTCCCGGCTCGCCTCTCTCCTTTCAGTCGGTGAACAGTCCGATGGAGGAGGCACCGTCCTCTGCCAGCAGGGCCACACTGTCGGGGCCTCCCACACCCTGCCACGGTGGACCCCCTTTGACCCCCCTGGAAGCACCTGTGCCTCTGTGCCATTCACGGGCATCTCGGAAATTTGTCCTGGAGCTGGCGGTCAACCTGAAGGGCGTCACCTTGAGACGTTACTCCTCCCTGGGAGCCCTGTCGCCTGTCTCGCCCGTCGTGTCACCCAGCAGCCCCCAGCTACCATCGGCCGAGCCTCACTTCCACGGCTCCAAGGAGGTGTCGCTCTCAGACTCGTCGTCCTCGACCGTGAACACAGGAGACGGCGACAGTCAGTTCATGGTGGACATCCCTCCAGAAGACAGAGACGGGAGTGAGACGGAGGGACCGGCCCCCTGCTCAGGAGGGCCCTCGGCGGCTCAGGGAGGGAGTCAGCAGACCCCTCAGTTTACAGACACACACGTGTTTCCATTGAGGCCTGATGTTTGCAATACCTGCTCTGATTTAAGTGTCCTTGACATGCATCTGCAATAGACCCATCTGCACCAGTGCTCCTCACTGAGAAGGAGCTCAGCACCAGACTGGTGAGGGAAAGTGCACATTATTACAATGCAGTGACTCAATAAAACATGAATATAACCAGCATAACCAGTGCTTTCAGTCTGGGCTCCAAGTGTTTTTACGTGAGGACCACAAACCTGATGTGAGCTGCTGTAGTGAGAGCTGGAGCTGCAGTCAAGGAGGGAGAGACGCTCCCACGAGCCAAACTGTCACGAAGACAAGCTCCTGCTGATTGGTCAGGACTCTTCTGGCTTCCTCAGATCTCGAAAGAGGGCGGGGCTTGAGTGCAGCTGATTGGTAGAACACGCTGACAGCAGTCAGCGCCATTTTTGCTGAGTTTGCTGAGTTTGTGTTTTGTAAAAGCTAACAGAAGCTAGGGTTAGCTGGTTAGCTATGATGATGGCAGCTGATGATGTCCAGGCTCTACTCTGTTGCTGCAGAGTACTTTCTAGCACCACTCTGAACAATGTTTCTCACTCTGCGACTTAAAAAGGATGACTTAAAAGTACTTCTGAAACTTTGTTTGTCCTGATCAGTGAGCAGATAAAAAAGCCAGTTCTAGATGGTGTTTGGGTTTGAAGTGTTTGATGTGAAAACATGTGTTAGTGTGGGGTCAGCAGCAGGGTTAGGGATGTTTCTTGGTGTATGTGTTTTGTATTTACATAAAGTGTAAATAGATCCATCTCACTCTGCAATATACTGTGAACCATCACAGCCTGCTGAGGCCACAGGATCTCTGCTCATCGGTTCAGTCGACATCCTGCTTCACTGTAAAATGATGTGGGTTTTGTTCAAGGGCACGTCTCTGCCACACGGTGTGTCCCACTGGGGTCATTGTGAGTGGGCTGTAGTGGGTGGTGCACCTGCTGTACACAGAGACAGACCTGTGGCTGAGGCCTACAGTTTAAGAGCGACAGGTAACAGTACACACTGATGTCCTGTGGCCACTCACCCAGAGCGAGCTAACGGTCCTCAGCCAGCTGTCCTCAGAAAAAGCTGCAGTTGCAGCATGTGTCCACTGTGCGCTGCGCCGCCAGCTCTCCTCTGTGGTGTGTGTGTGTGTGTGTGTGTGTGTGTGTGTGTGTGTGTGTGTGTGTGGGACACAGCAGACAGTCTGATGACGAGAGACAGAAAGTGAAGCACCTAAATAGCAGTTGATCAGACAATGCGTGTGTGTGTGTGTGTGTGTGTGTGTGTGTGTGCGTGTGCGTGTGCGTGTGCGTGCGTGCGTGCGTGCGTGTGTGTGTGTGTGCGCGTGTGTGTGTGTGTGTGTGTGTGTGTGTGTGTGTGTGTGTGTGTGTGTGTGTGTAAAACTGCCCTCAGAAGTGTGTTCTGTGATTCAGTTCGATGTCCTAACCTGATGATCCATTTACTCGTTTATCAAAAGCTCCGTCAACCCAGATTTATTTCCGATCTTAAAATGTGGTGAGTGAGTGAAAGCCGAGCGTTGATGGGAGCCGTCCGCTTGCTTCGCCCTCTTCATCACCTCCTCCGGTCGAAGCCAAACCACCGAAGCTCAAGCAGGAATCCTCCCACTGAAAGCAGCAGGACTGTGTCTGCTGTACAGACTGTATGAAAGCATTCAGGAAACGTGGGGATGAGCTTCAGCTTTGTCTCCAGGTCCTCCTCACTGTGACCAGGACTGTGTGAATGTGCGTCCATGCTTTGGAATTGAATGCTATTGTCAGACTCCACTGACTCCTATGTTCTTCTGCTCTGACAAAGCGATCGACGTGGTCGCGCTCACACAGGTCGTGGCTGTGTTTTTGGAAAGAGGTCTGTCTGTGCTTTGACTTTGGGAACATTTCCATTCATCTGTGTTGGATCTCTCAAATGTGTCTTTTTTGAAGGCAACAATAAAGAGAGTGGATGGCCTGTGGGGTGGGACAAGATTGTACAGAGACCAACTGGAAGTGGCATCGTGGCATAAGCAATGTCACTGATGGGCTGGTTGGGGACTGAGTCTGACACACACAAGACGGCGTGCACCATCCAGTTTGCATGTGCATGTGAAACCTCTATGACGCTTTCATCGGATGTGTGAAGCTGAGAAAGGAGCGTTTGCTGACACGTTCACACCGCACCATGGTCTAACCTGACAGGGTTTCCATCATGGTAAATTGCTCCTGCTATTGCCGCCTTTTCATGTAGATGGTGCTCAGGGTGAGAGGACGTCCCCATGTTCAGACAACATCAGAGCTCCCCTTTGTTGTGTTTGTTTCCTGCTGATCTTAGTGACTGTATTGCAACACCCCCCCCTCAAAATAATACACCTTCAGCACAGCAGCATCTTCAATGTTCATCGTGTTGTTTGGCACCAAGAGAGTCCAAACGCTTCCAGGTTCCCTCCAATTCCTCTGCTCGTCCCCTAGTTACACATGTACATGCCAGCGTTTCCACCACCACCCATGATGCTATTTCACTAATGCAGGTCTTTATTGAGGATAGGTCTGTTCTCATGCACGACACTGCTGTCGTCCTCCTGACCTGCAGGAGGCCAAAGTCTATGAAAACAGGTCGTTTTGAGCTGGAAACT